>JAODOK010000025.1:14672070-14682580 GCA_027576575.1 Netuma bilineata | reverse complement strand
GGGATAGGCTCCAGCTTGCCTGCGACCCTGTAGAACAGGATAAAGTGGCTAGAGATAATGAGATGAGATTAGATTATTATTATTATTATTATTATTATATACACACTCTCTTTTCCAGTTTTTCGATGTCTGTTGGTATGTTTTTCTCTTGTAAGTCTGTGTGAAGAATATCCAGTGAAGTTTTCAGAGCCTGTTGGGTGTTCAATGTGTCTTTCGAGCAAAGAAACAAAGAAATGAACAAAGAAATGCTTCTGCGCATGCGCAGCAGAAAACTTTCTCCTTGAATATTCGCATCAGCTCCAATGTGTGATGTCATGTTGTCTTGACAACCATGCAATATCATAAACCATATTCAATGCTCATTCTCCATTGGATAGAGTGGTGTAATACACATAGTATAAGCGATATGCTAACAATATCGCATGCTACCAAACGAAATGAATGAAACCTGCTAGAAGGAAATAGAATCCATGTTTTTCTTCCATCAAAAAAATGTCCTGTATGTATAATAATTCCAGATATTTCACTTTGATGATGTCACTCCCAGGTTTTCCCACTAACTGGACGCGCATTTTCAAAATGGCGACCCAGTTAAAAATTAAAATTCTTTTGAATAACTTGCATAGTTTTTCTGTGGCTGTATTGATTTAACATAAAAATATTACATGGTTGTATGAAGATATGAAGTTCATCTTCTCGTGTAGAAAAATATTTCACTCATTTGCTTTGCTCACTCGTGAAATATACATTCACCACTCGAAGATAAACTTCATATCTTCACGCACCCATGCAATATTATACACACACACACACACACACGAGCATTGGACTATTCAAGCATAACTACCTTCTAGACATTCTCTTCCAGACATTCAGACAAAAACAGTGTGCGTGTGAGTGTGACCTGTACACCTGTGGAGGCCTCACCCTCCGGATCAAACAAAGGTCTGTAGAATGTGTAGTCACTTGTAGGCATGTTGCTCAAAGTCCACCCACCCACCCACTTACACACACACACACACCTGCAAGTTAGTCAGAGAAGCTCAGGGCCGAGAAGTGCGGCCTTCAGATTAGTCAAAGTGAAACGAGTGCTGGCCAGTCACAGCTCTGCTGAGTTTGCTGTCTCTGTGATGGTGTTGAGATGCAGTCCAGCCAAGACAAAGGGCACCTGGGAAGGTTTAGCAGCTCCACCAGGGGCTATCTCCATTCGCATGTCCTCACATTACATTATATAATTAGGTCTGTGTGGTCAACAAATGGTGTTGTATGAACTGTGCAGCTTCCAGCAAACTATGTATGAGTGTGCATACGTGCGTGTGTGTGTGTGTGGGGGGGGGTGTTGGAGGGTGTTGATAGGGGAAGTAGAGGTGGTGCAGGTCCCAGGATGCTCACCTGTAATTCTCCCCCCCTAAAGAGAGCCAATGAAAGGAATTTGGCTAAACTGGAGAGGTATAAATGACACGGTTTGGTGTTTGCCCAACGCCTCCCCTCTGTAGTTCTTCTAACGCAGTGATAATTGGGCATTGGGGTGAGAGCTACATATGGTCCCTGCTACTCAGCCTCCCCCAGTCCAGGCTGAAAGCTCATTAAAAAGCCTGCTTGTTAATGAGCTATAGGGATCATAGAGCAGCACTATCATTAGATGGAGAATGGTGTGAGGTGGGATAGAGTGGGTTGGGGGGGGGGTTTGGTTTGAAGATGATGTCGTGGTGGTTTTGTCCCATTACAAAGGACACAACCATTATTGTAACTCGCACCAGCACCCTGTCCAGACTTCCTCCCACAATCCTGAGATTCTGGTTTAGTCACACCACAATAACATTCCATCTTGACCAATAAATGAATTAATACCCATTTCTGCCAGGGATCACATCTCATTTTCTTCTCTGAACACAGTAAAGTTCAGTTAGGTTGTTTTCAGAGTTTAATTTCATGTATACTAGTGCATGCCATTGCTTAATGGGCATTTTATGAAGTAGCGCCAGTATGTATTCTTACCATAAGTGAGTTTGTAGCCCCTCCCTACTCCATCCATAAGTAGAAAGGGACCAGCACAGGACTAATGCTGACAAGATTATTTTTATGGTGTGTCATTCTCAGCAGACATATTAGTGCATCTGGAGCTGGTAGAAATGTGTTAGCATTCAAAGTCACTGCTGAGTTGACGAACGGTCCACCAACCAAAATCCAGTGGTGTTGTGGTTGCAAGCTGACACTGATGAAGCCCTAGAGGACAATTAACGAACACTGTGCATGCTGTGCCTAATAAAGTGGCCAGTAAGAACCAGAAGGTCACCCTGATGGAACTCTAGAAGTCCTGCACAAGTGGACAAATCCTAAATTTACTTGTGATTCCACAGAGCAAATAAAAGCTCCAGTGTGCGATGATTTACTTGCCTGGAAACTGACTCAACTAAAGAGTGGTAGCTATACTAAGACCAAGAGAAAGGAACAAGTTTATGATTATTATCCTCTTCTAGCAATGTTTCTAATATTGCACATTGTGTGTGTACCTTCAATAAAAGGTTAACAGTTTTTTTGGTGACTGTTCTGTGACTCCATCCGAGTTTGAAGTCTTTGGCTTACATAAACAAATCATAACACAGACATCTTTGGAGAAAAAAAAGTGACCAGAACCTCAGAACCTAAGTCCAACGTTGACCTTTAAATGACTGAAACACATCGAGAAAACAATGCAGGAGTGGCTTCAGGACGTATCTGTCAACATTCTTGAGTGGTCTAGACAGAACTTGACCTTAACCCAGTTGGATATTTCTGGAAAGACCTTGAGGGTCCTGCAAAGAGGACTGGCAGAATATCCCTGAATCCAGGTGCGCCAAGCTCATAGCATCAGACTCAGAAAGATTATAATTACTGCCAGTGGTGCTTTAACAATTTTAGTATTAAGTAATGGGTCTGGTATCTATATTCTATGGCAGATTTAGGAGGAAAACATTAGCGTAATCCATTTAAGAGAAAACTGTAATGAAGGTGGATACACTGTGGATGTTTCTACACCTGCAGAAGCAAAGCTGGAGGACTTTTTTCTCCAAAGCATCTTGTTTCTATGGAAACTTTGTGTACTGCACCAAACTTTTACGACTTCTACCATGTATTGATATGGATGTTTAAAGTCTTTGCTATGGCTCTGTAGCTTTTTTCACTTGAGAGGTGGTTAATAATGTTAACCCTGAGTGTCTGAATATGTTTTTCCCAATCAATCAATTTTTATATACTTGTTTATGGTTATGAACACATTGTTTTGCTCATATTTATAAAGTTTGAAATTAAAAGATGTCATGTGTGTAAAGCTGAAGTAGCTATATGCGCTGGAAGTATATTAAAATCACAAAAACAAATGTGTCAGAGTAATTACCCCTCAGTGTATACCATGTATAGATTTATAACACTCCAATGTGTTACAGCTGTTCTGAGCGGTATTAAGTAGGTGTTTCGAATAAAACGGCTACTGAGTGTAACACAGTTAAGCAGATCTACCATAAAACCTTGAGTACAAAGTTATAACGAACTTAACAAGTTGGTGCAGCTTCTGCTCACAACCTAATGAAAAGTGTGCTTATTGAAACACACACACACACACACACAAAATACAGGTGTAGCCTTTCTGAATGACCTTTGAGTCCAAGCACAATTCAAAAGGAAGTAAGTTGGGAGAAGAGCAGCACGCCAGTCCAAACATGGATGAATTGATGTATTCTCAAACAAGTAGTGGCAAGTTCCATTCCATTGCAGATACACACACGGACACTTGACTTTGCGTCAGTCTTTTAATATTCCCCTGCACAGGCACAGGATAGCGAAATTATAGCTGCTTTACAGCAAAGGCATGTGCTTCCCATGGAATGTTGGGGAAAATATTCCACATACATAACTGAAATCAATACAGATGAAGCAAACAACAAAATGGATCCTCATCATTAGGGAGCGTGACACGCTCTATACAGAGAGAGCGTGTCATCCCCTGAAGTGGTGGACACTGTTGTGCCCAACGGCCTTTCACATTTGTGTATAGTCAAATATTCAGAACTGTATTTTTTTTATTTAAAAGAAAAAAAACAGTCAACAGTTCCCTGATAGATTACAGACATCAATATTCATAGAAAATAAACTAGCAAAACATACATATGTATTATATGTATTCTGCATACATATAAGACATGTTTCAACCCATATGTATTATTTACACACATTGTGAGACAGACAGACAGACAGACAGACACACACACTTCTCCAGGCAACAGGTCAGTGCTGTACCCCACCCAGTCATTCCTCTAAAGCATGGCTTTTCATTTGCACCCTCATGCACCACCCATGAAAAGACAGGGCAAAAAAATTAACAAACAAACAAACAAACAAACAAACAAAACCCCTTAATATTTCAAGGCATGCATTTAAACAAATAACCTGTAAACAGCAATACAGACAAAATAGAAAGCATGCAGACACCCGTTTTCTTTTTAATTATAAAATTAAGCTTTATGCATAGAAGAGCAGCTAGAGGTTTTGAGATGAATCGGTTATAATGCACAGAATGTGTAAGCGCTGACTTCAAATACATTTACAAAGATCCCTAAGACACTGCCATGTGTGCTGAAGATTAAGAACACAGAAATCCGTGTTACGATTGTTGATGCTCATTGCCACATACCCAAACTGTGCTCATTATAAACAGTATCCCAAAATTAAGGTCCAGTGTTCAGGACAGATGAAAACTGTTTCCAAGGTTAAAAGGATTTTCAGTTGAACCCAATTTATTAAAAAAAAATAATGATAATAATCCTTACTGCCAGTATAATTTTCTCAAAAATGTTGGGGAAAGAGCATTACAAAAATTTCATTTTCCATGTCAGTTTGACTTTAAGAGTCACTAAAATTGCGTGTGTAACTTCTTTGCAAATAACAATCCTCTAAGAATAACAAAAAAACTAATAAGAATGATGTACAGACAATCTTGATCTTTCTTGGTCATTGATGCTCTAGACTGATTTACCCATCTTCTTCTGGGGCTGAAAGACATCATGTTATCGCTATAGTCCTGGACAAACAAGTCAAATCACTCAGCGTAAGGAGTGCAAAACATTTCAAATATCACACGGAGTCCAGAGTCCTTACAGGAATGGTCACAGTTGTCTACATGTAGGCACTTGACTGTAATCTGATCTAGGATAGCTGATCAACTACATCACCCATAATGTGGCTCCTATTCACCAAAAGAGTTTTGGTATCTCAGTTTTTGAGGGAGATATTGACCAGGGGCTGGGAAGAATCAGATCCAAGTGTCTGGTGTGCTAACTGAGGTCGATAGGACCCATGAAGGATTCCTTGAGTGTTCAGGCAGTGCTTGGAGCAAGACTTAACCCTACTTTATGGCTGGCATCTTCAGGAGTGGATGAGGGCGCACCATCAGTGGTGACCATCTCGGATTCCTCTTCTTTGAGAGTTTTGGGCATCTCCGCAACCTCTGTAATGGTTTGGACTGGGGCTTCTGAGTGCTCGATGGTGTGATCATCCTCCATTTTAATGGAAAGGTTGGTGTATCCAAGAGAAGGGCTTAGAGAACGTGTGTTCTGGCTGTAGGCTCCGACTGTGGCATTGCTAATACCATGTGTCTTCTTCAGGTGCTTCTCCAATGTGGCGTAGACAGTAAAGGGCACAGAGCAGAGCTGGCACTGGAAGGGGGCACGGGTGCCATGGGTGCCATGGGTCTTCATATGGCGTGTCAGCTTGCTGCTCTGGGCGCAGGCATAACTGCACAACCCACAACGGTACGGCCGTTCACCTGTGTGGCTCCTTCTATGCACAGTCAGGTTGCTACTGTTGCGGAATCGTTTGCCACAAAATTCACATGCCTCTTCTTTCTTCTTGCGACCAGCAGACTGGCGTCTCTCATTGTCCTGCTGCCAGTCCTGCACCACATCCACACTTTCCACCTCTGCCTCCACATCTCCCTCGCGCTCAGGTCTCTTGGGAGTACAATTACCACTGGCAATGCCGCTCTCACCAGTCTCTCCGCTGTCCAGCGAGCCCTCTGAAGGGCTGCCATAGGGTGAGGGATGCTGTGGCTCAACCTGTACCTCCTCATCTACCTCCGTTTGAAGTTGACAGTACCTTTGCAAACTGCGGTTGGCTCCTCCTGGCTGGGATGCCAACAGGATCAAACCTGTGCCTGCAGGGTCACCTTCCTGATGCCCACCGTCTCCATATCCTTGCTGAGAAAACCTGCTTGGGACTTTACCATCCTCATTTTTGGTGGCAGTAACAAGATTTGGGATTCTTAATGAGCTTTCTGATGCTTTTGCTGAGCTTTCGGGTGCTTTTCGATGGCTCCTCATGTGTCGAGCTAGCTCTCCACTTTGGGCAAAAGATAGCCGACACACAGCACAACGGTAAGGCTTCTCAGTGGCATGCGTGCGCCGATGAGCAGAAAGGCTGCGCAAGGACTGGAAATTCTGGCCACAGACCTCACAGGAGAAGGCGCCAAGCAATGGAGGGGTAGAGTGAGGAAAAGGAGAAGCGGCGGGTGGAGATGAAGATGGCGAGGGCATAACTCCTCCATTCCCAACACTCACCTCCGCCAGCCGTTGCAGACACAGTGAGAAGTTCAGACTCTGAAGATTCCGTCCTCCTGACAAGAGGACGTGGCTCTGGGGCTGATGGGAGTGGGGTAAACGTTTCAAGGAAGAGGAAGTATAGAAGGCAGAGGCTAGTGTGGCACCCAGGTGGCGTGGATCCATCATGGCTGCTGGTTTGGACTTTTGTGGAGGACTGGCCTCGACTTGGTAGAGACTCAGGGAGTGTGTATGTTGGGCATGTTGGAGGAGGGCCCATGCACTTGGCAACACACACTCACACACCAGACAGGTAAAACTGGATGGCTCATCTGCAACAGAAATTACATGGAGATTATTTGACTAGAATTGGTTTTAAGGTCACCCTACACTTTATAAAACGCATTTATGAAATTCGAAGGAGTACATGAGTGGCACATTAGTCAAAGTCTGAAATTGTCAATGTAGAGCATTTGCCAGAGTGTTGTTCTTTTCAGAAGAAGGGATCTGAAAATCTGAGTTAGCATTAAAACATGCAACAGAAGTGTTATTGTGTCATAAAAACTAAGAGCCAATCAAGTTTCCACATGCAAATGTAGGCCATTCAAGGCCACTTAACCAAAGAAGGTGGAGGGTGTGTGGGGCTGGGGGCATTTCTAATTTGCATTTTTAACCCATGCATCCATAAAGCCTGGATTTCTTGATAAAAGGTAAAAAAAAAAATCTAAGTGCTTACATTTCTTTTTCTGCCATCTCATGCATTTTTGTGGAACCACCATGACAGGAAACTTATAATAATAAGACAGACTATTTTAAAAGGTTTTTTTTTTTTGGGAGTGTGCTCAATATTTACGAGTTCAAGTTCGAAGAACTTTAAAATCAACAGCACAAATTCAAATTTACACTGCAACACTGGCATACAGGTAAAATGAAATAAAATGAAAATGCAAAACAGGGGCCACCAGAACAGGCATGGCTAGTCCAGTAAGAAAATGACATCCCTCAATGCTTAAGGTCATGTGCAAGAATGCACTGCGATAACGCGCGAGACAGTTTGCAGCATGAAAATGAAAGGACGTCAGAAGAAGCCGCCCATAACTCAGAACAATGTCATTTGGTTTGTGCAGGGCAGAAACAGGTTTAACAGCAAACGTGAAAAAGTAGGGCATGCTACAGCCAGAGTTATAAGAAATGAAAATGGGATGTATGTGTAACAGCAAGTCCTCATCTATGAAATGAAAAGGAGAGAAGGAAAACAAAAATCAGGTGCACAGGGTTGTCTTTGTAGGACGTAGACACAGCCAGAAAGAACATCCTTAGGCAAAACGTCAGTAACCTTGCCAGGGTCAAGGTTGCTAGGTGTGCCCAGAGGAGAGTGCAGCAAGTGTAAAAAGAAAGACAAAAGACTGAAGCTGCCGTAAGAGAGATCTGTGGATATCTTCAAATATATGGTGAGCTTTGTCTCCTTTTCTGAGAGCCACTCACCAATTAAGCAGCAAATTGCTAATTAGCGGAATGAGGCGAAACGAAGGCTTTATGCAAATGAACCCTGAGTCAGCCTGCTTGATAAATGGGGCCTCTCTGCATAAATCAAAATGGGAAACAGGATCCCAAAAATTGAAGGGAAAAAAAAAAATAATAATGCATTTAATTTTTCGTTGCTGCCAAAGGGCTCAGGGCTGAATGGTATAAGCCTCTTTCATGTCTCCTCAAGTCAAAATCCTTCTGTATTTTATTGGGAGGGGGTTTGAGGGGTGAGAAGATTATAAAGTGTCTCTGTCTCTGCCCTCTGTTGAAGGCTCTAGGCCTGGAGAGGAGAGAGCTTAGAGGAGAAGACATGCCTTTGAGCCTTAGGGAAGGAAGGTTAAAAGGAGCAGTGAAAAAAATAAAGTAAAAAAAAAAAAAATTAAATAAAAGTTTGACTTAAGAACAAAGAGGGGAAAAAAGAGCCCTACATGACATTAAGTAGCCTAGAAAAAAAATTTCAACGAATGCACCTTGAAACCCTCCGTGTGAGTCCCCTTCTGCCTTCAGATCTCTCCCTTGGGTGGGGGAGACAGGGGAGGGGTGCAGGAGGGCTTTTGTCTCGAGGTCCTGGAGTGAAACACAATACCCAACCCATCTCTCGCTCTCTCTCTATTCCCCCCTTTTTTCCTCCCTCTCCTTCACTCTTTTTGTGAGGATTCCCATTTGGCCCAGGGTAGCACTTGCATATTAAGCAGAAGCAATAACTGCTAATTAAAAATGCAGATTGGCTGGGAGCTCTAACGAGCAGCAGGCGGAATCTTCTCTCCCTCGGGAATGGACGAAGAAAAGAGAAGGCAGAAGAGATAGATAGAGAGAGAGAGAAATAATGATAGCACGAGAATGAAGGAGAACGGAGAAGATAGGGTATCAATGTATTGTCTGAATGATCATCACATGGCGCCGGCTAATTTAAAACACACACACAAAGACTTGAGCTACAATCAGTTGTTAGAGGGACACCTAACTGTTATGGGGTAACTGAATTTTCACTAGATGAGTCAGAGTGAAAGAACAAAATCACACTACTGTCCCTCACTCATCCGTTCACACACACTCGCAAAACCATCTCCAAGAGCTACTCAAGACATCATAATACTAAACTAAACTTCTGAACTTATTCCTGCCTTGACACCTGCCCTTCGAAACATACAAATATACACATGAGAGAAGAAGGACTGAATCCTATGGAGCAGAAAGACAGAGAGACTTGGACAGACAGGGGCAGAGCTGTCTGTCCCTTGAGCTTCACACAAAGGAAGGAAGTGCAAACATGTGCGCGTCAGTGTGCATGTGTGCGTGCGCTGAAGATAATGATCAGTCATAACCACCGAGTCCCTTGGCGAACACTTGTCACCTTTAATAAACTGCCATGTTAGCTTAGCTTAGCAGGGAAAGGGAACAGCAGCTCTCGAATTGGGTCGCTGCAGCCGAGGCACGAGTGAAGTCACAGGAAGTCACAGTTCACTAATAAAGAGCAACAGTTGCACCTGTGCAGACTAGTGACCCTACCACATTACTGTAGAACATGACAAACCACATGCATGAAATAGGAGCACAACACTCTGATTTCTTTTTCTTAGTCATCTTTGAGTAATGTAGGTAAATGAGTGGATGGACTGATAGGAAGTCATTAATGATTACACTGAAATGTTTGTTACAGTCATTATGGCGCTTAAAAAAAAAAGAAAGATGGAAAACCTGCAAACAAGGCACCAAGGATACGGTTGGAGAAATGTTTACACAAACCTCTCTGATTGGACTCCATGACTCAAGTCTAGTGAAAGAATCACTCATGTTGGAAGGCTCAAAACAAGTTGGCCAACATCTGGGTTTGCAGAACGATGCAGAATATGCAAATTAAGATTCTTCAGTTGGTCTAGTATTGACAGATTTTTATTACTCGGGTTGGTTAAGGTTGCCAAAAGAATTTTCATCTAAAGGACCAGTTCAGCAAAAACGAGCTAATTGAGGCAACGTTCTTCTTTACCTCAGATCCAGTTCAACAGTCAGGACATGTCTCACATCTGAAAGCTTACTTTAATCATTTTATCAGATATCTTTGAGGTGGATATAAATAGATGGACATATTTTACTCATTTTTTTATTAATCATTGGAACATAACCGAGCAACCAGTCCATCACAAGGCACCACACACACTCACTCATACCTAAGGGCAATTGAGTGTAGCCAATCCACATATTAGAAAAATAAAAAAGAAACTTCACCATACAGGCATGCACTGTTATTCTATTCACCTTCACTGGATAGGAGCAATCACGTTCTCTGACTGGCTACCCTGCTACTAGGCTATCAGCTCATATACCGTGAATAGAGAAAAAAAAAAAATGGCGCAGCATGTTGCTGAACCAACCGAGGATGAAATAAAAACTCTACTTGAAAACAAAACCAGATC
>JAODOK010000025.1:14370633-14381877 GCA_027576575.1 Netuma bilineata | reverse complement strand
TGTGTGTGTGTGTGTGTGTGTGTGTGTGTGTGTGTGTGTGTGTGTGTGTGTGTGTGTGTGTGAGAGAGAGAGAGATTGGGATCGATGAGGCCAGTAAATGCCAGCCATGGCTGTGTGTTGGGTCTCTTTAAAGATAAGTCAATAGCAGTGAGTGCTGGAGTTTAGAGGCCAGATTCACCGTGTACTCTCTCTCAGACACACACACACACACACACACACGCACACACACGCACACACACGCACGGGACGCCGGCCTACAGGGAGCACAGATCAATGCCTGTTATAGTGCTATTTGTCACTTAGAGTACAGTTAAAGCCAGAAAGTGGAGGCGTGTGTGTGTGTGTGTGTGTGTGTGTGTGTGTGTGTGTGTGTGTGTGTGTGTGTGTGTGTGTGTGTGTGTGACGCCTGGAGAACTTTGACACTTGAAGTGTTCAGCTGATGACAGCTCACAGTGAATCTTCTACCCACAGGGAGCCGCTTCACGCAGCTTTATTGATGCCGGTGGTAAGGATAAACAGGAACACATGACTTATACATGGAGTATCCTGTAGTTTTCACTACTTAGCAATAGCTTTAGATTTTGCAGCAATACAACAGTACTACTTATTGTATAATCCCCCAATCTATCTTCTCTTCATCTCAGTAATGATCAATATAAACGATTCTGATGGAAACAGAGCCTGAAGTCACTTCCCATGCTCAGGGATCCTCCTGATGGCAGGTGTGTGTTTCCAGGTGGGAGTGGAAAAAAGAGATTGAGAGAATTGGATCAACACTTATTTCACCAACACTTTTATTTCACAAAATGGCCTGAACATCAGCTATGGAAAAGAAACATGGGTTTTATCCATTGCTGCTGAAATTTACACACAGATGTACTACTAGTGACCCATTTAAACATTATCAACATTTACTATATATAAAAACACCTTTCTGTTTTAGCCACCATTAACTTTTTCAGCAGTTTGTGCTAAAGGAGCTCTTCTGTGGGATCAGACAATATGGGCTAGCCTTCATGCCCTATGCAAATCAACTAGCCTTCAACACCCATGACCCTGTTGTTGGTTCACCGGTTGTCCTTCCTTGGACCACTTTTGTTTGGTACTAACCACTGCATACCAGGAACACCTCACAAGATATATCATTTTGGAGATGCTCAGACCCAGTCATCTAGCCATCACAATCTGGCCCTTGTCAAAGTTGCTCAGATCCTTACACTTGCCCATTTTTCCTGCTTCCAACACATCAACTTCAAGAACTGACTGTTCTCTTACTGCCTAATATATACCACCCTTTGACAGGTGCCACTATAATGAGATATTATTCGCTTCACCTGTCAGTGGTCATAAATGTTACATACAGTATAATAGTGTGTGTGTGTGTGTGTGTGTGTGTGTGTGTGTGTTGGAGTTTCTTATACCTTATTTTACAGGGACAGAGCAGCCCTACCTGCTGCAGTAATGTCTCTTATAAGTTTTTAGAAATATATTTGTAAGAGTCAAATGCAGGCTCAGTTTTAACCTTGTGGTCATTTCATTTAATTCAACTTTAAATATTAAAATATTACACTTACGGTAGATTTTACTGTTTAAATTCAGACATTGCATTTTTTAAACACTAACTAGGTTCTACTTTGTGACGTATGCTTTCATTCATAATAGAAAGATATTCAAGTGGAAATTACTTTTTTTGTAAACTAAGTGCCTCCAAGAGGATCTGTTGTCCATCAAAAATGACCTCTCTGGAAATCACTCACCATATGATGAGGTTGTAAATGATTTTTTTTAAGAAAATATTTCTCTCGTTTGAATATTCTGTTGGTGCATTGTAAAACTAGGACTTGAAACAGATGCAGGACACATTTTGCAGCAGAGCTTCACATGTGGTTGAAATGTATGGCCATCAAAAAGTGTCCTCTCTGGAAAACCTTTTTTTTTTTTAGAAATACACTATATGCAGTCTTTTCACCACAAGTGACACACCCAGTACATGATACAGTATGTAGCTCTTTAATTCTGCGCAGTTAATTTCTATATGAAAAGGTAATTTCTGGCAGCAGATAAAAACAAAAATCTGAGGTTTGATTTTTTTTTTAGTATTATGGACCTGAAAAGTATACCCTGATTGTGAAACAGCCCACAAAGTTCACACACAAATACTCTCGGCAATCTGACACAGGTGAGACTCGTGTTTCCTGCTGATTCTACCTGACTCCTCTGTCCACACTTGATGCTTGACGACGCCCCCATTGCCACACCTCCCATAGATGACTTGCAACCACATGATCAAAATGTTCTGTGTCATGAGCGTCTGCTATGATGGTGGATATGCAAAGCAACTAGGATGGCAGCTGGTGAAAGTGTGTCTGTAAACAGTGCTGAATTTTCTCAGTGCTACCATGATTTGAACGGTCAAGCAAAGATTCAATACAAAGAGAATATAGATATGTGTGGCTTTGATCCATATTATTGAAAAAAGTCAGATTTTTCTGAGGATAAGACACTTCTACCAACCATCAAGTACCCAGATCAGTTTGGAAATCTTAAATTTATGGAAGTTCAAAATAATATTACTTTGTTTCAGTCAAAATGAGCTGACCTGGTATTAATTTATCAGCTTCAACCATGGTGTCTTGGATGTCTTAGAACTCTACGGGTGAGCTACCACATGCAGCTTCTGCAAATTCAGCCGTCTCCCTCCTCCTTTGAGCTCTTTGGTGTCGTTTGGTTGCCAAAGAATCAAGTCCGACCTTGGATGAAACATAGCCCATTTTCTGAGTGGGTGCCCGGTCTGGATTATTTCTATCATATAATTTTACTGGCGCTCCTAGAAGCAAAATGGTTATACACATGTTAAAATCATAACAACGACTGAGTGAACCACAACAAGAGAACACTAATTTTATAGCAAAATTCTAGCGACACGAAATAAAATTCTTCCATGATATTATTGAAAAAGCTTTTGAATCTCACCTGAGATAAAATTTTGACTGCAAGCACAAGCTGTTTTGGTTTTAGCTTCCATTAGATCAGCCCTGCCAATGTTGTTCAGCTGTGTTCATCTCCTCTCCATACTAGAGTTTCCTTGCCCTCTTTCCGAATCACGGACGGAATTCTAAAAAAATCGGAACGTGCCACGGTCGCGAGTACTGTTGTGACCACAACCATATACAGCACAAAGATATGGCATAGCTAAAAGAATGCTTAAAGTAGTGGAAAAACAAAGAGAGTTGTGCACTCGTGACTGTTTTGTATGGAATATCGCTTGATCCCGCATTTGTACATCCACCAACATGGCCGACATCCGGGTTTCTATTTTGCTTTGACATCACTTGCAAATCAAGCATAATGCTCAAAGCATTCTGTACGTCCACAAGGTTCTACTGATTTTATTATTTCCTCTGAAACATGCTGGAAGTGTGAATTCAAGCAGTTTTACAAAGTCATTTAATATCTGGCTGAGTTGAAGTGCAATAGCAACTAGAAGGATTTCTATGATTTTTTTTCAATATGGCAGAAAAAGACCCATTTATACATTGAAAATAAGAAGTTAAATGAACTTTGAACCATTTTCATTTTTGCTTGGATTATAATTACACATGTGTGTTCAAAAAATACAAATGCAAATCTACAATTTGCAAGTAATCTTTGTAATTAAATTTGAATTAAAGTGCACTCAAGAAGGAAATGCAATACGTGTTTGAATTAGCGTTTCCTAATTGAACATAATCCAAACATTGCATTGTCATTTGAATTTAACGTGATATGCTTTCATACATTTGAGGTATTATACAACGATACAGTGTACTACAACTCACACTCACCTGTTTTCACTTTTTATTTTGCTTATTGTGAGCAGCTGACTCCAAGGATAATATTTATTACAGTGTTCAGCATTACGTCCCTGGTGCTAGCAGTCCGTCTCACTGAATTATTGTTAAATTATACCCTGTTTATGTTGTTTGCTGACTCAAGGTAATTTATTTCAAAAACAAAGTCTGTACTGAATCAAATGAACAGCCTCATTAATTTGTGGAGTGTTTCATCGATGTGGGTTTTCTCTGATTTTTATTTTTTCCCTGATGCTCTGTGTCTGACTCTACAGTATATCAGAGGTTTCCAAATGTATTGTCAGATGAAAACCTTCAGCCTGAATTATATGCCTTAACTACCCCTTGTGATTTTAAGTGAAACTTTTGTAATTAATGGCAAAACTTGTTACTTAAAGCATGTTACTTGTTTTCACCTTATGAAATATAACATCTTTACTATTCTTTTGCATTCTTCTTATTATTATAACTTTCATCCATCCATCCATCCATCCATCCATCCATCCATCCATCCATCCATTCATCTTCAGCAACTGAGGTGGATGCTGAAACTATCCCAGGAACAACAAGGGGCAACTTAGCCTTAGCACAGTCAATCAACGTACCTGCATGTTTTTAGACAGAGGAGGGAAATTGAGAGATCCTGCATAAAGCTCATACAATATTACACTTTTAGTGTACTGCCAGCAGAGATGCCAGTAAAGTACTGTAATACAGTGTCTTGCAAAAGTATTCATCCCCCTTCCTGTTGTGTCGCATTACAAGCTGGAATTAAAAGGGATTTTTGGAGGGTTAGCACCATTTGATTTACACAGCATGGCTACCATTTTAAAGGTGCAAATTGTTTATTTTTTAAAATTGTGACACAAACAATAATTAAGATGAAAAAAAGAAATCTGGAGAGTGCATAGGTATTCACCCCATTTCGTATGAAATCCCTAAATAAGAGCTGGTCCAAACAATTCACTTCATAAGTCTCATAATTAGTTGATTAAGATCCACCTGTGTGCAACCGTCACATGATCTGTCACATGATCAAAATAATTCACCCTGTTCTGGAAGGACCCTGACTCTGCAACATTACTAAGCAAGCAACTTGAAAACCAAGGAGCACTCCAAACAGGTCAGAGACAAAGTTATGGAGAAGTATAGATTAGCGTTGGGTTATAAAAAATATCCCAAACTTAGAATATCCCATGGAGCACCATTAAATCCATTATAGCAAAATGGAAAGAATATGGCACCACTACAGACCTGACAAGAGAAGGCTGCCCACCAAAACTCACAGACCAGGCAAGGAGGGCAACAAAGACACCAATGATAACACTGAGGGAGCTGCAAAGATCCACAGTGGAGATGGGAGTATCTGTCCATAGGACCACTTTAAGCCATACACTCCACAGAGTGGGGCTTTATGGAAGAGTGGCCAGAAAAAAAAGTCATTGCTTAAGAAAACATGTTTGGAGTTTGCCCAACAGCATGACTCCCCAAACACATGGAAGATGATTCTCTGGTCAAATGAGACTAAAATTTATCTTTTCGGTCATCATGGTAAATGCCATGTGTGGCGCAAACCCAACACCCTGAGAACACCATTCCGACAGTGAAGCATGGTCGTGGCGGCAGCATCATACTGTGGGGATATTTTTCATGCTGTGGGGACAGAAAAGCTGGTCAGGACTGAAGGAAAGCTAGATGGCACTAAACACAGGGCAATTCTGGAGGAAAACCTGTTTGAGTCAGCCAGAGGTCTGAGAGTGGGACAAAGGTTCACATTCCAATGACGCTAAACATACTGCGAAAGCTATACTGAAGTGGTTTAAAGGGAAACATTCAAATGTCTTGGAATGGCCTAGTCAAAGCCCAGACTTCAATCCAATTGAGAAACTGTGGCATAACTTGAAGATTGCTGTACACCAATGCAACCCATCTAACTTGAAGGCATTGGAGCAGTTTTGGCTTGAGGAATGGGCAAAAATCCCAGTGGCTACATGTGCTAAGCTAATAGAGACATACCCCAAGAGACTTGTAGCTGTAATTGCAGCAAAAGGTGGTTTTACAAAGTATTGATATTAGGGGGTGAATACCTATGCACACTCCAGATTTCTGTTTCTTCATCTTTAATTACTTTTTGTGTCACAATAAAAAAAAAATGAACCTGTAAAGCTGTAGGCATGTTGTGTAAATCAAATGGTGCTAACCCTCCAAAAATCCATTTTATTTCCAACTTGTCATGCGACAAAACAGGAAAAACACCAAGGTGGATGAATACTTTTGCAAGACACTGTAACTCAACCCTGAATACAGCCCTAAAAGATCAGGGCATTAATCAGCCATTCTCCAGACTTTTTTTTTTTTGCAAGACAGACATTTCCAGTTTGCTAAATGCTGTGATAAATTCAGCCCAATTTATTCTGTACAAATTACTCTGTACCCACATCAAAACCATGCAGTGACAGAGTCTGACATGAAATACGTGTGTTCAAACAATGTCTAAAAGTTGCATGATTGTACCTGTCCCAATGGAGCAGACACAGGCGTGGAGGCTCCAGAGTGGCTGGGGGAGTTGGGTAAGGACTTGCAGGATGCTAAAACACTGGCTTGCTTCTTATTTGCGACTATCTTCTGGCACACTGTGTGGTGAATGGTTTGATTAGTGAATCAAAAATAGCTCTACAATACGGAAGTAATGTGAACCTAAAAGGAACAGGGATCGATTAAATTTCAGCTCAGCCCACTCGTGGGATTGCTTTTTCAGCCAGATGAATGGATGCCCATTGAATTAATTTCAACTGATCTTTCAAACAGGCTGCCATTTACTTGAAGTATTTTCCTTAAGTAATTGTGTTTTTTCCAAAATCCTGAAGGTGAAATTTAACTGATCCGAGCTCCAGTAGTTTATTTCACTATTCTGAGAAGATCCCAACCTTCAGTGAAGACTCTGTCCACGTTTAGTCCATAGGTGGCACAGGTCTCATAATAAGTACAGCGTCGCACGTCTGCACAAAGCTGTTGTACCCGCTTATTGTCAATAACACGAACATTAGTGCTGCTAATCTTATCTGGATTGAAAAACACATTGACACGTTGACGGTGAGTACCTCAGAGCTTCTTCTCATCCATGGTACAACATTCATAAGGGAAGATTTGGAAATCCTGTACCTTGTGTGCCCACTACTATGAGCGGGATGTCTGCAGTGTTGCGGTGGACTCCTAGTTCACTGACGTTCTTGTACACATCTTGGAAACTGGGTTCGTTTTCCAGGCTAAACACCATGATAACTGCATCTACCCAGTTGCTGAACTATAATTTAGTATTTGAAAATTACACAGGAGTATGAGTACATGACCTAGAGTGCAAATAAAATTATTATTTGGAGACCATTTGCTTAAAGTATGCACAAAAAACAACAACAACATGAAAACCTGTGCAGTGGGAAGGCTGGATTCTTCTCGAATCAGTAACAAGTGACTCTGACCATCAACCAATACCTCTTTCTTATATCTCCCACCTGAAAGGGGAAAAGAGAGAAACTGAAAAATAGGCTCGATTGTAATTAAAGTAAATTTTATTTGTATCGTACTTTTAACAATAGACATTGTCACGAAGCAGCTTTACAGAAAAATATACATTTTAAACATATGAATTTATAAACATGTCCTTAACGAGCAAGCCTGAGGCAACGGTGGCAAGGAAAAACTCCCTCAGACAACATGAGGAAGAAACCTTAAGAGAAACCTGACTCAAAAGGGAACCCATGTTCAGTTGAGTGATAACACATAGCGTGATTATACATAACTCGCTTCTATACTGTAAGTGTGCCTGTAAGTATAAATTCATTATACTTTAAACATTAAGCCTATTTTATTGAAGTTGTCAAATGTTCATTGATGGAGACTTGAGTGCAAAACTGTACATGACAACTGCAGTCCTAAGCCATCGTAGCAGAACTGTTTGTAGCTGTAACAGTCTTGTAGATGTCCTTCTTTGCCAACAGGGTGCTAGTGCTGATTCTGATTTCAACAGCCTCATCGTCAACTGTTCAAATCTTCAACTTGCACTTTTCTGTGCCAATAGTACTTTTATTTCAGCACGTCAATACTGCTGATCTGGATCCAAGGACTGGTGAAATCATGGGTTTGGGAATGGCATAATTTTATCAAGACAATTATTAAAGCAACACAAGTTGCTACATTGCCAATGCTAACACACAGCTTACATATACCAACCCTTTTTAGTCTTTCATTACCAGTTTTAGAACTGAGGACCCTGGAACTGTAAAGCAGCAACACTACCCGCTACACCAACAGTTCTCCCCGTAAGTATCATTTTACATATATTTTGTTGTCGATGGTGATATTTTTGTGCTGTTTCTGAATGCGTTTTTAATGCTGTCTACATATAAAGGATATTACACGGTTGCGTGAAGATATGAAGTTTATCTTCAAATGGTGAACATATTCACAAATGAGCGAAGCAAACAAGTGAAAATATTTTTCAACACGAGAAGATAAACTTCATCTCTTCACGCAACCGTGCAATGTTCTGTATATGGACACATCCCTCAAAAAATGCAAGTTAATCAAAAGAATTTTAATTTTGAGCCAGTTCACCATTTTGACAATGCACGTCTAGTCAACAGGAAAACACTAGGAGTGACATCATCAGAGTGAAATATCAGGAATTATTATACACACAGGACACTTTTTCAATGGAATAAAAATGTGTTCTATTCCCTTCCAGCGAGTTCCATTCATTTGGTCTGATAGGCTAATATTGTTAGCCTGTCACTTATCCTACGTGTATTACGTCACTCTGCCCAATGGAAAATATGCTTTACAGTATTGCATGGTTGTCAAGACAACATGACATCACACATCGGAGACGTAAAACTTCTGCACTAACGAGCGACTGGGACAATTTGTAAACAAACATGGCCGCCAGGTTTGCTTCATTAAATACGGAAGATTTTGAGAGAATTTTGAAAGCGAAAGATACGTTGAATACCTGAAAGGAATGTGTATGTATAATAATAATAATAATAATAATAATAATAATGTCTGGCTTTTTTTGTGGTCTATCAGATATATTCCATTCAGCTACTCGTCTTCAGTAGCATGCTCACTGAATGGAATATACCTGATATACCACTCAGTGCCAGCCAATATTATTTAAAATCACGGGAATACATGTGACTTCACCGTAGGCTGAAGTAACACAGCTCTAATGCTGCATTAACACACACACAAAAACAGATGTAAAATGTGAAAAAGCTGTTGTGATTGACTGTACAAATAAATCAGAGCTCTCTTTTTACAGACTGCTGAAAGATAAAGAAAAGAGAAGCAAATGGAAACAGAACAAATGTTCATAAACGTTTATTCAGAAAAGTAATATTTGTTAACTTCATTTTTAACAAAAGGAATTTTTAGTTAAAAGGCTGTTATATTTTACTCCAACATTTACAAATGTGGGGAAATTATTGTTGGTTATTAAGAAAATGAAACAAGAGTTTTTATGATGATGATGATGATGATGATTATTATTTAACTAAAAGGAATATTAGTTGATAAAGAATATGAAAATAAATGTTGCATTTTTGTCATAATATTTTCTTTAATATTTTTTCAACAATATCATGGGAAAAATCAACTCGTGAACCCTGTATAGTGAATTAAATCTAATTAAATTGTGAATTGGATGAATTGTTACATGCCAGGTATCAGGTAATTTTCACAAGAAAATTATATTTTATGCAGTGTAAATAAGTCCTTAAGGATAGAACAAGTCAAAGCTGTATATTAGGTGTTTTTTAGCGAAATCTCTGATAAGGCTAACTATATGCTAGCATGTTGTACATTGTTCACCAACCATGTGTCTCAATTCACATACATCTGTACTTATACATGCTATTTTGAGTGCATAAGTGCATTCACACTTAAGTATGGGAACATGCAGTACCCCGAGTACCCAGATGGTGTCCTCAAAACAGTCAAAATGTTGTGTGCAACGCTGCATACTTCTTACCCTCAATGGTTGCCATCTTGGCTCTGTAGCGGAAGGGTAGGGACCACCAACCCATTTTCAGCAGTCAGAGGATGACATGTTGTTGATGCTGATGGCAGCATAATTTCCATATCGCATGAAATATCCATGGACACAAGTGAGGAAAGTTAAAAACACATTCATATGTAAGAGGTGAGAAAAAAAAGCCAGCAGATGTTTTTAGGTGAGTGATACGACTATTGCGTTCAAATGTTACGATCATCATTTCTTGTACATACACAACTTGCCGTGTTCAAGTTGAGACCGCACTATCCTGTTGAAATTCAGAAACTACGCAAGTAGGAAAATAGTGTACTACATGTAATTGTGCTAACGTAAGTATGCAAATTGAGACACACCCCTGGACACGTCACACCAACAGAGTCTGATTATTTTATTTATTTTTGGTCAGTTTAGTCACTGCTAAACACAAAACACATTTGCCTTTGAAATGTTTGAGCCATACTTGCCCTCGGCAGGGGAGAAGGAGCCCGCTGTGCAGGCTGTGGAACAGGTGCAGCAGGTGATGTTTGTATGAATGAACAGCTGTGGCCCACAGAACCTGTTGCTGACACGGTGGCAGAGCTGGGCTCTGTTTCCTCATCATGGACCTCATATACCCCTTTTGGACCAACAGGGAACAGGTTCTTGAACTGGTTCCCTTCAGGATTCTTTGACCCTTGGTACCAGCTAGCAAATCGGCCCATTTTTCCCCCAGTTTTGAGCAGAACCGTTATAATGAAAGATGTGTCATGAACAGAGGGTATGGCACATTTCACAACGGGAATAAACAGTAGTAGCAAGATGGCAGAGCGCTCTGATTACCTGTGAGCTTTTGTTCTGTGATTGCAGATATTTCTTTTCATACAAAAAGCAAGCATGGACCGACTACTAATGATAAGAAGACATTTAAAGTCTCCAAAAACTAGTGACATGCCCACCGATGTCATCACAGTTTGCACTGGAAAAAAACAGCTCTCTTTTGGTTCCTGCTGGGGAACAACTTTTCAGGTTCCGAACTAGTTTATTTTTGGTCCAAATGCTCGGAACATTGTGCAAACTAGAATGGAACCCATTCCCTGTTGGTGGAAAAGGGGTAATACTGACCACTTGGTCTAAAGCTGAACAGTGTAAAAAACAGACTTTCCAGGAAACAGGGCTACGTTTGAGTTGTCAGTGATGTACAGACCATGAGCCAAGACCTGTTAGAGAAATTCAGTTTTGAGTATGATGCAGGCTTGTGTTTGTTTATTGTACCACATTTCATTGATGTTAAAGCAGATACGCAGAACCATGGCCTCACTTTCGTTTATAAATGCCTTGAGACCTCAAGAATGGCACAGGAATAGTTTTAAGCGTTAACAATAA
>JAODOK010000025.1:13024330-13035495 GCA_027576575.1 Netuma bilineata | reverse complement strand
CGGCCACGGGGCTCAAACCCGGACCTTCTTGCTGTGAGGCGACAGCGCTAACCACTACACCACCGTGCCGCCTTTTTGAGATATCCATTTATTTTATTTTTATTAAGAAATACTATATGAAAAGGAAAAGTATAAAAATATTATTTTAAACCCACATGCTTTATCAACTGTTAATTTTATTACCAAGAAAAGCCAAAAACACACCACATATTCTGCTTTAACATGCATCAAAAGTGCAAAATAATGAGAACATTAAAGGTAGACTGCCTTTCAGATTTTTCAAGTGTAGGTCATTAAAAGAATTTTCCCTGGCACCCAATTATTTTTGTTTAGTGGAACAAAAACTACTGAATTCGAATCACAGACTTCCAATTTTATTAGTTTTTTTTAATAGAACAATTAATTAATTTAGGGCCACATGGCGCTAAATTCTTCACTATTTTTCCTGCATTATTTATATTTAAAGACTTATTTATTGCACGTTACTTTTTTCTCCACATATGGAGTTTCAGAGGCAGTGTTTGTATTTAATTTATATTGTAATGTCTTTATTAGGCTATTCAATTCAGTTATATTCAGTCATATTTATGAATGAACATGTACTTTCTTTGGTGTAGATAAATAATTTTGATTATTCTAAGTGCTTTCTGAAGTCATTATAAAGCAGTCAGGGTATTTCAGATTCAAAGAGTAAATTCCTGTAACTTCCACAGGATAAAATGAAAAATGCCTCGGTGAGGAAAAAAAAATTAGCTTTAGAGAGAGAGATAGCTTTATTAAGCACAAGATCCACTCAGCTGACACTGGTTTCCATTGGAGATGTGTATAAACTTGTGCTAATAATCTATATCTACTTTATTAAATTCATAAAATATATAATATAACTAATATAAAATAAGTAATATATAATATGAATAAAATTTGCATTCCATTTATAAAAATATATCTAAAAACTAGAAGTGTTTCCAGAAGTTAATTCTAAATTTCTTAGTAGTCTCAGAATTTTTAACATAGTCGGGCAGAGAATTATATAACACGACAGCTTAAAAATAAAAAAAAGCAAAAGTCCCATGTCCCTGATTTTGAGTTTCTTAAACATTATGCTATTAAAGGTAGACTGCCTTTCAGAGTTTTCAAGTGTAGGTCATAAAAAGAATTTCCTTGACACCCAATTATTTTTGTTTAGTGGACTGAAAGCTACTGAATTCAAATCACAGACTTCCAATTTGATTAGATCTTTTTTTTAATAGAACAATTAATGAATTTATTTTTTCCTGCTTCACCATGACCCAATTCAAGATACTATGTCATGCATCACGTGGTGGGCTTTCCCCATTCATGCAAGGCATTGTAGGATACAAATTTGAAACTGGAGACAAAAATGGAGGACATGAGTGTGCAAATGAAACTGGAAAGACTGACTACAGTAACAGAAAGCAAGAAGAAAAGACATTATGTTGTGAAAGAAAGGAAACGCAGGACCAAACTAATAAATATCGGCAGTCAGCGAGCACCTCGGTGTGATCAGTTGTTCGTTTAGCGACAGAATGATGTAATTGTCAGTGCATGGTCAAGGTAAACCTGTAGATGGCAGTAATGCAACACTGGGTGCCAGCTGCCATAAAACCCTAAAGAAGAAGGAAAAAGAAGAAGCAGGTAAACCTGTGCATGCGCACACCAGACTTCCTCTGTCTGCTTGAAGCAAGTGATTTCATGCACATTATTTGCTCAGGAATCCCCTCAAATTAAATAACTCCCCAGCCACAGAATGGTCTGGTTTTATTTTGAGATATTGCAGAAATAAACATACATCACCATGACCAAATTTCAGAGGGAACTAAATTTCACAGATTTTATGAAATCGAAAGGCCGTCTAGCTTTAAATTTTTGCACTAGTTCTTACTCTTTGCATTCCTGCTCCAATAGGTTGTTATAAGTTCCTAAGTCTAGGTTGAAAATGTATGGGGATCGCAGGTTTTCAGTAGCAGGACCTAAATTGTGGAACTTGATCCTTCTAACTATTAAGCAAGCAAGTTCTATTATTTCCTTGAAGAGTCAGTCGAATACTCACTTATTTCAAGAAGCCTATTTCTCTTAGTTACAATAGTATCTGTCATAAGTTTTGAGCAGTATATTTCTATATACATTTGGCATATTTTAGTATTATTTTTGTAGCATATACTTAGCATGTTTTAATCAACTTTATAATTATAATTATTTATTTTTCCAGCATGAAGAAACTCCTATATTGTGCTCTAGTGCATCCGAAACTGGAATATGGCAGCAACCTGTGGTCCCCATTCACTGTGAAGCACTGTGCATTGCTTGAAGACGTTCAGTAAAGGGCATCAAACTTCATACTGAATTACCCCAGAATATGACCTACAGAGAGAGACTAATTTAAAATTACTCCCTTTAGAATACCGCAGGGAGAGCTCAGATTTGCTACTACTTTTTTTTTTTTAATCTAGAAATGGTCTTGTATCCATTGATACTGGAAAATACCTGCATACTTTTGAACCTTGTTATCATACACATAACTTTGACTCTAATAACTACAACCTTATCTATGAACATAGAATTATTGTCAGAAAATATGATGAGAAATATTTGAGGTCTGCTGAACTCTGGAACACTTTGCCATCTTACAGTAAAATCCCTTGATTCATTATCCATGTTTAAATCTTGCCTTTTTGATACTTATCAATCAAAACAAGCAATTTACAGTCCCCCGCATTAGCATCTAATAAAAATGTAATGATCTTGTTTAACTCATATTTTCCTCATTATATAGTTCATTCATTCATTTAAATCATTCAAATTTTACTATCTGGTTTTAAATAGGTGTCTTTTGTTATGACTATCTCTTTGGCTCCGCCTTCTCTTTTTGTTATCTAGTGCTAATATTGTGCCATGTGGCTGACTTAATTTTTTTTACATATATTTATTCACCAACACGTACACTGATTAGTATCAGCACTCGTTTTTTTTTTTGCTGTTATGGTCTATTGTAGTGTAAGTTTTTACAGTGTAATCTTTGTATCACCTTGTTTTAGCCTGTAGGGGTTAGGTGGCAATTGGGACACAAGTGCTGTTCCTTTCCCCTTGTTTGCCACATCTTGTTTGTTCATAATTACTAACTTTTTTGATTTGTGAGAATGTGGTGAACTCAATAAACTAAGCTAAGCTGTCAGAGTGCAGACACTTACAGATGCAAATGCAGGGGAGAGCGGGTATGTTGCAAACTGGTAAATAAATCCAAATCTATAGATGAGAATCAAAGTCTGGTGCGTGCTAAGGGTTACTCAATGAGCAAACAGGATGTCAGAGATAAAGAACAGCCTCAGAGTCGAGTGGGTAAAGTAGCAGGGATCAGAATAACTTGGGATCAGGCCAAAACAACAAAGGCTCAGTATGATCAGGTACACAGAACAATACTTCACAATGTGCTGGAGTGCTTGGCATGTTTATATAGGGAGCTGAGATGTGGAACAGGTGTGCTCCCAATCAATACTTGGGAGAGGGAGGGTGCTGTGGCACTTGGGAGTTGTAGTTCGTGGTGGCCATGTTTGAAGGCTGCCATAAACTCATGCAGGCACTGACATAAACTAAACTAAAGAGTCTTCTTCTTATTATTATTATTATTATTATTTATTATAGGCTATAACGCAGACACCCTCTTTACTGACCTACACTCAGAAATGAAATTTCATTGCACTTGGTTAAACACAGCTGTGTTAAGTAGCCTATTGCATATTCACTCTCCTTGAAATTTTCCAAGTTGTAGTTTTATCTTGAACTGATATGCATTTGAAATCAGCATGATGGATGGAGTCAAGCAGGCTACAAGGCAGTCCTACAAGAAAACCTATTCCAGTCTGTAAGAGCCTTAAGGTCAGGGTGGATGCTCCCCATCAAACCAGACAACCATAAGCATATTGCCAAAGCTACATTGGTTCAAAGTCAAGAAGGTGAATGCAGAAGAATGGCCCAATCAAAACCCAGAGCTCAATCCAATTGAGAATTTGTGGCAAGACCCAGGGGGTGAATACTTATATCACCTAGAAATGCATCACAAAAATAAATCAATAAGATAAAAATATCTTGTAACAGTTCTCAGAGTTTGGGAAACAGAGGAACAGGAAGCAGGGTTCAGAACAGGTGAGTTCTTTTATTGTAGCACACTTTTCAGTGATCATTCACAAAACACACACGCACGCGCACGCAACGAGGTGTCACACAGCTCACTTGCTCACGCTCTCTCTCTCGTTCCTGACTGTCTGAAAGACACACAGACACAGGTTAACAGACAGCCAGTAATTTGATACAGGTGCACCTTATCACGTGTTACCTGCTGGTTCAACCTGCCTCCTCACCATTCACAACTGACGCTTGACCACGCCCCCACTGCCACATACCCCCACCACCCCTGCCGCTGACTCCCCCTGGCAGGAGAGGTAATCTTCTAAAGGGCTGAAGGGCCAGATACCGAGTGATCCGCACGTTGGCATCCTTCATGCGGGGGAGCCACTGGAGCGGGGCATGGTCAGAACATAGGGTGAATGGGCATCCTAGCAGGTAGTAGCAGAGAGTGAGGACCGCCCACTTGATGGCCAGACACTCCTCTATTGTGTTGTACTTTGACTCTCGCATGGAGAGCTTGCAAGAGTTAAAGTACACCTCCATCACCTGGGACAAAACGGCCCCTAGCCCTCTGTCCAATGCTTCGGTCTGTAAAACAAAAGGGAGAGAAAAGTCAGGGGAATGCAACAGCGGGCCCCCACACAAAAACGCCTTTACCTGAACAAAAGCCTGTTCATATGGCTCTGTCCACTGGACCAGATCTGGCACCCCCTTTTTAGTGAGGTCAGTCAGTGGGCTGGTGACGTCTGAAAAGTTAGGCACAAACCATATATAATAGCCAGCCAGCCCAAGGAACTGCCTCACCCCCTTTTTGGTCTTAGGTTGCGGGCAGGCCACAATCACTGCAGTCTTATCAATTTGGGGACACACCTGCCCATGACCCAAGTGGAAGCCCAGATACCGTACTTCCACCCATCCAATTGCACACTTCTTCAGGTTGCTGTGAGCCCAGCATGCCTCAAAGACCTCAGAACAGCCCTGAGATGTTGTACATGCTTTAATTAATAATAATTAATTATTATAATTATTAAATAAACAGCCCTGGCTGCTGTCTTTCAGTCATCATGTGATCTGCCATTGTCTTAGAGCCATAACCTACAGCCACACTAATTAAAGGTGCAACAAGGAAAAGATGAAAACTACTCGTGCATCTCAAACAATTAGAATATTGTGAAAAAGTTCAATATTTTCCATCAGTTATTTAAGAAAATGAAAATATTTTACTCATTACACATAAATTAAAATGTGTCAATCATTTTTCTACTTCAATTTTGATAATTATGGCCTACAGCACAAAAATTATAAAAATATTTCAAATTATGAGAATATTTCATTTTGTTTGAGTAAAGCACTATAAATACCGTGTATCTCTTGATCTAGTTCAGTATGCACAACCACTATCATGGGGAAGACTGCTGACTTGACAGTTGTCCAGAAGACAATCATCGACACCCTCCACAAGGAGGGTGAGCTACAGAAGGTCATTGCTGAAAAGGCTGGCTGGAAAAGGTGCACAAACAACAGGGATGACGGCAACCTTGAGAGGATTGTCAAGAAAAGTCAATTCAGGAACTTGAGAGAGCTTCACAAGGAGTGGACTGAGGCTGGTGTCAGTGCATCAAGAGCCACCACACACAGACAGCTTCAGGAAAGGTGCTACAACTGTTGCATTCCTAATATCAAGCCACTCCTGAACCAGAGACAATGTCACAAATATCCTACCTGGGCTAAGGAGAGAAAAAACTGGACTGTTGCTCAATGATCCAAATTCCTCTTTTCAGATCAAAGTATATTTTGCATTTCATTTGGAAATCAAGGTCCTAGAGTCTAGAGGAAGAGTGGAGAGGCACAGAATCTAAGGTGTTTGAAATCCAGTGTGAAGGTTCCACAGTCTGTGATGATTTGGGGTGCCATGTCATCTGCAAGTGTTGGTCCACTATGTTTTATCAAGTCCAAAGTCAATGCAGCCATCTACCAGGAGATTTTAGAACACTTCATGCTTCCATCTATTGACAAACTTTATGGAGATGCTGATTTCCTTTTCCAGCACCTGCCTACAGTGTCAAAACTACGACCAAATGGTTTGCGGACCATGATACTACTGTGCTTGATTGGCCAGCCAACTCACCTGACCTGAACCCCATCAAGAATTTATGGGCTATTGTCAAGAGGAAGATGAGAAACACCCGATCTAAAAACACAGACAAGCTGAAAGCCGCCATCAAAGCAACCTGGGCTTCAGTAACACCTCAGCAGTGCCACAGGCTGATAATCTCCATAACACACCACGTTAATGCAGTGATTCATGGTAAAAGATCCCCAACCAAGTATTGAACGTATAAATGAACATACTTTTCAGATGTTGGACATGTGTGTATTGCAAAGCCTTTTTTGATTGATTTCAGGAAATATTCTACTAATTTGAGATACTGGATTTCTGACTTTTGTAAGCTATAAGCCATGATCATCAAAATTAATACCAAAAAAGGCTTGAAATATTTCACTTTATGTGTAATGAATGTAGAATATATGAAAGTTTACCTTTTTTAATTAAATGTTGAAGAAATGGGGTCGCACAGTGGTGTAGTGGTTAACACTGTCACCTCACAGCAAGAAGGTCCTGGGTTTGAGCCCAGCAGCTGACAAGGGCCTTTCTGTGTGGAGTTTGCATGTTCTCCCTGTGTCTGTGTGGGTTTCCTCCGGGTGCACCAGTTTCCCCCACAGTCCAAAGACATGCAAGTTAGGCTAATTGGTGGCTCTGAATTGACTGAGTGTGAATGGTTGCTTGTTTCGAGGTGTTAGCCCTGCAATGACCTGGGGACTTGTGCAGGGTGTACCCTGCCTCTTGCCCATAGTCAGCTGGGATAGGCTCCAGGTTGCCTGCTACCCTGTACAGGATAATCGGCTACAGATGATGGATGGATGGATGGATGATGAAAAAATGTACTTTTTCACGATAATCTAATTATTTAAGATGCACTAGTATTTAAAAAAAGAAAGAAAAAAGACCGCAAATATGCCAGAATGCAATCAGACTATGATTGTGCAGTCTTTCATACTAACTTATTTCTAAACATAAAAAGGCAGCTACAATATCTTTAACTTCGACTTTACTGGCATGTTGTGTGACACCAATTTGTCTCTTTATTTTACTTTTTATTATGATTAACTTAAGGGCAGCATGGTGGTGTCGTGGTTAGCACTGTCGTCTCACAGCAAGAAGGTCCTGGGTTCGAGCCCAATGACCGGCGAGGGCCTTTCGGTGTGGAGTTTGCATGTTTTCCCTGTGTCTGCGTGGGTTTCCTCCAGGTGCTCCAGTTTCCCCCCAGTCCAAAGACATGCAGGTTAGGTTAATTGGTGGCTCTAAATTGACCGTAGGTGTGAATGGCTGTTTGTGTCAGCCCTGTGATGACCTGGTGAATTGTCCAGGGTGTACCCTGCCTCTCACCC
Source organism: Netuma bilineata (assembly GCA_027576575.1). Taxonomy (NCBI): domain Eukaryota; kingdom Metazoa; phylum Chordata; class Actinopteri; order Siluriformes; family Ariidae; genus Netuma; species Netuma bilineata. The sequence continues at coordinate 13,027,902 of JAODOK010000025.1, read as the reverse complement.
ATAGTCAGCTGGGATAGGCTCCAGCTTGCCTGCAACCCTGTAGAACAGGATACACATGGATGGAAAAAGATTAACCCGTTACCTAAGCAAACATTTATTAATAAGCTGAGTTCTGATCTGGAGTCCTGGGTGGTGTTTGGATGTGCTTCCTACCATTTCATAGACACTACACGGGCCATTGAAGATCCTGGAGGCGGAGCTTCGTGAGCATGGATGGGAGTTGATCAAACGTCAAACCTACCTTCTTCCTCATCACCATAGCGGATTTGTTCTGCATATTTGATTTGGCATAGGTTTTACACTGGATACCCTTCCTGATGCAACCCTCTCCAATCTATCTGGGCTTGGAACCTGCACTCAGTGTCTTTTCCAACCCCAGTGGCTGGGTATTTTATCTAATCCACATGTCTTTGGACTGTGGGGGAAACCCATGTAGACATGGGATGAACGTGCAAACTCCACACAGAAAGGCCCTCGTAGGCCCTTAGGTTCGAACCCGGAACCTTCTTGCTGTGAGGCGACAGTGCTAACCACTGCACCACCATGCTGCCCAAACCTACCTAATTTAGGGGAGGAAAAAAATAAATGAAACATTCATTGCACCTAATGTGTCTTCAATGCTTCATTTGGATTTAGAGAAGGGGAAGAAGAAAAAAACAATGTCACTTCTCATTGAAATATTTATAGAAGAGCTTTTCAGCATGAAAATTTCACGCAGGCAGGAAATTTGCATGAAGGCAACACAAACAAACATGGAGGAGCGTGAACATCTTTCTGAACAGGAGAAGGACTCAGACCAGCCAAGACTAAATAAGGAGCTCGTATATGATCAGAAGAGGTGCACAGATGTGGTTTAGGCATGAAAAGTGTGACCAACCAGAAAACCACACTTGGCAAATTATGTTGACTGTGTAGGTGGATCCCCACAACAAACTCCAACACCACTAACCTTTTTCACCATCGAAACGAGAATCATGTCAGACAGTATGGAGAGCGTCTCATCCGGAGGAACAAGAGCCACAAAAGTACAGCCGAGTGCTCAAAACCTACCCCAGACTCCAGCGACGCAAGAGGCTTTTGCCCGAGGCACAACATCTGGCAAAGAATCACAAAGATGGAAGGAGAAAATGTCTGCCATTGCAGCTTACATCTGCAGAGACATGGCTCTATTTTACGGAGTTGAGAAACGGAGGTTTCGTGCTCACCCTCATCCCAGGGTACACAGTGCCAAGCTGAAAACACTTCACTCAAGTGGAGTAATGTAGTAAGAAAATATACGTTAAAATGTACAACCCCAATAACAAAGCTGCTACACCTGTGTAAAACATAAATAAAAACAGAATGTGATAACTTGCAAATTATGGAAACCCTATATTTCATTGAAAATAGTGCAAAGACAACATATCAAATGTTGAAACTGAGAATTTTATTGCTTTTTGAAAAATATACATATGCTCGTTTTGAATTTGATGTCAGCAACACGTTTCAGAAAAACTGGTACGGGGCAACAAAAGACTGAAAAAGTTGTGTAATGTGAAAAAAAAAGGTAACTTGGTTAAGATTAAAAGCAGACGGGTGTCTGTAGTGGAAATCACTGTATGGGCTCAGGAACACTTCAGAAAACCATCGTCTGTGAAAACAGCTCATTACTGCATCCACAAATGCAAGTTAAAACCAGATATAAACAATATCCAGAAACACCAGCACCTTCTCTGGGCCTGAGCTCTTTTATGATGGACTGAGGTGAAATGGAAAATTGTCCCGAGGTCTGATGAAGCAAAAGTAGAAATTCTTTTTAGAAATCATGGACACCCCGTCCTCCAGGCAAGAGGAGAGGGACCATCTGGACCAAACCGCTTTCTGCACATATTCAAACTGCATGGCTCAGTAGTAAAAGAGTCGTCGTCTTCTTTTGGCTGCTCCCGATTAGGGGTCGCCACAGCAGATCTTTCGTCTCCATTGTTCCCTGTCTTCCGCATCCTTCTCTACCACACTTTCATGTCCTCTCTTACCACATCCATGTATCTCATCCCAGCTTTCCGCGTTTTCGTGTGCCTGGCAGCTCAATCCTCAGTAGTAAGAGTCCAGGTGCTAAACTGGCTTGCTGCAGTCCAGACCTGTCTCCCGTTTAAAATACTTGCCGCATTATGAAGCACAAAATACGACAAATGAGACCCCGAACTGTTGAGCTACTAAAATTGTATATCAGGCAAGAATGGGAAATATTTATTTCAAAACTACAACAATTGGTCTCCTCAGTTCCCAAATGTTTGCAGTGTTGTTAAACGTAGAGGTGATGCAACACAGTGGTAAACATGCCCGTCCCAGCTTTTTTGAAATGTGCTGCTGACATCAAATTCAAAATGAGCATGTATTTTTCAAAAAACAAAATTTCTCAGTTTCAGCATTTGATATAATGTCTTTGGACTATTTTCAATTAAATACAAGGTTTCCATGATTTGCAAATCACATTCTTTCTGGGTTTGAATACGGGTTTGAATATCACTGACGACTGGGGCCTTTCTGTGGGGAGTTTGCACGTATATATAAGTGTGTGTGTATATGTGTGTGTGTGTGTATATGTATATATACGTATGTGTGTATGGACAACATTTATCTCATATACCTATTCCTTCCTTTCAAAGTTTGTCTCATACTATGTAAACGTAGTGTTTACTCATTTTTTCAGTAGCAGTGGATGTGGTTTGTGTGCTTAACTGTTTTGAGATTGTTGAAACTTTTTGAACTGTTTTTATTTCTCAGAACTATTTTCATGGTTGAGTCCCACAGACCACACACACAAACCGACTAAATGCTGCTGTGTTGCTTTCCTTGTGCGTAATCTCCCTTTGCTGCAGTTAGATCAGATAAAAACACACTTTTTTTTCCCCCCTTGCACTTAAACTCATTACAGTTTCATGTTCGAGTGCCATTTTCTCTGCTGTTGGGAATTCTGAATTATTTGCCTTTTAAACAATTTCCTTTTGAAATGGTTTCCGGCAACATTTTCTGTTTAATTCCGTAGCGGACATACATGTCCTCCTGCCCTCGTCTTTTATGAAATGTTAATTGGCCTCCTGTAGCATGTAGCATGTGTTGCACTCTCGGTCAGAGATACGGCACTCAGCCAAAGACGGAGACCAGCGGATAATTAAGGAGAAACCTGAGATCCTTGTACAGTATTTGTATTCAGGTGCTGTCCTCACATTGTGAAATGTTTCTAATAGAAGTGGGTGGGTGTTCTTCCATGAAGATATGCGCCTCAATCTGTTCCAATGCATGAAAGACTGTAAAGCACCTAATGATTCAACGTGATAGCGTTTCCATACAATACATTGTGATTCAGATCTATACACCACTATGATCCAATTCTTGATGCCGTCATCTTTGCAAAATACCACATCTTAGGGCACACTGAGAAATGACGTGAATCACTGGAAAAACTGAAAGATCTTTTATGTCACTGTGTCAAAATACATCTTTATCCAAGTAGAAAATACAACCCCGATTCCAAAAAAGTTGGGACAAAGTACAAATTGTAAATAAAAACGGAATGCAATGATGTGGAAGTT
>JAODOK010000025.1:12851200-12863402 GCA_027576575.1 Netuma bilineata | reverse complement strand
AGTGATCCATCAGCTTCCAGTTCATGGCAGGGCTGTGCCATGGTGGTTCCCAGGTTGTTCCTGACCATCCAAACCAAATTCCTTTCACTTGAGGGTGACAGTTTGGGTTTTCTTGAAGCAAGTACTGGAGTTGTGTACATCTGCGATCCTCTTTCTCAGATCTGCACTGAGCTGCTTGGATTTTTCCATTTTACTGTGTGTTGGTCAAACTGTAAACAAACCCTTTTTATGAAAGCAGAGACGCTAGCTGTAGTCAATCATGATCACTAACAGGAAGTTAAGAGACCTCGGCCTTGGCAAGACGAGACATTTTGGAAGTTTCAGCACCTCTGAATTAATAATCTAATTGAGCGTATGTTAATTTTTGACCCTGTGTTGATTTCAGAAAACCCAAAGAAAATTAAAACTTGTGCACCAAATTCTAGTCTTTTTTTTTTATTTATTAAAGCTGTATGCTGTTCAATCATTCTGCCACAGAAAAAGAACAGTTCAAAGAAATTACTGAAAGCCCAAATATTGCCATGACAATCATATATCCAAGACGACATTCATGGCACTGTATGTGAACTTATGACCACACCTGAAAATGAAATGAGTTTTCCTGGTTTTGTGAAGAAACATTAAAAATTAATGATCAAAATTGTACAGAAGCCCTGAACCGCAAAATGTGAAATTATTTTTAAAATGCTGTCATTTTGATTTTTGTTTAATTCCTTATCTTGACTTAATATCTTATTATTTACACTTAACAGGTTATTTCAAGATGCATCATGATTTTTTGAGTTATGACTTGAGTGCAGTACCAGGAGACATCTGCCCATTCATAGGTTTTCTACATTGTAGACCAGTACTAAAGATATAAAAACTGTGAAATATGGAATTATATGGTAAACAAAAGTTTAAAATATGTTTGATATTTTAGATTCTTCAAAGTTACCACCGTTCATCTTGACGCTTTGCACACTATTGGCATCATCATCTTCAGCTTCATGAGGTAGTCACTTGGAATGCTTTTCAATTAACAGATGCCTCGGTAAAAGTTCATTGGTACAATTTCGTGCCTTCTTAGTCAAAGTAATGAGTAATTAACTGGTTATTTCAACTTAATATCTCATTTTGACTTAATAACTCGTCAGGTTATTATCTTGTAATATCTGACGTACTGTAAATGGTTAATTTTGTAACTTAGTGTTTCAACTCGTTATTTTGACTTAATTTATTTCAAAATATCTCATTATTTCCATTTAATTAAAATGCACAGTAAGATGGTTCAGGGTGTCCACAAAATTGTACCCTTCAGTCCCAGTGAAAGATGCATAGCTTCTCAACATGTACACATTTGAAATAAAATCAAAGATTTCCTCTTATGGTTAAAATGTTGAAAGAGAGCAGTTGTATCTCGCCTTGGCACTTTTTCAAGTTTACACTACAGCAAAGCATTGTGTCGATACAGAATAGCAGAGCGGGGAAAAAAGGGCAACTCTATTTCTAATCAAAGGCGAGGGTCTCCTGCTGGTGCTGCAGCTGTGGTGGGCTGACTCTCATTCCCCATATCTGGATCTAGTTAAACACTTCTTACAAATGCATCCGGTCATACTTTCATCCCACAATTGCACTGTCGAGCATCTGTGAGTGGGTGTTTGAAGCGCCAGAGCTGTAAGGCTCTAAAAAACGTATGTCTGAGTGGCACTGTGAGGAATTCCCAAGAGCTGGGAATTACTTTCACTGTGTTGTTTAGGCTGTTGCTATGTATACAGGAAAAAAACTAGGGACGCCAAGACTTGCTAGAGACATACCACAATCATGACTCATCTAGACCTGAGTAGCTTGACTCTTGTACATTGCTTTTTGTACTACTCTGGTGTTTTACTTGCATCAAGTGTACACGATGTATTGTCAAGTGACTGTAGCTCATATAATCCAAACTTTTTTCGTTAATACATACTCAGATTTTTAAATGGTTGCTTCAAATGTTTAAGCTACGTCTCATTTTTAAATGTACAGTAGAATCTAAAATATGAAGCATATTTTTTAATTTTTTTAATTTTTTTTTAACACTTTTTATCCCCTGCTGGTCGAAAGGCCTTAAGGGGGATTATGTCGTGGCGATGTCTGTCCCAGGAAGGGTGCTCACCTTCTGAAATCAACTCCTCTCTCAATTTTTGGAGGAATTTCAGCAAACTTGGCAGGATTCTTTGTTATATGTTGGTACTATGCATATTGCGATTTCGTTAAATTCGGTCACATTTTACCAGAGTTACAGCCCTTGATTAACGAAATTATACTTTGACAGTTTCATGAGGGTGTACGTTCTTCTGAAATTAACTCCCCTCACAATTTGTGGAGGAATTTCACCAAACTTGGCAAAAGGCTTTGTTATATGACAGTTATACGCATCTTGAAATTTCGTTTAATTTGGGCAATTTTTTTCTTTTTTACCAGAGTTATGCCCTTGGTAATTAACAAACTTTGGCAATTTCATCAAGGTGCACTTGCTTTCTGAAATCAACTTCCGTCACAATTTTTATCCCCCACTGGCTGAAAGGTCCGAAGGAGGATTATGTCATATCGATGTCCATCTATCTGGATCCGTTCCAGGAAGGGTACTCATCTTCTGAAATCAACTCCTCTCTCAATTTTTGGAGGAATTTCATGCAACTTGACAGGATTCTTTGTTATATGTCGTAACCACGCATATTGCAATTTCGTTAAATTCGGTCACATTTTACCAGAGTTATGGCCTAGTTGCCAGCAGGGGATATTGTGCTCTCAGAGCACTATTTTTTTTTCTTTGTTTAACACAATTTCAGTTATGCTCCAGATGTTATTTCATAGTTGTGATGTCTTCAGTATTGTTTTACAATGTCGAAAATAGTCAAAACACAGAAAAACCTATGAATGAGTAGGGGTGTCCAAACTTTTGACTGATACTGTATATTTTTGTAAAATAGAATAGCATGATTTATAAAATAAAGCATTGGCTTTTATTTTTGACGTAACTACTGGCTTTCTGATGTAATGCTGAACATTTTGAACTCCATGCACACTGCCCAGCCTTAAAGAAAAAGTTGTGCACACTAATAATGTACCTCCTTTAGCTTTATGGTGTGCATTCACCATGGCGTTGTTTTGACAACCTTATGCAACATCACAACATTTATTTCCATCCAGAATTGCATTCATTTTTCACAAAGATCTTGATAACGGGAGAGTTGAACCACTCCGTAGAGTCTTTTTCATCACATCCCAAAAACTTTTAATGGGGTTAAGGTCAGGGCTCTGTTGTGGCCAATTGAATACATCAAGTACTTTTGTTTCCTGTGCCATCAGGAAAGAGAAAGTCCATTGATGTGATCACCTGGTGATTCAGTACATTCAGGTCATCAGCTGACTTAATTTTATTGCCCCATAATGTTGCTGAGCCTCGACCTGACCAACTGAAGCGACCCCAGATCATAACACTGCCTCCAGAGCATTGTACAGCGGCCACTATGCATGATGGGTGCATCGCTTCATGTGCTTCCCTTCTTACCCTGACACGCCCATCACTCAGGAATAGGGTAAATCTGGACTCATCAGATCGTATGACCTTTTTCCATTCCTCCACAGTCCAATCGTTATGCTCCCTAGCAAATTGAAGCCTTTTCTTCTGATTCATCTCACAAACAAGTGGTTTTCTTATGGCCACACAGCTGTTTTGTCCCAATCCTGTGAGTTCTCATCACTTTGTGCATGTGGAAATGATCTTACCCTCACTATTAATCAATCATCGCTGTGAGCTCTACTCTTGATTTTTTCAATTTAACTTCAGCAAGTGTTTAAGTGATCTCTGATCATGGTCAGTCAAGATTTTTTTTTGACCACATTTCTTCCACTAAGTTGACAGTTCTCTACTATCCTTCCAAATTTTAATAATGCATTGGCCGGTTCTTAATCCAATTCCAGTCATTTCACTAATCTCCTTAGTTCTTTTATTTGCTTGATGGAGGCCAATAATTTGACCCTTCTGAAACACAGTAACATCTTTTCTACGACCGCATGATACATCTTCTGGCATGGTTGTTTAAGAAATGAGAAGCTACTCACTGCATCAGTCAGGGTTAAAAGAATTGTTGCCAGCTGAAACATATTGGTCACTGCAGTAATTATCCAATCAAAGGCTCTTAAGTATTTGCTTATTTAAATCAAATGGTGATTTTTTTTTTTTTTTGGTCAGGCAGTGTATATTTCCGATAAGTCAATATCTGAAATGTTAGATTTTTTTCATATTTTAAGTAACCACAAAGACATTTTTTATAACTTTTATTTCATTAACTTCAGTAAGGGTGCCAGTAGTTATGGAACTGACTGTAAAATCAATGATAAATATGCAAGCATGTAGAATTCATTTCCAGATCATGCCACACCAGCCACTGAACAAACATACAGGGTGTTTCAAAAAATTTGATATAATTTCACAATCTAATAACTTTGCCAATTCCAGTTCAGTTAACCTCAAATTTTAACAGCATGTGTAGAAACAGGTCAACATTTTATGTTTAATGCTTTTTGTTTTTATCTTTTTAGGTATAGAAAAGCCATTCACTGGAAAAGAAAAGGCGTTTTGTGTGTTAGAGTACGCTCGAACAGAGTCGAACAAGACTGCAGTGTGCATTTAAGAGAGAATTCTGTAAAAATGCACTGTTACCAGAAAAGACTGTTACCAAAGACGTGCTGCAGCGTGTTCGGCAGGAGCTGGACTTGATGTGTGCCGCGTCTCAGGCGGTGCAAATATTGAAAATTTGTGAAATCATTCATGGAATCCACATACCTTTTGAATTTCTCATTCAAAATTTGAGGAATAAATCTTATATTGCTCAACATTAAGCCTGTTCAGTTTCATTTGCCTAGAGTATGTAGTTTCTGGGATATTTACATCTCAAATAATATCAAATTTTTTCGAAACACCCTGTATAGTTAATATATAAAAGTATTCATAGAAATGACAGTGCAATGAAGACTATAGTGGTTTAAAGGAGCCAAGAGAGGCTGAATAAACACACAGCTAGCCATAGCATGCCAGAAGACACCATACATGAGGGAGCATGTTGTTTTAGCAGATGCTGCCCTGTGAAAGGGCATATGGCTCCCGTGAAGCTGTCGAATGCAGAACTGACAGACAAAGAAAGGATGAAAGAGGCACCAAGAGAGAAAGACTCGTAGAGAGCAGGCAGTGCCTGTGGAAACTAACATTTCGCATACATGCAATGGTATTTCTTGGACCTGAGAAGACAGATTTTCAAAACACAACTTTTAACAGAGGATAGCATACAGTTTTGTGATTTATACAGGCAACATTACTGATTTTATGCTACGTTCAGGTGCACAGGTGGTGATTTCGTCAATACAACTTTTCTATTTTGGATGCTTATTGGAAGATATTCCCAAAAACCATACTGTCAAGTGTTACATTTTTCCTGCTTGGCGTACAATTTCTAAAAAGGATATTTGGTATTGCTCAGTTTCCAACGCTAATGAAATGCAGCATGACTTCAGAAAAAAAACAATGAAAGATAGTGTTTAATGAGGTCTTATAACTATCCCAGGCTACACTGCCACCCAGTAGACCTACCAATACTAGGAAATTTGTGTCAGCAGAACTAAGAGTGGGAAGAGAAAGCTTATGATGTAAGCTTTTTTTTTTTTTCTCATTTCTGTGTATCTGCAGATTTGGCTATGCAGCTGAACCAGGGGAAGTTCGAGTACAACGGTGCGTGTGGGTGAGTGTAGCGCCCTCGTCCTGGCAAAACTCATCTATTAAAGTGTGTCACATTCCATTAGCTGTAGCCAAGGGCGGACCATATCCACAATCCGCATTAGCACAAATGAGCACTTGCTAAATGTCGGGTCTCGCACACACCCGGCCATTGGTTGCATGGAGATCTTCCATTTACAGTGGCTGCCTGGAGGAACAACTCTCTCAGGATTACAGCCCACTGTGTGTCAGACTTACATGCTGTTCTGCCGGGCCTCTTTTTCCTCTGCACTGCAGAAATGTTAAGTAGAACGCCCATCATTAGGAACAGGGGTGCTGTCGGCGTGATTGTTTTGTGTGTGCATGTGTGTGTTCTTGTGTTTGATGGTTCATGGGGTTTATGATGGGAAAATCTCCAGTCATTAATCTTCTTCCAAACAATTAATCTGACAAATACCTACCACCTGCTTTAAATGGCTGTTCAGCCTGTCATCTCTCTAAATATGGTAGCTTTAATCTTTGATACTTCTATGAAGTATATTTTCAGTATGATACAAATTGTTTGTGTATTATATATTCATTCATAAAACACTTCGACAGGATAATGGTCTACATCAGGGTTTTTCAAACTGAGGGACCGCTTCCAGTGTAAACAATTTCCAAGGACCCCAGATTTGTGTGAATATAATCCAATTTTTTAAGGAGCAAAATACAATGGGGCTTGCCATGAAAGGAAAATAATCAGTAGGTTGTTACTATAGAAAGCATATTAGAAGAGTGCGTTAAAGCTAGACGACCTTTCGATTTCATAAAATCGGTGAAATTTAGTTTCCTCTGAAATTTGATCTTTGTGAAATATGTTTATTTCTGCAATATCTTAAAAAAACAGGCCATTCTGTGGCTGGGAAGTTATTTAATTTGAGGGGAATCCCGAGCAAATAATGTGCATGAAATCGCTCGCTTCGCGCAGTCAAGCAGACAGAGGAAGTCCGTGTGCGCATGCGCAGGTTTACCACCACCTTCTTTTCCTTCTTCTTTTGGGTTTTACAGCAGCTGGCATCCACAATGTTGCATTATTGCCATCTGCAGGTTTACCTTGACCATGCACTGACAATTACATCATTCTGTCAAAACAAACAGCTGATCACACCGAGGTGCTCGCTGACCGCCGACACTTATTAGTTTGGTCCCGCGTTTCCTTCGCAAAATGACATCATCTCACTTTCCGTTGTTGGAGTCGCTCTTTCACGTTTCATTCGCACACTTATGTCCTCCATTTTTCTCTCCTGTTTCAAATTTGTATCCCACAATGCCTTGCGTGAACGAGGAAAGCCCACCATGTGATTCATGACGCAGTATCTTGAATTGGGTCATGGTGAAGCAGGAAAAAATAGCAGAGAATTTAGGGCCACGTGGTTCTAAATTCATTAATAGTTCTATTTAAATAAATAAAAAAATAAAAAAATTGGAAGTCTGTGATTCGAATTCAGTAGCTTTAGGTCCACTAAACAAAAATAATTGTGTGTCAGGGAAATTTTTTATTATTTTTTTTATGACCTACACTTAAAAAATCTGAAAGTCAGTCTACCTTTAAGTACACTCGAGCCACACTCAGGAAAAAAAAAGAAAAACGATTAACACTTACCATCTAATTCTTGTTCACTTAAAGGGGAAGGTATATTGTCACATTAATAAAAATGTTTGGATTAATCAGAGGAAACAATTAACATGCAATTAGGTAAAGAATCACTTCACTGAAACATTGTTCGAGGGCACGAGCCAAACAAGATATTGCCTGCAAAGGAAAGAGCAACAGGAGAGATTGCACGATGGAGTGATTATGCAGGCCAAAGGCAATAGATATGATGGCTGAACACATGCTCCTTCACTGAAGAAGTGTGTGTTGCTGCCAAGGCCATTAGCTCTGTGAGATGCCCCAGTGCTCAAGCAACAGGACGCAAAGTGAACTTTATGTGGCTCTGAAAAGCAATAAAGGCAAAGACTGGCAGGACATGTTGTACTCAACCAATGAACAAAGTAAAACAGTTATATTTGATAGTACATGCTTGTGCATCCCCCCCCCATTTTTCCTTAACTATGAACATATCGATTTTTACTTCTCAAAATTTAGCTACTCTTATACAGAGTCAGCTTAGTCCTGAGCCTGGATTACTGTCTGTCTGGAGTTTCACATGTTCTCCCTGTGTTCTTCTGGGGAGAACATGTAGGTGATTTGTTTACGCTAAACTCTAAACAAGGTTTCCAACCAGGGGTTTATTCTGGCATGGCAAAGGTTATGTTAGGTTGTGATGGAAACATCATTGTCGAAATTAAATTAAAACACTTCATTAGTGACTTTGTATGTAAAAACATGTCCAAATTAGAAATAATTGAAATATCTGTGGAATGTTGTGGTACCTTTTAAGTTATGGTTTGATAGGTAGCTAGCGAAAACATTCAGATGGACACACACAAATAAAAAAAAAATCACACATCTATGACAAGACATTTTGAAACAAAATTTGCAAACATAGTCATCAAACTAGCTGTATATGTTACAGGTGATTTTTGAAATCAGGTGAATCTGGATTCACCTAGGTGATTCTAGATTTACTCAAGTGAATTAGGTCAACATTCTTAAAAGGGATTTTTTTTTGAGGGGGGCTTATTAAAAAAGGGGGCTTGGATTTTTTTAGGGGTTCATAAAAGACTGAGAACACTTCAACAACCACTCTATTCACGTTTCCCCCTCACCCCACCCCCTTTATATCTTCTATCCTCTTATACCTCTCTACCCAGAATTATACTTATATACCTCTCTTTCTGTCTAATTTAATTTGCTCCCCCACCCCACTTTTTACTGTCCTTCCTGGGAATTGAGCTCACAACCTTCTGCTTTGAAGTCCACCACTTTAGGAGTCAGTTGCAACAAAGAAATTAAACATTCCACTAGATTACCAACCCTAACCCTAAATCCTAATTCACCTAGGTAAATCTAGAATCACCTCAGTGAATCCAGATTCACCTGATTTCAAAATGGTATAAATAAGGGGAAAATGATACTGTTATAGATGATTTGCAACCATGTGATCAAAATGTGCTACGTCATGAGCATCCGCCATGAGCATCCGCCATGATGGTGGATATACAAAGCAACTAGGATGGCAGCGGCTGAAAACGTTTCTGTAAACAATGCTGAATTTTCTCAGTATTACTACAATTTGAATGGTCAAGTGAAGGTTTGATACAAAGAGAAGATAGATATGTGTGGTTTTGACCCATATTATTGAAAAAGAAAATCAGATTTTTCTGAGGATAAGACGCTTCTACCAACCATCGAGTACCCAGATATCACATTCTATCTGGTTTGGCAGACTTCCTGGGTTGACAAATCTCAAATGAAGGCTTATAAGTCCATGGAAGACTAAAACTTCTTTGTCTCTGGATGGGTAAATACCTTATTAATTAAACCAGTCAATGATGGCAAAGCAGTTGTACTTGCAAGGGTAAGTTAGGGCTTCTTTTGTATTTAGTTTACTTCTATGTGTAAACAACAGACGGAGTGTGAATTTTTGACAAGTGTATAAAATTATAATGACCGAGTGAACTCATTTTATAGCAAAATTCTAGCAACACGAAATAAAATTCTTCCATGATATTATTGAGAGAGCTTTTGAATCTCACCTGAGATAAAATGATTACTGCAAACACGAGCTGTTTTGGTTCCTCTGTTAGATCAGCCCTGCTGATGTTGTTCAGCCGTGCTTGTCTCCTCTCCATACTAAGCCTCAGAGTTTCCTCGCCCTCTTTCCAAATCATGGATGGAATTCTAAAAAATCGGAACGTGCCACGGTCACAAGTACTGTTGTGACCACGACCACAAACATATGGCATAGCTAAAAGAATGCTTAAAGCAGTGGAAAAATAAAGAGAGTTGAGCACGCGTGATTATGTTTTGTATGGAATGTTGCTTGTCTCCTCATTTGTATATCTACCAACATGGCCGACATCCGGGTTTCTATTTTGCTTTGACGTTACTTGGAAGTCAAAGGATAGGAAAATAATTAAAGACAATGCAATGTGATGCAACTCAAGGCTGCTTCAGTTACTGTTACTACCCTGAAATATTTTTCTGATTATTTTCCTGTTTCGGGAAAAAGGAAATGTGGACATATTCAGCCAACCATAAGGAAGGTTTCCAGTTAAAAAAAAAAGCTAGAGACTGTGACTAAAGTCACAGTGATTTGCGCTAGCTCTTTCAAACCAGGATGTATGGTCACCGTACCCTATAAATCTGGAATGGTAAGAGATAGAGAATGATGCTTAGTGAGGAAAAAAGCCCATTTCTCATGGATCATTCCAGTTTGGTGATCCAGATCAGCACCAAAAGTCATAGCAACTTCATTCAGCCCAGAGGTATTCTGCATGTGAAATGTGGTGATGATTGGTTGAAAACTGAGGGAGAAATAGCATCCTAAAAATGTTAGGAGAAGAATAACAATCATAATAAGAATAATAAACTAGAAAGATCCTGAGTAGTGAGAGTAACAATTTGTGCTACTGCTCCTAGCGCAAATTAAAAAAAAAAAAAACAGGACAGGGTGAGGATCCATGCGAGAGAGAGAAAGAGAGCTAAGTGGGTCATCATCCCTCACATCCAGAGATATTACATAACCCCTGTATGAACAGCATTTGGAATGCACAGGCTATACTGAAATGCTAATATGCACCTCTTTATGCTGATTTGAGATGACTTTCATGATAAACTCGAGGTGTTTGAACGTCTGTATCAGATAATCACATGAAAAACATCACTCAAACTACTCTGCATGTGTATTGATTTGTGTATTACTGCATTACTTAATTAATCAACAGCGCTGTCATCTGCATTTACGCTTTCTAATGAAATCTAACCTCCATCAATTTTTGAATCACAGCCAAAGAAAGCTAATCAACACCAAGGTGTATTAAACATGTCTATCAGCTTCAGTACTCTGCTTAAGATAGAGACAAATGGATTTGATCTCAGCACAAGCTTTTAATAGGATTTGATCTGAACATTCAGAGATGATGCCGGAAACTGTGCGCAGTCCTCACTCCCTTGCCTCTTAATGAGGGACAATGCAGCAGCTGTGGCAATTACAGCTCGTTTTACAACTCTTGTAGTGCAACTGAATTAATGAATGCAACAACGATGAAGAGGGTCATCATCGGATCAGAACTTAGAACATAAAATATGCACTTTTTCACAGCCGCACACATTTTTCAGTCTTGGCACACAGAATCTACGAGAAGAGGGATGGGAAAAAAAAAGGTTGAGCACACAGCTGAGCTGACACAACAAATCTGTGTCTGAATTGTGCCAAATTGAATGTTTGACCATCTGCGATTCGGTGGCATAACACACCGGAATCAGATTAGCGTGTTAATGTATTCTGCTACTGAGGCCTGTGGCGGACTTGAACTGGATAGGATATTTTGAACTTGCTTATTTAGTTCTCAGATTGCTAAAGCCTGCCAATCTGTGAGACAGTCACAGTAAACATGGAGTATTTCAAATTTAAGAGACTGATTTAGCTGTCGGTGAGGACTTGCTATTAAAATGCCTCCGACATGATGAACTAGGATTAATATATAATCAGGAAACTATGAATCTGATGAGGATGACAGATGGATTGCACCCATATGTATAAAGCAGCTCCGGCACTCTTTACATCCACTCGTTGAGGATCAATGTTATATCCAGATAGGAATATGACATGTCCATGTATTAATGAAGCTGTAAAAGCACTTGTTTAAGCAGATATAAATCAAACCACCCCAGGAGGCCTGAGCCTCTGTGTAGACTGACATAATCTAATTTCATCCAGCTTTCAGAAATGCATCTCTTCCCAATGCATTTATACTTATTTCCTCTCACCTCCCAAAGACATGCCAGTAGATGGATATGTGACTCTAAATTGCTACTAAGTGTGTGAATGTGTTTGCATGGTGCCCTGTGATGGACTGGCATCCCATCTATGGTGTATAATCCCACTAGATGCTCCTGGAATCCAAGGATGAAGCAGTTTATGAAGCTAAGTAAAGCATAAATCTTGTCATAATACAGATACAAGATGTATAAAACAACCAGGTATAAACAGTGTTTCCAATTACACCCTACACCTCCTGGGTCAAGGACAGCTTCTTTGCTCATGCTATAACAATCCTTCACTGATGCTGGCTTTCCCTATCTCACGCCACTGAACCTCTCAATGTAGCTACAATACAGTACATATGCACATATGGCACCGTCTTTCACTTTTTGTCTTTATATATTTTTGCACTATCCTTTCATTCTACGTATTACTTAATCCATCTTTACACTATTCTGTGATGTTATTCATTAATTCATACCATATCATATTGGGTACTTTGCATGATTTGTATTGTTTACAATCTGAAACCATAAAAGACACCCCCCCCCCC
>JAODOK010000025.1:12163748-12174289 GCA_027576575.1 Netuma bilineata | reverse complement strand
CCCCCCCCCCCTGCAAGCTGAAAATATTTCCAGCCCCTGTAGTAATATAACCCCAAATCAGAAAAAAAAGGGATGGTATGTTGAAATTAAAACTGAAAACATCCATCCATTATCTGTAGCCCCTTATCCTGTGCAGGGTTACAGGAGCCTATCCCAGCTGACTATGGGCAAGAGGTGGGGTACACCCTGGACAAGTCTGCAGGTCATTGCAGAGCTGACACACAGACACAAACAACCATTCACACGCACACCTATGGTCAATTTAGAGCCACCACTTAACCTAACCTGTATGTCTTTGGGGGAAATCGGAGCACTCTGAGGAAACCCACGCAGACACGGGGAGAATATGCAAACTCCACACAGAAAGGCCCTCATCGCTGGGCTCGAATCCAGGACCTTCTTGCTGTGAGGCGACAGTGCTCACCACTACACCACTGTGCCACCCCACTGAAAACAGTGATTTGTAATTAATTGACCTGCATTGCACTCAAAACAATATAATCGCACATTATTTGAGGTTTTACCTCATGAGTTTTATTGGTTTATTTTTTTCCCTTTCAAAATAAACATATTTGACAAAGTTGGGATGGTAAAACATTTAACACTTTGTAATGTTGCCATTCCTTTTCATAACACTTAAAAGAGGTTTCGGGACTGAAGACAAGAAATAAATGCTAAAGCATTTTGGGTGGTACTTTGCCTGGTGTAAAGGTCTGCAACAGTTTGGGGTTATCACTATCAGATTTTTCATTTTAAAATTTGCCATACATTCTCTATTAGGCACAGAGGGGATAGACACCTTCTCCTTCCACAGCCATGCCTTTGTGTGCAGAATGTGATTTTGCATTTTCTTGTTGGAAAAGATCCTTGGACATCCTTGGAAAAGATGTCATCTTGAAGGCCGCATATGTTGCTGAAAAATCTCAATGTACTTTTCTACATTAATGCAGCCATCATAGAAGTGTAAATTACCTTTGCCAAGGGCACTGACACAACCCCGTACCATGACAGACCCTGGCTTTTGGATTTGCTGCTGGTAACAGGCTGTGCCAAGTTTCCCAAAAGCATCGTAACACAAAGATCATTGTTAAATGGTCGAGCGAGCAGCACAATGAACACTCTCTCTCTCTTAGTTAAGATGCTCTTAGCGTTAAGAGGCTTTTGAGAAACCCATCACTGGACGGTTATTTTCGTCTTTGCTCTGGAGTACACAGCATCCATTTCTTTTACAAGAGACCTGGAATACTGATTCATCTGACCACAATCCACGTTTTCACTGTGTGATGGTCTATCCCAGATGCCTCCGATGGATGTATATTAACAAATGAAATGCAGTTGACCAGAGAAAACATGATCTTGGGTTCATACTGTCTGCAATGAAATACAAATTGAAGTAAATTTAGAAATCACAGGGTTTTTTTATTTGCATTTTCCATACCATCCCAACTTTTTTCTGATTTGGGGTTATAATAATTGTTTTCAGTGTGTACACTGAAGTATAGGAGATTGTTTAAAATATTGGCATTTTTGGTGTTCTGCATGATAGACAGTAGACTTAATGCTTTGCTATAATGCCAACCTTATCATCTCTGTGCTCACGTCTGCTTGCATCCAGTACATTTGATGTTATTGTTTTGTTCTCTTAGCTCCAAATCAAGGTTAGGCCATCTCAACATTTCAGTCATAATGCTCTTCCATTTCCTGCAGCACACACAGATCACTTCTTTCAGGCTGCAAATCACTGCAGGCAGAATGCTCCTAAATGACTATCCTTGTGTTACTATGAAATTGGTATTCTGTTCTGCCAAATGAAGCCATTTTTAGTTTATGATAAAACCTGTTAAAGCCAGGCAAGGAATGATGCCTGAATCTCTGAATTGGAGGTGACACCTGTTATAACTGTTGTGACCAAATGGAAAACAAAACAAAACAAACAAAAAAACAAATAGCACTTATGAATTGGGTGATTCAGGTTGTTGGATATTTAACAATTATTCACTGAAGGCGAAGTGAATATCGGTGAATAATAACCAAGACAAAGTTGAGGTTGTTATTCACCGATATTCACTGAACCTGAGGCAGATGATGGTTTTAGTATAAATACACATACAAATACACAAAAGCAGCATGCAGATATAACAGTGCATGCAGACTTGTCACTTATCTATGCCGACTCACATACAATACTTTGTTTTGAAATAGATAAAATAAATCACAATTCCACCTTATCTTTGAATACTTTTAGACCAAACTTTGTAGCATCTTTAGTGCTTTTAGGAACAGCAGTTTCCATTCATCCATTATCTGTAGCCACTTATCCTGTACAGGGTCGCAGGCAAGCTGGAGCCCATCCCAGCTGACTATGGGTGAGAGGCGGGGTATACCCTGGACAAGTCATCAGGTCATCGCAGGGCTAACATTTAGAGACAAACAACCATTCACACTCACAGTCAATTTAGAGCCACCAATTAGCCTAACTTGCATGTCTTTGGACTGTGGGGGAAACCGGAGCACCTGGAGGAAACAAATGCAGACACAGGGAGAACATGCAAACTCCACACAGAAAGGCCCTCGTCGGCCACTGGGCTCGAAACCAGGACCTTCTTGCTGTGAGGCAACAGTGCTAACCACTACACCACTGTGCCACTGGATCATTCCCCTCAATAAATAAATGGCCAGGTATAATAATTGTATGTTGTTTGTTTAATTGAGTTCTCTTTATCAACTTTTAAGACTTGCATGAATATTTAAAGTATAGAAAATTCTCAAGGGTTCACAAACTTCCAAGCACCACTGTATGTATCTATTACCTAGAAACATGCATATATTAAAGATTTACTCTAAAAGGTAATTACAGTCCAATTATGTACCTTAAATCTTTTATAAAGGTACTGCATTCATAGTTCCAAGTGAATAAAACATTTTAAAGGTACAGTAGATTAGAGTACCACCCCAACAACAAGGAAAAATTAGTATCTATTTTTTGGAGGGTATTTTCACACTTGTCACTCATACTTGGGTCTGTTTCCAGTAACAATTCTGGGCTCATCTCCGGAGGGGCTGACTGTATATCCATTCTGTGATCCAAACCCCAGCACTGCAAAGCTTCCACTGTTGGATCCTTAGGCAAGACCCTTAACCCTCTCTGCTCCAAGGGCAGATATCATGACTGACCCTGCACCCTGACCCCAACTTCATAATAAGCTGGGATATGTGATGAAAATAATTTCACTGTGCTTGTATTTAGATTTGGTTGAAATGAACCCCAGCTCACCATTTTAAATAGGCATTCTGGACAACTCCCTGGCTCAAAAACAGCATTTGTTATCCAATCAACTTAATGAACTCTGGGCTCAGATGTCTCCCAGTGTATCTCCATATGCTGAACCACTGTAGATGGCATTTTAGTAATCAATGTGTATAAACATAATTTCACAAAAGAGATATTTAGAATATGGAACTCAGATCTGAATGATAAAGAAAAAAAGGAATAGTTTGCCTTTCTGTGTTCTCTCTGGTGCCTGGATCATCTCTCTTTACTAGAAGATGGAATTAAAAAAAAGAGAGAGAGAAAAAGAGAAAAATTCCCCATTTCACAGCAGCCAGCCCCTAAATCCCAGGCCATGGTCTGAATTGAAGGAAGGCAAAGAGCAGTGAGTCATGAGTGGGCCTGTCACTGAGGGCTTCGCTGGGCTGCTGTAATTTATCATGGCTGCCACTGGATGCTGACAGGACAGCAGCTGCTCCATGTTGGAAGAGAACTCTTGCACATGTGCCTCTTTTGGATCAGGCTGTACCTATGACCAAAAAAAAAATAGATAGATAGATAGATAGATAGATAGATAGATAGATAGATAGATATTTCCCCCACAGTCCAAAAGCATGCAGGTTAGGCTAATTGGTGGCTTTAAATTGACCATAGGTGTGAATATGCTTGGAGAGGAGATGGGTGTCACCAAGCAATCCAAGCCCAGAGAAAAGACATGAGAGATGAGTGACTATGTCAGCATCTCTCATGCCTCCCTACAACCGCAATGTGGTTACAGAAATGAACAGAACAGAGCAATTGTGTGCTCTGACTGGCTGCTCTACTATCCTGTAGAGGGTCACAGGCAAGTTGGAGCCTATCCCAGCTGACTATGGGCGAGAGGTGGGATACACCCTGGACAAGTCACCAGATCATCCTAGGGCTGGTACATAGCGACGAACCACCGTTCACACCTACGGTCAATTTAGAGCCACCAATTAGCCTAACCTGCATGTCTTTGGAATGTGGGGGAAACCGGAGCATCCAAAGGAAACCCACACAGAAAGGCCCTCATCAGCCACTGGTCTCGAACACAGGACCTTCTTGCTGTGAGGTGACAGTGTTAACCACTACACCACCATGCCACCCCTGTTGTTCAATCATTATTTAATAACTTTATTAGGGACACCTGTCCATAAAGTCATGAAGATATGAGCCAGATACATGATCTCAATAATTTTGACCATGGCATGATTGTTGGTGCTGCCAGACAGGCTGGTTTGAGTATTTCTATAAGCACTGCTCTTCTGGGATTCACACCCCAACAATCTCTAGAGTTTAGTCAGAATGGTGCAATAAAGAAAAGACATCCACTGAGCAGCCGTGATGTGGATGAAAATGCTTTGTTGATGAGAGAGATCAATGGAGAATGGTCAGGCTGGTTCAAACTGACAGAAAGGCTACAATTACTCAGATATCCACTCTCTACAGTTGTAGTGAGTAAAATAGCCTAAAAAAAGCATCTCAGAACTCAGAAAATATCAAACCTTGAGGCAGATGGGTTTCAACAGCAGAAGACCACATCCAGTTTCATTCTGTCAAGCAAGAACAGAAAGATGAGGCTGCAGAGTGCATGCGCTCACCAAAACTGGACAGATGAAGAGGAGAAAAAAGTACCCTAGTCTGGTGAATCTCAGTTTCTGCTGAAGCACAGAGATGGTAGCGTCAGAATTTGATGCCAATAGCCTGAATTCATGGACTCAAACTGCCTTGTGACAACAGTCCAGACTGGTGGAGGTGGTGTAATGGTGTAGAGAATGTTTACTTCGTATGCTTTGACTTGGTCAGTACCAATCAGTCATTGCTTGAATGCCACAGTCTATTTGAGTATTGTTGCTGACCATGTGCATCCCTTTATGGCCACAATTTACCCATCTTCGATTGGCTAGTTTCAGCATGGTAATGCACCATGTCACAAAGCAAAAGTCATCTGAAACTGATTCTATGAACTTGACAATGAGTTCAGTGTTCTTCAGTGGCCTTCCCAGTCACCAGATCTAAATCCAATAGAATACCTTTGGGATGTGGTAGAACGGGAGATTCTTAGCATGAAAGTGCACCTGAAAAATCTAGAGGAATTGCGTGATGCAATCAGGTTAACATGGACCAGTATCCGCTGGTCCTGGTTGCCAGTATCAGTATCCACTACTACTGTATTGGTTGCCTGGCCCTTCCTCCTCTCCACTCCTGCCTAGCCCACTCAAGACTGCTGTCTGTCCTGCTTCCCTGTTGGTGGAATGACCTTCCCACTGAGACCAGAACTGCCTGACCACCTTCAAGTACAGATTGAAGACTCACCACTTCAGGCTGCACCTCTCCCCTGCTTCCCTGCCCACTGTGTAACCACATATCAGTCTTGACCAACCCAGACTGTGTACTGTCTAGCCTGGGGTTAGCTACTGGAGTTTTATTTTTCTCTATTTAGTTGTACTTTTCAGCTCACTGGTATGGTTGAATTATTTTCCTTGGTTGTTTTCTTTGCTGAACTTCAACAGAATATTACACTGTTATTCTGGCACTTGTTCAGTTGGCACTAGAACTTTCTTGTCTAGAAGTTCAGCGTTTCTTGTACTTGATTTTTGCAATTGTTATACATCACTCTGGATAAGAGTGTCTGCTAAATGCCATGTAATGTCATGTAATCTCAAAGGAATGTTTCTGACATCTTGTGGAATCCCTGCCATGAAGAAGTGAGCCTGTTTTGAGAGTAAATAGGGGGTCCTACTTATGATTAGTATTGAGTATACTGTATATATGTAGGGTGGTATGGTGGTGTAATGGTTAGCACTGTCGCCTCACAGCAAGAAGGTTCTGGGTTTGAGCCCAGCAGCTGACAAGGGCCTTTCTGTGTGGAGTTTGCATGTTCTCCGGGTGCTCCGGTTTCCCCCACAGTCCAAAGACATGCGGGTTAGGTGACTCTAAATTGACCGTAGGTGTGAATGTGAGTGTGAATGGTTGATTGTCTCTGTGTGTCAGCCCTGTGATGACCTGGCGACGTGTCCAGGGTGTACCCCGCCTCTCACCCGTAGTCAGCTGAGATAGGATCCAGCGTGCCCCCAACCCTGCACAGGATAAGCGGTTACAGATAATGGATGGATGGTATT
The DNA here is from genome assembly GCA_027576575.1 of Netuma bilineata. Classification (NCBI taxonomy): domain Eukaryota; kingdom Metazoa; phylum Chordata; class Actinopteri; order Siluriformes; family Ariidae; genus Netuma; species Netuma bilineata. The sequence continues at coordinate 12,167,878 of JAODOK010000025.1, read as the reverse complement.
GTCATAATCCTACTTTTGGAACACATGAAAATAAGCAAAAGTTGCATAAATAATTACTTAAAAAACAAACAAACAAACGAGTCAATTAAGACATAATGAAGCTATTTTGTACTACCACGCCCTCTCTCCATCTGGTTGGCTGAACCAATCCATGAAATCAGCTCTAACATCTCTTAAGAATGAGCAAGACTTCTTTTTAAACCAAAAAGCGATCAAGCAAGCATGAGAGAAAGGGAAAGTGTGAGAGAGAGAAAGCAAGCACAGCCATCTTTTAATCCATAGCAGCCTCACTAAATTCAATTAGCTGAACAAAATTGCAGAGCTGATTCACCCAGCACAATTTAAAGGCTGCACCAGTTATATCCCAGAGATGAGAATCTGATAAGTTTGCTATCAACAGCGGCTGCTGTTTATCAACCTCCGCCGTTGATCACACTTCCCCAAGGAGTTTGTCTTTACACAACAGCAATTGCCTCAAGATTTCGCCTCGCTGATATGAGATGCACATGGAGGTGTGTAGGATGTACGATATACAGAACGTCCTGACCTTCTTAATTCCCACCTCGGAAAGATTGTGCTTGTGTATTGGAGTGGCGTACAGAACTGACTGACTATGAGAGAGAGAGAGAGAGAGAGAGAGAGAGAGAGAGAGAGAGAGAGAGAGAGAAGGGAACAGGAAGTTTCTCGACCCATGATAGCCTACGTTCAAGAACAAAACTCTAAAGACATCTAAGGGATGAAGAAGGAGGCACGTTGTTCCTTGTAAGGTGGATCTCTGGCCGTTTGCAAGCACCACTGGAGAATATCCTTCCTGTGTAAGAACGATGATATCCGTAGAACAGAAAATATCCAGGAAACGAGGTGCGAGAACAAAAAAGACTGACGGATACAAATGCACTACACGGTTTACTTCTGCTAACGTCAAAACAGGTCTCTTCTTGGTTTTAAAAAATGCTTTATTTCCTCTCATATGTTTTCCCATGGGCACAAAGCAAACAAAAAGCACTGGTATCAAGGTGACGTGCCGTAGAGACGTGTGTGTGTGTCTCACCAGAGCCTTTAGCATTGTTTCTTTTTTAGTTTCCCTGCTAATTGTTGTTTAAGAAGCTAAACACAGGACGCCGTGGGTGTAAAAGAAGCATTAATGTGAGTGAACTCTTAAGATTAAGTCGCTCCTTTGATGGAAACACAATCCACAGTATGTACATGTGGTGTTGTGGATTTGAACGCAGCTCAATATCGCCCCCTGGTGGAGCTCTCCAAACCTGACTCTGTGCACAGCACTTGGAAATAAATGAAGTACTTAATAGTAAACGCTTAAATGTTGACAAATATCTACAATCTCTGGTTAGCCACATCACACACCTCAGTCTTAACGGTTTAAATAAATAAATAACAATAAAAAAACAACACCTCATGTATGTTTGAGCTAAAGGACCATTTTCCTTGCAGAAATTATACCTCAGTTCACCCTACACTGTGTGTGTGTGTGTGTGTGTGTGTATATATATTATCAGTGAAGCTATAAATGGTCTCTTATTTTTAGCACACGTAGGATTTGAACTTTCCTTCTTGTGTCTCCATCTTGTGGTCATTTCCGTGAAAAATAACAAATGATGATTAAAAACAGGTCCTACACACGATATTATTAATCCTTTCCACTATCTCTAGGACTAATCACCTTATATACTTTAATTTACTTAATGTAAACAACAACGACAATAATAATAATAATAATAATAATAATAATAATAATAATAATAAACAGACTATTGGCTACTTCATACTTCCAGTGTAATCTTGTGCTAGCTTAGCATAAACGTAACATGCTAACAGGCTACTGTTTATAGTTCTGGGGTTTTTAACAGTCCTCAGTACAGCCAAAAGTTCGTCGGAAAACTCGTTTTAATTCTTAATTCTAGTTTTCTGCTCACAGTTCGCTATTTGGACGAGTAAAACAAACAAACGAACGAACAAATAAACAAATAAACCTACCTTTCATTGTGCTGCTGGTCAGTGTCAGGCGCTTTTTCCTCTCACACAAATCCAACAGAAACCGCGCGTGCGGGCTGCCTGGCGCTCGCGCTCTCTCTCTAACGGTTTCTCTCTCTCGCGCGCACACACATATACAGCTGTCACTAGTTTTGAAATTTAAATGTATTCTTCTTCAAAGGCCAACAGATAAACAAAAACAAATAAAAAGATCAAATTTCGAAAGGAAGAAGAAGCAGAGCCAGCTGCTGTGTTTAGTCACAGATTTAGAGAAAGGAGAAAGAAGAAGAAGAAGAGGAGGAGGAGGGGGTATCAATGACGTTTTTGTAGTAGCTAATTCTCTGTAGGATGGAGTTGAAAAAAGTGACACAATACACCTCATCAAACTACACCTTACCAAACCACACCTTACCAAACCACACCACACATCACAGCACACCAAACTACACCACACCTTACCAAACTACACCTTACCAAACCACACCACACATCACAGCACACCAAACTACACCACCTTACCAAACCACACCACACATCACAGCACACCAAACTACACCACACCACACCAAACTACACCACACCTTACCAAACTACACCTTACCAAACCACACCACACATCACAGCACACCTTACCAAACCACACCACACCAAACTACACCTTACCAAACTACACCACACCTTACCAAACCACACCAAATTACACCTTACCACACCACACATCATATCACACCAAATTACACCTTACCAAACCACACCAAACTACACCACACCAAACTATGCCACACCTTACCAAACTACACTACACCTTACCAAACCACACCAAACTATGCCACACCTTACCAAACCACACCAAACTACACCTTACCAAACCACACCACACATCACACCAAACTACACCACACCACACACCTCATGAAACCACACCAAAGTACACCACACTAAACTACATCACACCTTACTAAACCACACCAAACTACACCTTACCAAACCACACCACACGTCACACCAAACTACACCACACATCACACCTCATGAAACCACACCAAACTACATCACACCTTACCAAACCACAACAAACTACACCACACACATCATATCACACCGCACCAAACGACACCTCACCAAACCAAACCACATCAAACTACACCACACATCAAACCTCTCCAAACTGCACCGAACCAAATCATACCACATCACACCAAACTACACCACATTTTGCCACATCACACTTCACCAAACCACACCACATCACACCAAGCTACACCACATCACACCAAGCTACACCACATCACACCATATCACACCAAACTACACCACACATCGCCACATCACACTTCACCAAACCACACAAAACCACACCACATACCACACTACATAAACCGAAAACTGATGAACAGTTTCACTTTACTGTGGTGTTCCTGCCCTCTCCTTCTCTCCTCTCTGTGAGAAGACCAGGGGGATGAGGATGAGATGTGATGAGGATGAAGGGTGGCAGTGTGAAGGAATCCCGCTTCACATCATAAGCGAGGTCATTTCATTCCCGGTTTTTTACACACACACACACACACACACACACACACACACACACACATCCTCTGTTTATCGCCCTCATACGCCGATTTCATCCCTCTAACGTGCCTCTGTTCGTTCTTCATCATCAATAATACAAAATAATAACAACAATAACAATAACCCCATAAACACAACCCGAGCGCGCGCGCACACACAACCGATCCACTTTTCCCTGCTTTCTTTCTTTAATGAGCACAACTCCTGCTTTCATTCCCCCACAGGATGGAAGAAGCTCTAACACCTCGCTGTGGACCTGAGCTGGACCTTCATCTCGTCAGCGTTTCAGCTTTTTCGCGATGAAGCGCAAAATATCACGCGCTCCGTCCTCCGTCACGTCCTTCCTTAACGGAAATCAATCACGAGCGCGTCAAAAAATACAGTTTTAAAAAATGTAGCCACAGCAGTCATAATGGCGAGAATAAAATTAATCACAATAATAATCCCGTTATTCTCCTCTCTTACCTTCCGGCTTGTTTTCGGCAGCCATTTCCCGTCCGCGCGCCACATCCTCCTCCTCCTCCTCCTCGCGATCGGTGTGGGGGGGGGGGGGGGGGGGGGGGGGGGGG
>JAODOK010000025.1:11880110-11894546 GCA_027576575.1 Netuma bilineata | reverse complement strand
CTAGTTCTGTGCATTTTCTGCAGGATCTCCTGGATTTTTTGCCCCCTGGCATTTTGTTTTAAAAGCTAACTTATCTTGTAAAGGTGAAAAATAAAATGAAGAAATAGTGGAAATTAAGTGAAAAAGTAAAATAAAATAAAGATCAAGCAGGAGCAAAGCAAAGAAGCGTCCTACTCGCTTGAGTAGGCGGAGCAGCCTACTTGGGGACAAGCCAAGCAACTTCACCCTCTTTTTCTGCAGCCATGTCTTTATAATGTGTGCTGAATGTGGTTTTCCATTGCCTTACTGAAATATGCATGGGCATCCCTGGAAAATACGTCGTTTTGAAGGCAGCATATCTTGCTCCAAAATCTCAATGTACTTTTCTACATTAATGCTGCCATCACAGAAGTGTAAACTACCTTTGCCAAGTGCACGGACACAATCCCATTGTGCACGGACACAAACTACCACAACAGACCCTGGCTTTTGGCCTTGTTGCAGTAACAGTCTGGATGGTCTTTTACATTTTTAGTTCGGAGCACACGGAGTCCATTTCAAAAAGTCCTGGACTACTGATTTGTCTGACCACAATACCTGCTTCCACTGTATGATGTTTGGAGGCATCTGGGATAGAACTCAGAGAAGTCAACACTGCTTCTGGACACAGTTAAAATAAGGTTTCCTTTTTGCACAGCAAAGTTTCAACTGGCATTTGTGGATTTGTGGGTGTATTGTAGTGCTTGACAAGGGTTTGCCAAAGTAATCATGAGCCCAGGTGGTTATATCAGCTATAGATGAATGATTGTTCTTGATACAGTGCTGTCTGAGGGATCGGAGATCACAGATGTTCAGCTTTGGCTTGCACCCTCGCCCTTTATACACCAAAATTCCTCCAGATTCCTTGAATTGTTTAATGATATAATGCACCATTGAGGGTAAAATATGGGGAAGCCATGGCCTAAAAGTTAGAGACACTGCTTTGGAACCAAAAGGTCGCTGGTTCTATTCCCTGGACCAGCAGGCATGGCTGACATGCCCTTGAGCAAGGTACCGAACCCCCAACTGCTCCATGGGCTGCCCACTGCTGTGGGTATGTCAGGGTCTTGCTGTACGTCGCTCTGGATAAGCGCGTCTGCTAAATGTTTGTAAGGTAATGTAAAATATCCAAATCCCTTGCTATCATTCTTTGAGGAACATTATTTTTAAAAATTAAAATAATCTTCTCATACATTTGTCGAAAAATTGGACATCCTCGGCTCATATTTGCTCCTCAAAGTCTAGGCCTTTCCTGGATACTGATTTTATACCAAATCATTATCACATGTTTCAAATCATACCATTATTTAACTGTTTTACCTCAATATTAGCATTAAATTGACCCTGTTCCAACTTTTTTTTTTTTAGAATGTGCTGCAGGTCTGAAATGCAGAAATAGATGTAGATTAACAAATGAAATGACATTAACCAGACAAAACATGAAATATTTTTAGCGTTTGCATTTTCTGTACTGTACCAACTTTTTATGATTTGGGTTTGTATAAAGTAACCGGTGAATGAATGTTAGATTTCTAAGGTGGGACGACTTTTTAGCTTGCTACAAAAAAGTGACTAAGCTGTGTTTGGTGGATCACTAAAGTGGCTGATCTTTAGCAGTACAAACAAACTGAAATATTAAAGAGAAATAAATCTAACAGTATTGTGGACGAAAAAATAAAAATTGGGGTGGTCACGTTTCAGTTTTGGACAGCTGACACAAAGCATTGGGATGGTTCTTAAAAACCTGGGTCCGGAGGCCTAACATGTGAAGCAACAAAAAACAGTAAAACAGTTGGTTGGTTGGTTGGATGTTTTTGTTATGAACATACCAAGTGCTTTGCTGTTGGCCAGTAGAGCTTCTTCATAAGACAGAATATAATAGAGAATCAGCAGCTGAGTGATAATGCTATACTGAAAACGTCCTTTGCTTGCAACTCCCTGAGAGAGAGTAAGAAAGAGAGCAAGAGAGGAAGGGAAAAAAAAAAGCTTCAGTAATCTTTTTAGGGGCTAATCATTTTGTGCACCATCATGACATACAAGATATTAATTCAGTATCCAACAATATCAAAATGTACATATAGATCTTTTTGTGCTTGAATTTAAAAATGATCAGTAGAAATATTTATGTACACTGTAGTACACTATGCTAACATGGCAAAAAAAAAATACCGGAAATCATAAAACTAAAAAACTGGCACTATCCATATACAAGTTACACACTGTTAAGACAAAATATGTCTCACACACCCAAGTCCGGCCTTCAAAAACATTAAGTATCTCCTGCTCTGTGATTGGTTGGTTGGTAGCCTCTGGGTGGGCCTTTGAGGCAGGTGTGAGAATGGAAGTAATATAAACATCAATTAGAGGAAGGAGTTGAGTGTGAAGAGGCGTGGTGGTCTCACACAGTTGCCTAAAGATCCAATCCTGGAGAAAGAAAAAAACATAGAAGAAGATGCTCCATTACCAAAATCAATGACTTTTTTCCACCAAATTTTCACATAAGCCGATATAAGCAATTAAGCCATTGTTCTATCAGAAGTCAAAGCCTACAAGATAGCAACTTTGACTTTCATGGAAAGTGTAACCAAAACAATGTAAGCTGTGTTTTTTTTTATTTTGATTATTTCTTTTTTTAAACAAAAGTAATACTATGTTATGGAAATGCAACTGAATACAAATACGTTGTTTAAACAGAACAGATAAACGTGTTCGAAATAAACTCTGAATATGAAACAAAACAAAAAAGTCTCATGCAAGTTTTTACTTTCTTGTGGAGCTTGAAAAGCATGAGTATGAAGTTCATAGGCAGGGTTGTCAGTTTTCATCAAAATTCAAAAACTGCATAAAAACATTCAGGCATTGTTCAATGGAGATATTTTTTTTTCTTATTTTTCTCAGTTTCTGTGGGAAACAAATGCTATTCCATATAGCTTACCAAAAGTATACGCTGTGCCCAGGGCAAAATATCTCTGCTGAGGAACCCAAAACCTAATTTGAATTATGTTTTGGATTCCTCAGCAGAGAATCCAAAACATAATTTTAAAATTATTAATTTTTGTTCATTGAGTGTTTTTCATTGTCAATTGGAAAATCTTCCTGGAAAAGCATACAGACTTGCATAATTATATATTACACCGTAAAAAATGATATCTTAGCAAGTGAAAATATCTTGAATAGTTGAAATGATCTAGCATGTCCTATGAGAAGAATACAAGACACCAATTCTGAGATTATTAAACCTATTCCTAGACTGCAAACAACTTATTCTAAGAGGTCTTATCAAGTAAAAATATCTGTCCATGCAGCAAGATAATTACACGAGTATTAAGTCATTTTCGCCTCAAATTCAGTTTTCAATACTTTGCAGTGTATAAGTATAAATGCAGATCAAAGGACCCCATTTTGACTTGCAGTAACACTGCATCGCAGCTTCATAGTAGATGCTGATACCGTGTCCAGCAAACTTTTGTAATCTTTAGGGAATAAAGCAAACCCAAAAAATGAAAGCAAGCGTGAGATGAGATTTAAAACTCAGGCTTGTCGAACTCCAGTCCAACTCATGCCCTAATTTTAAGGACTCATTACTTGACTTGGACACTGATGACTTAGACATGGATTCGGACGAAGACGGGGACTCAGATTTTTTCCTTATTTTTGTAACATGCCATAATAATTTGGCATAAGATATTTCTATCTACATTAACTTTTATACTAATTTTGTGCAAGAGAATGCACATTCACCTGTTCATACGTCATGTTTAGGAACAAACTAACATTAATGGCGCTAAAATGCCTGGACAGAACACCCCAGGATTGTCTGCTTTGCTTATACAGACTTCTCGTGCAGTGGGAAAAAATGCACTGCGATGTGTTCCATATGTAGAAGAACTATCGAGGAGACGACGGGGACAACCTCGAACTTCAATCGTCATTTGGCAAGACTCCACCCAGAGAAGGAAGTGACACGCTATGTTCATTGCTCTGTTGATAGCGGGGCTTGCTGACCGATGAACTAGCTAGTGTTAACCCTCTCTCATGTTATTTGCTCTGTTGATAGTGGGCAGGGCTTGCTGAGCGATGAACAAGCTCTTTATTTGTAGCCTATTAACTAAAATGGGGCCATCAAGCAGTAATGTTAGTCCAACACAGTAGCAGAGACGGTATCACATAAAGGTAGCAACAGCCAACGTCAAATGGTGCGATTGGAGTTTTGTTCTTGGACTCGACTCGAATCAATAGTGGACTCAACTCGAAATTTTCTTGAATGACTGACTTGGATTTGGACACTGGGAACTCGAGACTGGACTCGGACTCAAGGTTTAGTGACTCAACTACAACACTGCCTGCACCCTAATACAGCAATAAAATGTGTTAATTTCCCATGAAATGTCTGTTAGTTTGATTTAGATGTTAGGCTTCTTGAACAGATCAGTTTGATTTACATTTTAGGCTTCATACTAGCTTCTTTTGGCAGATTAGCAAGGCAAGATAACTGTACTAGCTATGCACTCTTACCAGAGGCACCAGTCATCCTTGCTGCACCAAATACGCCATTGGATTAGTCCTGGGGAACCGTTCAAGCCAATTGTTTGAATTTGCCACTTTACCACATCATACCATAATTTGCATAAATTCAAATGAGTTTTAGCCTATGAATTTAAATTTTGGAAAAATGTATCAAAACATCAACAACTAGTAAGTGAAGAGCAGACATGGTGAAGAGGACAATTCACTCGCTTACAAACGCTGGGAAAGATCACAGTCCTGTTCCAAATCTGCAACACACACACACACACACTGATTATTAACAGCAGGAGAGGAAAGCTGCAGGTTTGCAATGTGGTGATCAGGTGTTTCTAAGCTTTGATTGAATGGTTAAGACAGTGGGTGGAGACTGGACATGTGTGTGTGTGTGTGTGTGTCCTCAGTCTCAGGTTCCACAGCTTCTCTCATATCGGGTTGTGCCGGGTGGGAGGAAGCGCAGTGGTTATGGGAGGATGGCGAATGCCACGCCGGGGCAAGTAGCGTGCCGCTCTTTATGCTGGTGTCAGCTAACAGGAGGGAGTGGTGCACAGGACGCTAACGTGTTTGAACACACAAACGCACGCACACATATGGGATGTGTTTGCAAGGCTCAGCACAAGCTATTAGTGGGGCGTGGAGAACGTGGCGGATCAGCCAGCTTTGGACGCCGTGTGTGTGTGTGTGTGTGTGTGTGTGTGTGTGTGTGTCCGCTGAGGTCGCTGGAGCCTGTCCAGGGTTTCCGTGGAGACCGCACAACACACAGAGACAATCAGAGCAGGCCCACGCAGTGCGGCGAGAGGACATTAACACAGGAACCACGGGTCAGAAAGTGGGGGGGGGAGGAGGAAGGATAAGAAGGGGAAAAACAGAGAAGAGGAAGAGGAGGAGAAGACAACAAACACAGCAGGGCGGTCAAGACACATTCTTTCAGAACTGGTCAGGGTGTTCATGACTAAAGTCATTTGTTTTTGTTATTCATTAGCAAGACAGCTAACATGACGTCACTCTCAATGTCGAGCTCACTCGTTTAGTGTGTAACACTCGTGAAATTTGTAATAAAAATCCCGAAACCTCTTGTCGGGGTGTAATGCAGTAGTGCCACTATCTGTATCTGTTCAGTGCTCCAAATATCCATAACTGTATCTGTATTTGGATTTACACCAAAAGTGGGTGTGGCCTAAACCTGAAGAATTCTGACTCTACATCATATGGTTACATCGTAATTAGCCTCAACTAGCGATAAAAGTAAAGGAATGTTCTTTAAATCCCAGTAAGACAGGTATTCTACTTCTAAAGTATAAAGAAATAAGACATTTTCTAGTATTTTAAACATAACGTTTATAAATTTCCATACAATTTTTTTTTTTTTAGTTGCTGGAATTGTACCTTTCCAAACTGTTATTTTGGGAACATTGGATGAACAACATTCTAATAACTTAGTCCAGCACATGTGTTTAGAATGTTGCTGGAACGTTGCAGCATCTAACCTTCTCCAAACCTGTTGAATACTTACTAAACATTCTAAGGATGTTGGTTAAACGTTCATTTATTCATTCATCTTCAGGAAATACTTAATCATGGTCATGGTCGCAGTGGAACCGGAGCCTTTACTGGGAACACACTCTAGATGAGACACTGTTCCACCACACACACACACTCACTGAGAGGTCATTTGGAGTAGCCAGTCCACCTACTGGTATGTTTTTGCAAGATGGAAGAAAACCCATATGGACAGATACTTGGAGTTTCGTAAAGACTCCGAGCTCAGGATCGATCCAGGGATCTGGAAGCTGTGAGAAAGGGTCGATATTAATTCAAAAATAATTGGAGTAATCCTGAAACTTTAATCTCGCGTTCAGCAATGCTATTTTATCAACAGGGGGATAACAGCTGAGAAGAAAAAGCACCACACGAGGGCCCCTTCACCCTGCCAGGGCCCTACCAAGTCCCATGTCCGTCCTAATTTATGAGGCGTCCCTGCGTCCCCTGTACTCCTGCTCATGACTCAGAGAGAGGAATATTGGGCCACTTCTCTCGGTAGGGTGTGCCTGAGACAGTGTGAGGCTGTGTTTGGAGGAGACAGAGTTTGCGTGTAGAAAAAAAATAAGCATGTCAGAGTTTGTGCGTGAAAGCAAGAAGGGGTAAGTGTGTGTATGTGTGTGCGTGTGAGAGAGAGAGTGAGCGCAGGCTTACACATCTGGGTCCCCCGGGGATGTGGCTAAAAATATGTGGTTCCTCAAGCCTTCTGGTGTCTGAGCAGCGTCTGTCTGCTCTGCACCGCCATCCCTGCGGCCCTCCTTTCCTCATCTCCCGTCCCTCCGTCCCTCAATTACACACACACACACCCACACCAACTATACCCAGCTGCGTCCCTGCTCTACTTCCTCTGCCAACGACCTCCGGTCTGGCAGTCTGCAGCCCTGGAAGAGAGAGCCAGGGACAGAGGGGGAGGAAAAAAAAAGGGATGTGAACAGAGGGCGGAAGAAGACCAAGGATAGACGGGAAATGTGTGAGAATAGATTCACAGCCTTTGTTTCTGAACTATAATGAGAAATGTCAAGACGACATCAGTGGAAATGTCCCACTTTTGCTCAAGGCCTTGTGAATTTGTAGTTCATATGTCGTCCTTTTATTTCCTCTTTCTCCCCTTCTTTCTGTCTTTCTACCTCTCAGGGAAAGATTTCCGTGTGATGTCCGCCTCCAAACGCACAGAAACTGGAGTAGGCGGGGAAAACCGTGTGGGGCGTGGCCGCGTGGCTGAGCTTATGAAGACCTTTAGTGTGTCCAGTGACTCCACCTGCTCACAACCTCCACCCAGATCCAACAAGCCACCTGTCCCCAATAAACCCACCCACTTGCAGCATCTCCCCTCAAACTCGTTCAGGTAATCAGCGGAGATCATAGGACGCTCAGACCGCCTCTCAGGAACGCTGCTCTAATTGCACAAGCAACACAGCAGGATGAGGGGTTCTAGCAATTTTTGAATTACAATATTTTGTATAATTGTGCTCTCAGGAGGCACGAAACGCAAAAAAAATAAATCATTGTGTAAAGTTTTTACACATTTATTACAGACTGTTTGTTTTATACTGTTGTTTTATTGACTATTGCAAATCTGTATTCCATTCTTATCCTAAAATCTGTATCGGTGTATTTTATATTGTATTCTTACAAATTGTGCAACATTTGGAGGGGAATTCCGCAGTAAGATAATTTTCCCACAGTTGAAGCAATTGGCAATCTGTGTTAGGATGAGAGAAAATGCAGCCTCTCTGCATGAGCTGCTTTGTGATTTTTCCACGTTTTTGAAATGGAACAGCCAGCAGGACTAATGAGATGATGCATGTTGACGGGTTTATTGAGCAAAAAACCGGCAACGTTTCCTGTCTCAAAGCATGTTACATTTCCAAATGCTTTTTCTCCCATCATTACTGACAAATTACTTCAATTACTTCAGTTTTTGGACAGAACGTCTCAGTAAAGCCACGCTGTTTACGTCAATTTTGCAATGTATGAAAGTTTATTGAAGATGTTTCTTGAGTTCTTCTGTCCCGACACATTTATGGAGCCATAAACCAACACATTAAGGAATATTGATTACATGGTTTACAACAAAAACAGAGCAATTACACACTTTTTTCACTTATTGGCTATTAACTCCTGCATTCAGACCTTGGACCCAAGGAGAAGACGGCATGTCCCCTCAGCTTTATAGCAAATGAAGTGGGAACATGCAGCGTTGCTATTCTTCAGTTACGGAGTGTACCTTCAAGGAGCCATGCATGTGCTGATTCACCAGTACAGAGAGCTATTTCCTCAGTTTAGGCACCATCACATTGGCAAAGTAAGTCATTTTGCAACAGTCAGCGCTCCTCACCTGACGTGTGTGTGTATACCGCCTGAGAGCCAAGCCATCAGTACGGGTTGAGCTCGGCCTTCACGTTCATTAACGCTGACGAAACCCTTCCTTACAGTGCTCTATCGCATGGCTAAGAGGGTTGATCAAGCACTTCTGGGAGCTGTGGCCTCAGATTGCACTTTTAAATAAAGGTTCTTAAAAGGTTCTTGATGCTGTTCTGGGATTTCTGAATGAAATGGGCACTTATCAGCCTGGGCCATGTCAAGATGGTACCTTAAATAAAGCTCGGTGATAAAAACAACATTACAGATTCATGGTGCACCAAAGATCCATGGAATCCACCAATGATATAAAATCTTTGATCTTTTATTGGTTTACTTGAAGAAAATATAAGGGAGAGCTGGTAGAATTGTAACATTTTTGGAGGTTAAATTATTCTGCTTTCAGTTATATATAAACCTACAGTACGTCAGGAAGTTCAACGTTAAACCGTCATACAATACCAGTCTAAAATTTGGATACACCTTCTAAGTCGATGTTTTTTATTTATTTTTATTAATTAAACAAAACTCCTTCATGTGCTAAAGTAATGATGGATGTCATTTCTCTTTATTTAGTTGAGCTGTTCTTGACGTAATATGGATTACTACAGTTGTGGAATAGGCCTATTTACTGTATTTTTATTATTTACTGTTTGATCTTGTGCATTAAGAAGGCAAGAAATTCCACGAACTAACTTTTGATGAGGCACACCTGTTAATTGAAAAGCATTCCAGGTGTCTACCATCCATTATCTATACTGTTTATCCATCAAGGTCGCAGGTGAGCTGTAGCCAATCCCACCTGATTAGAGGTAAACGGAGGGGTTCACCTTGGACAGGTTGCCAATCTATGATGGTGCTAACGCAGAGATAACCAACCATTCACACTCACGTTTACATTACGTTAATGGCATGTAGCAGACGCTCTTATCCAGAGCGACGTACAGCACCCCCAGGGAGCAGTTGGGGGATTAGGTGCCTTGCTCAAGGGCACTTCAGCCATTCCTGCTGGTCCAGGGAATCGAACCAGTGACCTTTTGGTCCCAAAGCTACTTCTGTAACCATTAACCCATGGTTTCCATTGGTTTATTAAGTAAAGGAGTAGATCTGGAGGGTCCTCAGACATAGAGTGTTTTGGTAAACTGGGATGTATGGATGCTGCCCCCCCCATTCACTCAGGTTTGTTGACAGTGTAGTGGCTGGCTGCTTTATGTTCCAGAGCTCCCTCATGACTATGTTCCCTTCTGGCTCTCCCCTTTTTGTTATGCTGTCATAGTCAGTCTTGCCAGAGTTCCTGCTTGCATTCAGTGCAAAATGTATACTGTTCTTACTCTTTAGGTGACATTGGGCAAACCTAACAACCTGTGTTTTCTCTCTCTCTCTCTCTCCCCATCTCTTCCCTCTGTTCCTCTCTGTTGAGTTACATGTCGATCCTGAAACACCTTTGGTGCTGACCTCTTCTGCTCTCCAGACCCGCCTGATCCATCCTGATGCCCTTCGTCTGGCTGGAGTCTTATCACATTGCTCCTATGGAGGACGACCCCATATGAACAGTCAAAAGTTGCACTTGGAAGATGGCTCTGGACACTTACAGTAATGCATCTATGGCTGAGGACTACAATTGGCTTGCTAACTTTAGGACTGCAGTTGTCATGAACAGTTTTGCATTCAAGTTTCCATCAATGAACAGTTGATAACTTCAACAAAACAGACTTCATGTTAAAACTACAATGATTTTCTTGGCTACATAGTTATACTTTGTGACTACATAGGACACAGTTATAGAAGCAAATTATTTATAATCACATTGTCTGTTATCACCCAAATGGGGATGGGTTTCCTTTTGAGTCTGGTTATTGTTGAGGTTTCTTCCTCATGTCGTCTGAGGGAGTTTTTCCTTGCCACCGTCGCCACAGGCTTGCTCATCAGGGATAAATTAGGGATAAAATTAGCTCATGTTTAAAGTCTTTAATTTTCTGTCAAGCTGCTATAAAATGCATGATACAGATAAACTTGATTTGACTTGACTTCCACCCCTCCTTCAGTCATCTTTGCTCTCCCAAACGTCTGAACTTCTAATCACACACATCTGTTTACAATCACTAGTTGACTACATATACACACCAGACACGCCATCGACCTGTGTTCATTACAAAGTATTACTCCTAGTGGATCGTTAATGATATACAAGCCTTTACTATTGTGTACACTCTGTTGTAGTTTGGACCGTGCTTGTTTAATGACTTTGACTCTTTGAATCTTTGCTCTTTGGGTTTGTCTGCTTTTCTATTTTTATTATTAATAAACCTGCATTTGCATCCAAACCCCTGTCCAGATCTTACAGCAAGTGAGTGGTTTTATTACCTTGAAGATTTGAAGTGGCACCACAGATTCTTCTTTGCTTATACTCTAGTTAGTCAATAAATGATTAACCATGCTGTATTGTATTTATTCTTTCATGAAAATTCACAGGACACCCATGACAAATAGCACTCATCTGACTTTTGAGCATTAACCCAATTAAATATTAATGTCAACACTCTACACTTTATGGAAAGTGGTTTTCTGTTCTTCTCAGTGTTTCCTTACCACAGATCACACTGGCTGGCATTTATTTTTTCTTGTTTGTTTGATTGTTTGTTTATCTCATATAGTCTCTCAAGGAAGTAGAAAACTTGCCTTGCCAATGGCAGTTCCTACACATCATCAGCAACCCAACAAATTGATTCAGCAATGACTGGAGACAGGCATCATGACACAAATGGCCAAGAAGAATTTGAGTCCTTTATGTTTCAAAAGTTAGCCAGGAAATAACTCAAGTCTTTTCAAGTTACTGGGTTGGATAGCATTCTTTGGAAGGCTGCTTATATGCTTCGGGACAAAATAAATGGAAACCTATTACAATAAAAGGCTCATTAGTTTGAAAGCAAAAGTATGTCTTGTAAAGCTTTCCAATCTAATAATGCCTTTAGCGCTCTTATGGATTTAGCTGTGCCACTCTGCATCTTCATGCTGGCTTGGTTGTCAACAAGGACAAATAAAGTTGCTTCACCTGTTCATCTCACCATCTGCTAAAGAGTTTTTTATGCTCACTATGGGATTGCATAAGAGCCATGAACTGATGTTTAAAATTTATCATAAGAAACTTTCTGGGAAGCTGAGAATGAAATGCAAAAGTTTGTGGTTATGGAATAGTCTCCCCAGACTAACAGCACATTAGATGCTTTTTTTTGCCAGATGTTGATCATCCAGTATTCCAGATGCCACTCAGGCATTTGATCTGTTCATTCTACGATCTGTTTTATTATGATAGCTGTATCTAGTTCTCTTCATGGGAAAATAGCCACACTGCATTTTTGTCAGAAGAAGAGCATCCAAAAATAGGAGCTCAGACTATCGGCCTCATTTCATTCCTGTAAAGAAGCCACTTTATTTGTCTGGCAGGATTTGCATTGTCCTTGAAACGCAACCTTTCATCTCCAACCTTGATGGAAAATTTGCATTTTTTGCTTGCTTTACCATGCCTCGTTGATGTAGTTCGTTTCTACCTTGCTGGAATTCTCAAACATATTGCAAAATAAGTATGCAACCAATTCGATCGCTAGAACTAAACAAAAGGAACAGTTTTCCTTCCCAGGTCTCAGTCAGTGTTGTAATATTGGCAACTAATTTTAAGTTAAAGCCAGCTGAATAAATAATTTGATCATATTTGCCACCAGGGTAATATCATATTCAGCCATCGTTTAAATGTGAACCTCTGTTGATCACAAACAGGCAAGTCATGAGTGCAGGTCTTCCCTAGCCAATACTTTCATCATTAATCTGCGTACCTTTCCACTCTCTGAATAGCCTTTCTGCATGGTTGTTACTTCATGGATTCTGATTCAATGAGTACACAAGCATTTCATTAATATTGATGATGTGGAATTGAATTTTAACATCCCTTTGCTACCTTGTGTTTATGCCCTGGAATTCTGGAGCCCACACTTCTGCATGAAGGGAAGGAAAGCATGCCTTCATAGTGTGAATAATGGAATGTTAAAGTAAAAAAAAGCATGCATAAATAGTAGAAAATGTACTAATAGCAGTTGCATGTGGCTATTGAACTGGGAAATGCAGTTTAAAATCATTGAAATGTTCCTTCATGGATGAATGAGCACTACAATGATAAGATAAAAAACAAAATGGTGAGTGAGGCAGATAGATTTGGTTTGGTTGAAGGACTCATGGGAGAAACCCTGCTTTTCAGACTGTAGTATGATATTCTATAAGGGTGTGAACCTCATGGTCTTTATTGTTGGAACCTAAATTTATAGTTATCTATTAAAACCAGCAATCTCACTCACTTGTTCCAGCTTGTCTCACTTATGTGTGTGGGGTTGCTCCCTATTAATCCACGTCATATTAATTGGAGTATAGTTTTACGCCGGACAGGCTTGTAGTACTCGAGTCCAGGACTCGGACTCGAGTCCGACTCGTGCCCGAATTTTAAAGACTCGTGACTTGACTTGGACTTGAGCACTGATGACTCAGACTTGGACTCACACTCGTGCATTAATTGCATTCAGACTCATAAATTGGAGACGAGGACTCAGATTTTTCTTTATTTTTTTATCATATGTCATAATAATTTGGCATAAAATATTTATGTCTAGAATATTTTTTTATATTAATTTCATGCAAGAGAATGCACATTCACCTGTTCATACATTGTGTTCAGGAACAAACTAATGTTAAGGGCACTAAATGCCTGGAGAGAATGCCCCTAGGATTGTTCCCTTTGCTTCTATAGACTTCTCGTGCAGTGGGGAAAAAAATGCACTGCTATATGTTCCGTATGTAGAAGAACTATCAAGGAGACGATGGGGACAACCTTGAACTTCAATTGTCATTTGGCAAGACTCCACCCAGGGAAGTAAGTGACACACAATGTTCATTGCTCTGTTAATAGCGGGACTTGCTTGCTGACTGCTGAACTAGCTAGTGTTAACTCTCTCTCATGTTATTTGCCCTGTTGATAGCGGGGCTTGCTGAGTGATGAACAAGCTTTTTATCTGTAGCTTATTAACTAATATGGGGCAGTCAAGCAGTAACATTAGTCCAACACAGTAGCAGAGACGGTTTCACATAAAGGCAGCAACAGCAACCATCAAATGGTGCAGTTGAAGTCTTGTTCTCGGACTCAACTCGGATCAATAGTGGACTCAACTTGAAATTGACTCAGACTCAGACACTCAGGACTCGAGACTGGACTCGGACTCGAGGTGTAGTGACTCAACTACAACACTGATGCCAGATGCCCTTCCTGCCACAACCCTCCCATTTCCAGGCTTCGGAAACAACCATTCACACACACTCACACCTATGGACAATTCAGAGTAGCCAGTTAACTCACTGCATGTCTTTGACGATGGGGGAAACCGGAGCACCCAGAGGAAACCCACAAAGACACAAGGAGAACATGCAAACTCCACACAGAAAGGCCCCTGTTGGCCACTGGGCTCAAACCCAGAACCTTCTTGCTGTGAAGCAACAGTGCTAACCACTACACCACCATGCCACCCATATTAAAAACAACAATCTATATTTAATTGTATCAATTTCTCTTGGGAAGAACTGATTTGCTAGTCCATTCTGAAATATTGTCAGAAAATTAATATATCAAGACATTTTGTGGAGATTTTTATCTCATGTGAGCTGCAAGTCATCAATCAATATCAATGATTAGGTGAATTCCTCAAAAAAGCTCCATGACTTGAAAGGGGTGCTGAATGTATTTACTGATTGCAATCTCTCCCAGTACATGTGTGGTGGTCTGGGACAACCCTTCACAATAAGAACACCCTTGAGTTTTCTACAACCCCGATTCCAAAAAAGTTGGGACAAAGTACAAATTGTAAATTATTGCATTCCGTTTTTATTTACAAATCTCAAAAACTGATATTGTATTCACAATAGAACATAGACAACATATCAAATGTCGAAAGTGAGACA
>JAODOK010000025.1:11739018-11754033 GCA_027576575.1 Netuma bilineata | reverse complement strand
CAATATCAGTTTTTGAGATTTGTAAATTATTGCATTCCGTTTTTATTTACAATTTGTACTTTGTCCCAACTTTTTTGTAATCGGGGTTGTATATGCTGATGATTTTATACTGTTCTGTAGCACAATAGATGACGTTGAGAGAATACTGAATATCATTAATAGCACATGTAAAAGATTTGGGTTGACAATATCATTCAAAAAGACTAAGACCCAAGTCAACAATTTGTTCACTTGAGCAAGTTGATCTCAAGTGACACTAAAGCGATATCTGTAGATCTACAAATAGCAAAAGCAACAGCTAAATTCAGTGAGTTGGATTCTGTGCTAACTGATAGCAGTATCAACATGACTACAAGAAGGAAAATGTTGGAAGCATGTGTGAGATCTTGGCTAACCTATGGAGCACAATCTTGGCTCCCAAAAGAAATTGAAATACGTAGAATGGAAGTGTGCTGGTTCCAATGCTTAAGAAGTATGGTGAAAGGGGATTGGAGAAGACACAACTCAGAGGAAGATGAATACAAGTTTGAGTATTCTAACAAAGCCCAAGAAAGTATTGTCAAAACCACCCCCTTACAAAACTTTACATATGCACATCTCAAATATATCAGTCAGGTACGTAAAACAGAAAACACCACCTAACTGAAGATGTTGTTATTTGCAAAACCAACTTGAAAATACTACTGTGATCCATGGATAAAACATGCAAGAATTCTCAACCTTACTATCAATGAAGCAAAGAAGTTAACACAATCTAGATTGGAGTTCGCCAAGCTAGTCAAAGATAAAACAAGCTTGCCTTATCCACTTCAATGAAATAAATGGAGGAACTCACAGGTACAGGTAGGTAGTGGATGGATGGATGGATGGATGGATGGATGGTAATGTTTCTTTATTCACCAAACATTTAACATCAAACATTTTTTTATTCACTTCTACTTCTAGTCCTTGATTGGGTTTTAAAATGAAGTCATATTAACAAAAATGCTAAAACGGTGCATTTCAAGGGTTTGAAAACTTGATTGACAGTTTAAATACATCAAAAATGGATAACATTTAAGCCCAATGATAGACTCGTGACCTGTCCAGGGTGTACCCTGCATCTTGCCCAATGTCACCTGGCATTGGCTCAAGCTCACGTGCAACCTGCAGTGGATAAGCAGCATAGATAATGGATGGATGGAAGGATAGATGGATGGGTCAATGGACAGAAGGATGGATGGATGAGTGGATGGATGGTTGGAAGGGTGGATGGATGGATAGATGGATGAGTTGATGGAAGGTTGGATGGTTGAATAGATAGATGGAAGGGTGGATGAATAGATAACGTTTCTTCAATTCTTCAAAAGTATTTAAAAGACCTCCCCAGGGTGTACCCTGCCTCTTGCCCAATATCACCTGGAATTGACTCAAGCTCACGTGCAACTTGCAGTGGATAAGCAGAATGGATGGATGGGTGGATGGATGGATGGATGGAAGGATTGCTGGATGGATGGAAGGTTGGATAGTTGGATGGATGGATGGATGAGTTGATGGATGAATTGATGGAAGGTTGGATGGTAGGATGGATGGATAGATGGATGGATGGATGGAAGGTTGGATGGAAGGGATGGATGGATGAGTTGATGGAAGGTTGGATGAATGGGTGGATGGATAGAAGGATGTATTGATCAATGGATGGATGAGTTGATGGAAGGTTGGATAGTTGAATAGATGGACAGAAGGATGGCTGGATAGATAATGTTTTTTTCAATCGCAAAACATCTAAAGACAAACATTTCTTGATTCACTTCTACTTCTAGTCCTTGGCTGGATTTTCAAAATTTCAAATTAATTATTTTGAAGTCATTTCAACAAAAATGCTAAAACGGTGCATTTTGGGTGTTTGGAAACTTTTGACTGTCAGTTGAAATACATCCTATACCATTTATGTATCTTGTAATTTATAGCATTTTACATTTCAATGTAACTCATTATCATAATCTATGTTTTTAAGACCTGAAAGGTCAATGCCACAAGTTTATTGATGCAAATTCTGTACACTCATCGAAGGCTGACCAAAAGCCATGTTGTATACTTGGGTAAGTGAGTCATGCCAGAGATTCCATCCCAACCACAGTCAGTTGGAGCATGCAGTAAGTGCATTAATTATATAAGTAGACCTGGATTTCTGCAGCAGCAAAGCGTGTCACACACAATATACACACACAACATAAAACACACAAGCAAACACACACACATAGCACAGCTCCTTTGTTGATCCTGTAGAACAACTACACCCTGTCCTTCTACAAACACACAAACACAGACCCAAACGCAGCCGTCTGTCCAGCGTAGGATCTCTTTAGCCTGTGAGTGCAGTGGCAGCCGCATATTTGTGTGGTGAGTAAGGAATGTGGTTACATGCCTTACACATGAGCTATTACTGAACACTGGTCTCAGTGGAGCACACAGCCTGTGAGCTCATTCAGAGAGAGGGAGGGAGGGAGAGAGAGGGAAGGATAGGGAGAGAGAGAGAGAGAGGAGGCGGTTCAACAATAGACGGAGCGCACTTTCAGTTCAACTCATTTTGGAACAGATAGTGAGCAGTGCAGCTCCATCATACACTTACTGAACACACACTCATCTGTCTTCAGCAGGAAAACATCGAGGTTTCATCTGCATCACAGTGGACTGAGAGGAGGTCCAGCAGAGGTTTAGGCTTTCTAGTGCTGAGTGGAAGTGAGTGCACTGCTGTGCAGCTCGGTGCCTGGATGCCGGTGGACGTGGTGATCCCTCCTCCGCTGTGGACAGACATGCACGAGAGCGAGATGAAGCTGAAGATGCGAGTCCGGCGCATCAAGGATGGACGCGACCTCCGAGGTGAGTGAGAGCATGGGCGAGAGAGAGGGAGTGAGGGGGTGAAGCAAGAAGTGTGTGATGGGATTGGAATTAAGTGAGTGAGTGAGTGAGTGAGTGAGTGAGTGAGTGAGTGAGTGAGTGATAGGGTGATTGATCGAGCAAATAAGTGGGTGATTGTGCAAGAGCTAGTGAGCAAGTGGGTGAGTGAATGAATAAGAAAATCAGTGAGGAAGTTAATGTGTCTGAGTGAGTGAATATGGAAATGGGAGTTAATGAGTGAGAGAGTTCATGAGTCAGTGCATGAGTGAGTGAATAAGGAAATGAGTGAGGAAGTTAATGAGCGAGTGAGTGACTGAGTGAATAAGGAAGTTAAAGTGAGTGAGTGAGTGAGTGAGTGAGTGAGTGAGTGAGTGAGTGAATAAGGAAGTTAAAGTGAGTGCATGAATGAGTGAATGAGTGAATAAGGAAGTTAGGCAGGAAGTTAAAGTGAGTGAGTGAATAAGGAAGTTAGAGTGAGTGAATGAGTGAATAAGGAAGTTAAAATGAGTGAGTGAGTGGATGAATGAGTGAATAAGGAAGTTAAGCAGGAAGTTAAACTGAGTGAGTGAATAAGGAAGGGTGAGTGAGTGAGTGAGTGAGTGAGTGAGTGAGTGAGTGAGTGAGTGAGTGAATAAGGCAGTTTGAGTGAGTGAATAAGTTAGGCAGGAAGTTAAAATGAGTGAGTGAGTGAGTGAGTGAGTGAGTGAGTGAGTGAGTGAGGAAGTTAAAGTGAGTGAATGAATGAGTGAATAGGGAAGTTAGGCAGGAAGTTAAAGTGAGTGAATGAGTGAATAAGGAAGTTAAAGCGAGTGAGTGAATGATTAAGTGAATGAGTGAATAAGGAAGTTAAGCAGGAAGTTAAACTGAGTGAATATGGAAGTTTGGTGAGTGAGTGAGTGAGTGAGTGAGTGAGTGAGTGAGTGAGTGAGTGAGTACATTAGAGTGAGTGAGTGAGTAAGGACGTTAAAGTGAGTGAGTGAGTAAATAAGGAAGTGAGTGAGCAAATTAAAGTGAGTGAGTCACTGAGTGAGTGAGCAGTTGACTGGTGGGTGACTGAGGAAGAAAGGGAGCTAGTATTCAAGTAAGCAAGTGGATGAGTCAATAAGTATAGTTATTGAGTAAGTGAGTGAGTGAAAGAGCAGCTACTGTAGTGTTGTTGCCACTCAATTCATCCCTGATGTGCACTTCTGCAACCTGCAAAGAGCATTCATTATGTGCACGCTTATTACACACACACACACACACACACACACACACACACACACACACACACACAAATAATAATGCTACTACTAAACAACGAACATCTAAAAAAACAGTTTGTGTCTATGTGTCACATTCACTCCCACTTGAACAAGCGAGTGGAAGCCTCTTAGTCTCTCTTCACACTAACAAGTGTACAAGAGGGATTAACCTGCTAATACTGACGCTAAGCTAGCACAGCCTTAATCCAGTGCGTATATAGGCCTACACTTATCTCCACATGCAGCGCCTGCTCACATTAGCTATCTGAACGTGAGGCATCACATAATAACCTGCACTCTGCTACTTTGACTATAATAAGCCCATTATTTGGATTAAATGTCAGCAGCCTTGACACAAATGCACAGCTAATTCATGTAATTGATTACAGAAATGGTGTCTCTGGTGCTTAAAGTGCGCTAGTGCCGTCTCAGATGCTGACGTAAAGCTTCAGACAGAACTTAGGCTCGGCTACAGTGTGAGGCGTCTGTTAGTGTTTGTTCTTCTCTGTCCTTGATGTATACACAACATCTATTAGGATGTGAATTAATGAACGAGAGGAGTGGTTAATTAGACATAATGGTTGACTTAGTGGAAGGCTGGTGATTCCTGACATGGCACGACTATCCTGGTGCCATTCTATCACTCGCGAATGTGTCTTTACTTGCCTGAGCTGGCATGTCACCCCAACCACCATGAACATATTTAGCTCAGGGCTGTTGTAAGCGTGCACATTAGCTGCTAAGCAAAGATGTAAATACAACTGCTCTGTATTTAACAACCCCCTCCCCTTGCCCTCAACTGCCCAGTACACCACACACACACACACACACACACACACACACACACAATATACAAAGTCAGGACCAGAAGGGCAAGTGCATTAAATATTGTAAATCCTTTTCCATTTCCATATCTATGGACATCCCCTTACCCCCATCACCCCATACACCCCCTCCCCCCCCCACACACACTCTCACACCCTCTTCGTTTGCAACTCTATCTGATATTGAATTTTAAAAAAAGATGCATGTTGTGAAAAAAAGGTGTTAGAATTTCTGAAACAGGAATTTTGAATTTTAACACACTGCAAATACTTATAAAGAGCAAAGAGCAACTTAGCCTATGTCAGGGACTCCGAGGACATCTCACTAACTCAGTTAAATTCAGATCTTTATTATGGGAAATCACCTTTAAAAATATTTAATAGCAATACAGAAAGAGTAAAATACAATAACAGGTAAAGTAGGGAGTGTGTTTAATGTCAGAATAGCATACTACTACTGTGGGTGTTTTTTTTTTTATTAATTATTTGATTTATTTTAGAATTTTTAAAAAATGGATACCAAAATAAACTCCATATTAAGTCTTTAGACATATAAAAACATGGAAAGGTAATATATAATTAAATATATGTGGATTTCTTGGACTGGAAAAGCATTAATAATAATAATAATAATAATAATAATAATAATAATAATAATAATAATAATAATAAATTATACATCACTGGTTTTCACTTACAATGCTTGTAGGTAAACTTGTATATTTTTGATAAATATGCTTTATATAATTATCTAATAATAATAATAATAATAATAATTAGTAGTAGTAGTAGTAGTAGTACTGGAGTTGTTGTTGCTGTTCTTGATGATGTTGTTATTAAGCAGAGGTGGATGAGTAGAAAAACAATAACATCATTATTATTATTATTATTATTATTAGTAGTAGTAGTAGTAGTAGTAGTAGTATAAGGAGGATGAGTAGAAAAAAACAATAATAATTTTTATTTATTTATTTATTTATATTTGCAGTGTGCTTTACTCTGCCAAAAGCATGCCACTATTTTTATAACATCATAACATGGAGTATAAGATAAGCAATAAATAGAAAAAATATACATTAAAAAAATAAAAATTAAAAAAACAAGAGATTCAGTTTTTAAAAAAGGATGCCGTTCATGATTCATGAGTTTATTGCCATTGTCCTGAAAAACAAAATGTCAAAGTAACTGCACATAACATGTTGGAGATGATGGTATTCACAGTAACAGTAGCATTCTTGAAGCCAAATGCAACTATTACTCTAAATTTAACAGAAACCTAAAATAAACAGTAACAGGTATAATTTATCACTTACTCTTGGAACTGTGTGCATTTCATAAGTACAAATAACAAATGTGCTATTTAATGGGGGGAAAAACACGAAAGACATCGTTGCCAAGTGCATATTTTGAATAGTTCCATGGATGAAAATTTCACATAAAGTCAAAATGTGATCAAAATATTGAGGAAAAAAGTCTGGCTGTAAAACTTGTAGGCCAGTGTATAAAATTAGAGATGAAAAAGAAGGGCACACCTGCAGCAACTCCATGACTGACACTGGCTGATAAAATGTGACACACTTACAGCCAAGATAAATAGCTCTGATCATGTGTTCAGAGTTTTCTAAGTGGGTGCTCACACACCACAAATGGGACGAAATGCATCTTGGGCAGCATGTCAAGGAAAAACAGAGGCTCTTGATTACTTGCAAATGATGATGCATTATCTTATGGAATATTGTCTAAACTGTGATGAAAGCAAGCTGGAGGAGTTCTGCTTCTTCTCCTTCTGTTCTGCTGTTCTGTTATGTGCTGACATCTACAATATGCAGCCATGTCGACTCTAATCGAGTTACAGTTTATTTCTGCACTCCATCTCTGTCTGTGTGTCTCCCAGTCAGTCAGCCTCGAGCCCTGGGAAATCACAACATAAAGCTAGCAAGCTAGTCCTGCAATGGTAAACCCAGGTGTTAGGCAAAACTGGTGGGGTGCAATTAATTTTTGTGTGTGTATGTTGTGCACAGCAACTCAGAAACAGCCTACTGGCCACCCATGTGTTGAGCAATGATGTCATACTACTTGGCAGTTGCTTTTAATAGTCAGAAACAGACAGGCCTTGAGCCGAGCTTTTAAAGGGCTAGACATGCAGCTGGAATAATAGGCCAAAACTCTTCCACCTTACCTCAATTTACATACTTCCTTCCAGGCATCCTGTCTGTTACTAGGTGATTTGTGAAGATGTTTCACACTCGTCCACATGGCTTCATCATTTCCAGTGAGAAACTGTGGAGCACTACAGATTCCCTTTTCACTAAAAACCTAACTATACAGGAAAATACACTAATCATAAATTGTTGGTTTGATGCAAAGCGGTTTGAGCCTTCAACACATCCAATGCTTGTTTGTGTTGAAATTTCATTAATTGAATTAAAATATCACTAAATTTTGCTTAAGCTTGTTCAAGCTTGACATCACTAACGCCACTGAGTTTAAATACCTTGGTATCATATTGTCCAGTTTTGACCCCAAGAAATTTGTCCAACATCACATCGCGTCAGCCATAAGAAAATTTGTGGAACTCAAAAAACTTCTCACAGACCACCGAGTGAAGCTCGAGACAAGAAGGAAGTACATGGTCGCCTTCAGGAGATCAAGTTTGATGTACAACGCAGCCACATGGGATTTGAATACTGGCGTAATGGACGAGCTAGAGGTTGAGTGGGTATGGCTCAAAAAAGTTCTCACAGACCACCGAGTGAAGCTCGAGACAAGAAGAAAGTACATGGTCGTCTTCATGAGATCAAGGTTGATGTACAACGCAGCCACATGGGATTTGAATACTGGCATAATGGACATGCTAGAGGTTGAGTGGGTATGGCTGCTATGGAAAATATTATGAAAAGGCTTCAAGCGAAACAACACAATGCACCACCCATAGGCATGTCTGAAGCTCAGAGTGGTGGCACGACACAACAACAGACCATGAGTACCAAGAAAGACAACATCTAGAGTGGCTAGGCCATTGTTTATGAATGGACAACTCAACACTACAAAAACAGATGTTGTTCATGGTTCCTACAGCAAGCAAAGGGAAGAGATGACAGATGGACAAGGATTGAAAAAACAATGGAACAAGGGGCAGTTTCTTATTCTGATGAAGGAACGCTCTGAATTCAAATAATGGATTCGTGGCTGCTATGGACGGTCAGTGTCCTCGGACTCATGAGGTCAAGCCTCAAAGTGTAACAATGATGATGATGATGAATAGATGAAGGCAGAATTTAAGAAGAAACTTTCTTCTTTTAATAGTTTAACAAGAAGGATCATTTTTTGTAAGGTCATGTATATATTTGAGTTCAATCAATCAAATATTGACTTGTTTATTTCTTTAAGCCCCTGGTCTTCCAGAGGTTTGTTATGACACTCTTATTCAGAGCAACATACCCAGAATAACTTGGGTTTGGTTAGGTGCCTTGCTTAAGGGCACTTCAGCCATTCCAGGGATTTAAACCAGCAACCTTTTGCTCCCAAAGCTGTTTCTCTAACCATTAGGCCATGGCTTCCCTGGAGTTGTGGAAAACGTGCTTCCATTATTAAAGGACAGTCCTTTTTCAAACACTTTTCACCTTTGCACCAGCTTGAGGTTTTTTGCAGCAGCTTGTGAACCCGTTGCTGAAAAGGGAGCAGCTTGGTTTGTGGTGACTGAGGTTTGCGTAATACTCAGGTGCTCTGTGACAGGACCTGTCATGATGGCTTTTTTGAGTCACAGCCATGAGGCCGATTACGCATTTTGAAACCTATTTGAGATAGATAGATAGATAGATAGATAGATAGATAGATAGATAGATAGATAGATATTTGAGGATGGCCTTGCTGAGTGATGTCGTGTGAAACATCGCTACCAGCAAAGTGAACTGAAAATAATTACAGTAGTTCCCTTTAATTGGAAAAAAAAAGCATAAGCATTGATATGTATGCTGAATCGCTGAAGAAAGCAGTGAATGAAAATGTGAGGCGTGATATCAGGCTTCAGCTTGTTCTTGTTTTCTCCCCCAGTCACATGTATCTGCTTACTAAACCTTACCTCATACACATGAGCTCATCTTTTCTTTCATGCTTAATTGCTCCCTTGTTCTACTGTATCCATCTTTCTCTTTCTTTTCTACCTTTGTTTCATAATCCAGTCACTGTTCAAACACCTTCCTACCCAGCTCTACTCATCAGCATGTATCTGTGTGGGCTTGTTTGGCGTGGGTGTGTGTTTGTGCTTGTACATACCATATGCCTGCAAGTGTGAGATGAATGATCAAGAGCCAGGCTGAAGCTCTTAACCTGACGTGATGATGTCACTGGCCTCGCTTGCCAGCCTTCCTTGGAAATTCACCAAACACTTTCCAGATTTTGCAAGATTCCAAAACAGCATTGATAATTAAGCAGTTATGTTAACATCTTCATGTTTTTCATCCACTTATCATTCTTGTTTCCTTACACACTAAATAAGGACATTGGAGATTTGAACGTGCACATTAGCTCAGGGCTAATTTGGTGCTGTGTTTAGATGTGATGTAATGCATCGCTTAAGAAAGCGTGGAGGCCGAACAGGCTTTATTAGTGCTGCAAGATCCAAAAATACACCAATGTAGGTTGTGAAATTGACTGGCTCTAGGCGGATCATTGGTGTCCAAGTGCAGTCCACACATGGACTTTTGTATTTGGTGTATTTAAAGTTATTAACGTCATCGCTTTGAGATAAACATCAGACTAGATTTTGAAGCATGGGCATTTATGTGAATAAAAGTGTTTGTGTGTGTATGCGTGTGTGTTAGGGGAGCATGCCCTTGGCCCATGGTTGAGTGGTTTGTTCTTGTGGTCCACTTCATTCCCACAATGTGATGCTGGACTCTGAGAGGAGATGAGGTCATGCAGGAAGCAAGAGAGCAATAGAGCACAGAACCAGACACTGACACCGTATTTGGTCTCTTAAAGGGCCAGACCTCCAATTTCACCAGTTCCACTGGGTTTCTCATGCCTCTTCGACAGTGTGAAAAAATGCTCATGCCATTTCTCAAAGTACAATCTATTACTGACTATAAAGTTATTTTGAATTATTGTGAAAGTGTGGATGTTGACATTCTAGCACTTGGTCCAAGAGTCAAGTTTACAAAAAAGAATGCAGTCTTTCGTTCTCCACGGAGGTTCATGTTCACTAACTCTGGGTCTGTTAGTCCATTTAGCGTCCCCTTGGACTGGCAGGATGCGGAAGTTCATGTGTGTGTGTGTGTGTGTGTGTGTGTGTGTGTAACTGATGTTGAGCTCTCGTTCGATTTTGTGTGTTCGGATGTTAGGAAAGCCCCTACATTGTTACGGGACAACAATAATGCAGTATCTACTTTGACCTACCAATACATGTACCTAAGCTGAATACTGGATTTTATAATCATGGCAATAGATTATGTAGTTTTGTTTTTCACTTTATTTCAAGCCACATTTTCTCTCTCTTTGTCTTTTTTCAGGAGGCTTCGCAGCCTTCTCTTCATGCTTCCCAGATGTCTGTGAGAGTAAGCCACCACCTTATCTTCCCCTGAGTCTGTCTCAGCCATGCCTACCTGTCGCTAACCTGGGCCCGACTCGAATACTGCCTCACCTCTACCTGGGCTCACAGAAAGATGTCCTTAATAAGGTAAGATGTGGCCTCTGCTTGGTTAGCAAGCAACAGATTTCAGTTTATCATGCATTGCCTAGCATCATAGCATGCCTGTTATTAGAAGACAGTCACGTTGAAACAACACCAAAAAAAAAAAAGAAATGTTTACACTGTACCATCTCATACTCCACCCACAACTCAGTTTGTCCTCCAATTAGGAGCTTCACTATACCCCTGTATGCCTGTCAAGTATTTTCTTCTTCCTGTTTCTTTCTACTTCCTGTTTATTTGCACTTGTTTTCCAGTTTTCCTGTTTTTCAGTTTTTACTGTCTATTGTTGGAATCCATTCATATTTCAGTTGCTAATCATAATATACTGCTACACTGCATCAAGTAATCTAGCTCAAATAAAAATCAAGCACTCAGTATCGTCAACTGGCTAGAAATTAGACATTCTGCATCTTGAATATTTATAATCCAACTGCCCCAGAAATCTGCACACTAATGGAAAACCTCCAATAAACCCTGACTTAACATCCATTCTCACACATGTACACAAATAAACTCTTGAGTATTTCCGATTCCAACCTGGCTATAAATGGCTTCTCTAATAATTTTCCCAGTTGTCTTTTGTTGTGATTCTTCGACTTCCGTTTAAAGCTGTTTTATCTGCAGATCTCAAAATCAAATATCAAAGACATATTTGACATATTGGCATTTGCACTCAAGGGCATTTCTGCTCATCAGTAAGTCATGTCAGTATTGCGAATATTCTGTTATCATCTTGGGTAAGAAACATGAGCATGAATTTGACTTGTGGTGAAATACCAGGAAATACCAGCAACCATAAAAACAATTGTTTTTAGCTGACATCTCAGGCAAAGTATTTTGTCTTGGCATTCCATCACTGTCTATCATATCATACAGTGAAAGAGATAAGGGATGTTTGTATGATCCAAGATAATCTTGCCAGTTCTGATTTTCCATTCAGACTTGCATTTTTCCCCTCAGGAAATATGCTGCTTTGTAGAACTGATGTCTGGATCTGGTTGTTTAAACAGGAACTGATGGCACAGAATGGGATTACATACGTCCTGAATGCCAGCAACACCTGTCCAAAGCCAGATTTCATCAGCGAGAATCACTTCCTGCGCATTCCTGTCAACGACAGCTACTGTGAAAAGCTGCTGCCCTGGCTGGAGAAAACCAATGAGTTCATTGGTAAGAATGCTCTCCCCAGGATATTACCAAATGGTTTGCTGATGCTGCACAGAGGGTCAAGCTTGACTATGTCAACCCAAAATAGCTCATCATTTCTGCTTACAGTCATGACAAAGGTTAAGATTATGGTAGACCAATTCAAGCAGCACTTTATGGGAGATCTGACTGATGTCAGCACTTGAGCTGGGCTGAAACCATAAAGCTAGTGCTGTCGTAGCATTTCTGGTTTTGACTGGTTTTCCTTACCTTTCGTTTTTCTTTCTTGTCCAGACAAAGCCAAAGTGTCGAACTGTAGAGTCATCGTCCACTG
Organism: Netuma bilineata; assembly: GCA_027576575.1. Classification (NCBI taxonomy): domain Eukaryota; kingdom Metazoa; phylum Chordata; class Actinopteri; order Siluriformes; family Ariidae; genus Netuma; species Netuma bilineata. Next base: position 11,741,913 of record JAODOK010000025.1, on the reverse strand, counting down.
TCTGGCTGGAATTTCTCGATCTGCAACCATTGCTATTGCTTACATCATGAAAACCATGGGGTTGTCATCGGATGATGCTTACAGGTAAATAAGATGATGTAATGGCTGGTTATGCCAGTTGTGTCACTTACAGTATGTCATGCTTCATGTTTGTTTAGCGTATACACACCAAATCACAGACCAAAACTATCCAATATTTGGAGGCAAGACCTCAATATATGCATAACTGAAATACAAACATCGGAATTGTGATTAATGCTAAGCATATTTGACTTCTCCAGACTGTTTTTGGTGAAAAAGTTTGACCTCATGAAAGACTGGCTTATGAGCCAGTGAGTTGGACCAAGCATTTTCAAGCAGATAAACTCATTAAGCAAACACTGAGACTTATAGGACTCAGGAACTACTGACTTGAAAGGAAATACAAGCCACAAATCATGTTTTCTTTACTTCCCCTAGATTTGTGAAAGATCGCCGGCCTTCGATCTCTCCTAACTTCAACTTCCTTGGGCAGCTCTTGGAGTTTGAACGAGACTTAAAGCTCAAGACACCCTTAACCTGCAACCCTCTAAGGTCAACAACTCACCATCCCGATGTGACAGAGGTCAACATAGAGCCTGTAGAACAGAGCAAAGAGAAAATTCATTCTCATCATCGAATGCAGGAAACTATGGTTTTAAATGTCAAGCCACCATCACCTACCTCACTCCAAAAAGAACTCAGCAGCCTTCATCTCTCCGCAGACCAAATCCTCCACAACAACCAGATCAAATGTTCCTTCCACCTCGACATCAAGTCTGTCTACTCATCCAACCAGCATCTCCGAACCAGCCCAAATGCCCTGCAATCAGACTCAGAAACCATGCCCAAGCTTTTCAAACTTGACAGTCCAAAAAGCTCCAGCAACATGTATTCGTATTCTCCATCCCAAGAAAGCCCAAAAAGGAGCCTCAAGCCAGAGTTATGGCGATCGTCGGTAACAGAATCTACACAGAAAGACCGTGGCACCTTTGAGAGGTTGTCAACCACAACTCTGTCTCTCAACCTCAACCTGAATCGGCAAGTTCCAGTTGTTCAGGATCCTGTTCATAACCCCAAAGTCAAGTCATCTTCATTCCTCAGCTTGCCCCTGACTACATCTTCCGTTTGGACCAAGCACAGAGGAATGGCTCAAGCCACAACGCCAGGCACACCTACTGAAGACCACCCGTGGTTCTTTAACTCAGATCTGGACTCAGCAGGGTCAGGTTCTGGGAGCTCTGTGAGGTTTGGAAGCGCTCCCAGCGCCGGTGTGATGCAAGTGGAAACACAGTTCAAACGGAGAAGCTGCCAGATGGAGTTTGAGGAGAGCATCGGCACAACAAGAAGTAGTGAGGACTTTGGAAAGCTCGGGAAGCAATCTAGCTTTTCAGGCAGTATGGAGGTCATTCAGGTGTTATGACACAGAGCCTGAACTTGCAGTCGACATTTTAAAGCATCTCTTGTTTAAGAGATTGAGAAAGAGGACAGATAATTTATTACAGAGATGTATTTGTAAAAATCTGTACAGAGAGGTTAATGTTTGGAGGTGAATCTCAGAAAGGACATGCTGCATGCATACTTGCATGCTTACATTAGCTCATGCGTTATGTTCTCCAAAGGACAGGAGACTTGATGGCCTGAGCTCACCCTACTGTTATGATAGAGATGATGGATGATATAAGCCATATGTACACCAAAGAGTAAATGTGTCTGAGGTGCCCTTCATTTGAAGGATACATAGTATGGACTATTTATGTTGCAGCATGGTGATTAAAAATAAAAATGAATGAGCTGTTTACATAGCGCTGGATCATTTATGACCGAGAACAAGGTTGAGGTAAAATATTTGCTGTATTATATTTAGGCTCTGTTGGTAAATGGCCTTTAATGTCGTCAGTGGTGTTACCAACTGCCTCTGTGATTTTAATATTAGTTTGTGAAAGTAGACGCATGTGTTGAGCGGAGATGAACGCTCAGCTGTATTACTATGCACTGGGCATGCTCAGAAATGACTGGCTACCAACAGACAGACAAGCTGCATCCTAGCAGTACAAAGCTTTATGTGTATCCAGAAGTACTTGCATATGTACATATATAAATATATAAAAATTACATAAATTTCAATGGAGTATTTAATGTTTCATGCATTGTTGTTTTAACTTATTGTATCAGTTTCATTCTGGTAATGAGCAATAATATAATATTTGAAGACTTCTCCTTTGTCTCTGTTTGACTTTGTGAAAAACATGTAAGTAAAACTGCACAACTGTTGACTTTACTATCAGGGATTCTTAACATATCTTGAGTTTTAACCAAGGTCCAATGCCTGGAGTAAAGAATTACAAATGAACACAAACAAACAATATATAACCTGTTCGATAATTGCGGGTACATTTCAGGTGTTGACTCTGTTAGTCATTGTCAACTCTGTTATCGTTAAAATGGGCAACCATTAATAGACTTGACGATAACACAGTTGACATCTCCCACCATTTTGTGTCTTAACTCCACATGCTAACATCAACCTAGCTACCACATGGCATATATAAAAACAGAATTTTATGGATTTTAATCATATTATTGTTTTTAAAAAATGAGTGAGAGATTCACGCCAATATCACAATAACAGATTTGATGAATAATTAATCTACTGTTGGTGTATCCTCAACATTTTGTTCAAATTAATGAGAGAAGAAACATAACATCCCTCATTGCCTTTCTGAAGTTTCCCGCCAGAGGACGTGACATCTCTCGGTGCAGGTGTCATGCGTATTATTAAAACTCTTTGTGGATTTTATCTCATCTCATCTCATTATCTGTAGCCGCTTTATCCTGTCCTACAGGGTCGCAGGCAAGCTGGAGCCTATCCCAGCT
>JAODOK010000025.1:11598966-11609905 GCA_027576575.1 Netuma bilineata | reverse complement strand
ATGTTTTGTCCACTGGTTGTGGTGTAGCTCCGGACCCAGTTTTGGGCGTCGGTTCCCTTCAGGCCTTGGTGCGCCATGGGTGATGCTTGTGCTCCTCGCCATGGACTGCAGTGAGCTCGTTGCCATTTTTAATATCAGGGTTGTCCAGCGCTCTGTGCAGCGGTGCTTTTGTGCTGGGTGCGGTGTTCCATGCGATGTTGCCCGGTGGCATCATGTTGGCTCTGTAGGTGGTTTGGAACACAGGTGCTTCTGTGCTCGCTTTCTGGATCCATGGCACAGTGTTTGGCATGATGTTGCCCAGCGGCTGTGCAGGCGGTGTGGGATTTATCTTCGTGCGCCTGGTGGGACTGTGGTAGCTACGCCATTGGAATTGCATCCTGACCCTCTTTTGGTGGAATACACCCCCCACCCCCCCCATCCCAAAAAAAAATTGTAAAGCGACCTTGGGTGTGAAAAAGGCACTATATAAATTGAACTGATTTATTAATATTAAGTGTTTTTACTGGAACAAACTTGCATGTGCGTTGTGCTTCCAAATGATCAACAAATTCTTGAGTCATCAGCAATTCTTACATATTTTTGGCTCAGTATATTTAGTAGCCGAATGTTTTCTGCAGTCCATATATTTTAAGAGATACGGATGTGTGTGGGGGTCGGAGACAATCTATTGAAAGTTGCTGTAGTGGAATTATATGGAGGGGGGACTGCCAAATTGACAAGTTTTGACAATTTGAGTGTTTCTGCCACTGATGTACTTTCACATCTCTGTTTTAAGAAGGAAAAAAAATACCAAAACCATGTCATGTTCATATTTGGGCTACTTTTCTAACCTTTTTGTGTCTGTCGAAGATCATGTAGGGGAAGGAGCCAGGTTAAGAAGCGCAGCAGTAAGTGCAGTCAGTTTGTATGAAACTCGAAAACCTTGTTAGCTAAGTGTGATTTCCTCACACAGTGAAGGTCATGATTTGATCAAGTTGTTGGATCGCTGTGTGCTGGAGTGAAACGTACATTCGACTAATCAATTCAGTTTAGTACTGCCATAGTATATCTGCAGTGCTCCTGTGCCATCATATGTCATAAGCGCTTGTAAGAAGTTCAGTTGAATGCAGACACGTTTTTGAGATGTTCAAAAAAGATTTTTGAAGAGAGCCAGACTCGTGCTTCGAGCTTTACTTGTGACTGAGATGCATGCAGAAGAGAAACCGAAAACCATGTAATTCTCAGAGCTATAAAAGGGAGGAGGGTTTTCCCTTATACATCAACGTGCATATACAGCCCAGGTTAAAGGTCATTTAGTAAAAAGGCTGGGAAGTGCTAATTTGATCAAAAGACAGACTCCTTATCAGGAGTCAGGATGTGCGCACAGAAGCCCTTTTGTTTGCGAAGGTGACGCCCAAAATCCCTGCAGCTGCTCTTACACTGTAAGTGGGTCACCTGCCAGGAGATAAACTGAAGGGGGGGGCAAGCTGATCAAACACAAGTTCAGCTTCATGCACAGATGGTCGACTACACGGTTTAGTTAATGATCCAAATCAGAGTGTTGGATAAGGAGCTTGTTGGATCATGTTTTCCTGTAATTCAAGATAATTTGCAGTGTCTTTGTTGTACAAATAATGGAAAATTTTTTGGAACATCATGCATGTCCTGCTATCAAGCCTTTCTTTCTCTTTCTCTCAGGACGTACTACTGGTATGATGAGAAAGGGAAGAAGTCAAAATGCACAGCGCCACAGTACGTAGACTTTGTCATGAGTTCAGTCCAGAAGCTTGTCACCGATGAGGATATCTTTCCCACAAAGTATGGTGAGTATAATCCTCTACTGCCACCTAGTGGTGCCATAGAAACACAATTGATTTAACTTCTGCTTTGCAACTGAAAACGGAACTGAGAGTCCAGAACACACCAAAGGATAATGTTCGACAGTCCTCGTTTCTGGATGCTAATATGCAATTCATCAGATATATTTGGGAACAATCAGTCAGCACTTTGCCCCGGAGAATTGTTGCCCTGTTATTTCTTTCTTTCTTTCTTTTTTTTTTTTAATGCTGAATTTAAAAAAAAAAAAGGCAGCAAGAACAAGCAGCTTTGCTTATAAATGTGGGTCCCAGTCCATGTACATTAAATATTCAAGATGTTAAACATTTACTTTCTTTGTTTTAAATATTTCAGACTTCTGAGACCTGTGGGTTTTTGTTTTTTTTGTGATCTTAGACCAAGTGAAAAGCAAATTGTTGACAGCGAGAGGAACGTTTTCACTCCATAGTCCGTGTGTTCATTATTAACTTGTTCATGTTGCAAAGGGTGGAGTCTTTGTAGGGTGTAGTCATAATCAGCAGATTGGATAAAAGCCATCGTTAATTAAGGCAAGTCACTACAGGTATATCGGCTTATTTGTTGTTTAACCAGTGAATGTCAGTCAGTCTTTGCCAGTTAATTTCTAAAATTAAAGTGCTTTTCTATTGGAACGTTATCAAAAATTTGACATTTATGCAAATCAGGCTTTGTCTAAGTAAGTCCACCAACTGTGTTGGAGGTTGTTTTTGCCTCCGTTTGTTTGTTCCCAGCCTAATTCAAAAAGTAGTGAACAGATTTCTATGAAATTTGGTGTTGAAATTTGGTATTATCCTAGGTCTAAGTGATTTTTTTTTTTGGATGTAATGTGGTTTGTGGTGGAGGTATGAACTCTACTGACTGCCCTTCTAGTTAATAACGCAAACCAATGCATATGTGGTGCAAGTCAAAAATCTAGTATTTTGATTTTTATAATTGAAATGGTCTCTCACTGTGAAGACAGAATTTTACAGAACAGTTTGAAAAATGTATTTGTTTTATTTTTTGTCAAATTATTTTGTTAGAAGTTAGAGTTTTTCAAGTTCAAGGGTTTTATTTGTCCGTTCACTTTTTTTTTTTTTTGAGAGTTACGTTGGGAAGAACAAATAAATAAATCCTGGATCCATATACGTGTCTGAATTTGCGTCAAAATCGTTCCTTGGCTCATGGCTCCCCTTTACTCAATGTCATCAAAATCTGTTATACTTTTTGAGTTAGTTTGGGAACAGACAGACGAACGGAGGCAAAGACATGACCTCCGGCACAGTTGGAGTTAATTAGACAAGGCCTCATTTGCATAAATGTCAGTTTTTGATGACGTTCAAAGTACCAATGGGTAGCACAAGGTGTAGAATTCTTGTATCTCAGCACCTCAATCCAGGAGTGTCTTGTACATTAATAAAATAAGTCAGTATACAATCTAATTCAACAATAATCAAGACTTTGGAAAATTCCTCTAATATAATTCCAGTTATGGCAGGGACACTGTGGACTTAAAGTATTTACTTGTAAGAGCTTTGACTGGAAAAACAAAATAATAAAATTAATATTTTTTTATATATTATATAAGTTTCAATTCGTGTGATTTATCAGGTTTATAAAAGAAACTGAAAGGTATATCTTATTGATGCATGCATCGATGTACATCAGAAAACAAGACTTTCAGGCATGTATACCTACGTGATTGTGCCAAGTGGGCAGAGCTTTTAAGCCTTTTCTTGAAGTTGCAGCGTTTCAGATAACGTAGTAGTTGGGGGGTGTAAACTTTTTTTTTTTCCCTTCCTCCCCCCTCCCACTGTCCCAGGTTGTTTTGATATTTTTGTATCACTCCAGTGTAAAATACATAATGCATATTATTAAAAAAAAAAAAGCTAAAAAGATGGCCAAAATTGTTGGTCTGTAGTGCAGTAACTGAAGCAAACAGTCAGAAAAGTAAACAAACAATGCACATGATTGTCTTCTGGTGTCATTCCAGTTATTACTAGGTCTTTTATCTCAGAGTTTCATTGGTTCATGTTGTAGACAATAAATGATGGCATATCCACTGCTTACCTTTTACTTGGTCTCTGTTCAGGCAAAGAGTTCCCAAACGCCTTCGATTCGCTGGTGAAGAAGATCTGCCGCTACCTGTTCCACGTGTTGTCGCACATCTTCTGGTCTCACTATAAGGAGACCGTGGCCATGGAGCTGCACGGACACTTAAACACGCTCTACACGCACTTCATCGTATTTATACGGGAATTCAACCTGATGGACCCCAAGGAGACGTCCATAATGGACGACCTGACCGAGGCCCTGTGCACCCCTCTGCCCCCTCCTCCACAGAACCACGTGACGGAGAGATGAGGCTCGCACTTGTCTCCCCTCCATCCCTCTGCTCAGGGGAGGACAGAAAGACCGCCCTTTCACCTCCCACAAACTTCGCTCTCTTTTTTACGACCTGGTCAGGATGGGTAAGCCTGGCCTGCGGGTGGCAGCACTCGCCGAAATCCCAACCCACCCCACCAGCCCTTTTTCCAGAGGCTGAACTGTTCTGTGAGCCCTTTAACCAGGAAGCATTCACACGTTCAACCCCCCCATTTATTTATTTTTTTTGGGTTTGGTTTTCTCATCCTCATGTACTAATGAGTTTGGGTTCGGAATATTGGGACACTTGGTTTGGTTTGTTTCTTCCTCCTAACGTTAGCTCCATCTATCAGTCGAGCCATGTTAGAATGAGAGGATGTGAGGAAGATACTGGTGGCACTGTTTTTCTGTACAGTTTAAGAAGGCTGAACTGTAGTCCTGGTCGTCTACAGAGTCCTCTAAAACTTTTTTTTTTTGAGGCATAACAAGCGTAAAATTTAGACCTTCAGGACCAGACTGTTTACCCATAATCTTTTTAGTCTGACTACTTTCCACCCAAGATGCTCTTTAATCCAGCATCTTACACAATGGGTGCACCTTTACTCCCCTCCAATTCTTTTCCAATATCTTAGATAATCTTCTCAAATCCCCCCTCCAGCACTGGAGCGTACCACAGGCGGCCGTATCGGATCCATCTAGAAAGCGGCACCAGTCCGAAGGCCTTGCCTTGTGGTGCTTTTCCATTAAGCACAATGACAAAGACATTTTGTCTGCTACATTTGATTGTCCCATATCGCATATAAAGGTACATCGAAATTCCCCCTCCATGCTTCATTCAAAAATTGCTAAGGGAACAATTAGATTGGAATCACGCTAGACTTGAGGTATCTCCCAGGCTCGCTTTGCAAGGACACTTTCACAGAGGAAAAGTGGCAAAAGAATGTAAATCTAGTCTTTATGTATTTAACTGTTGGAGAAAATTATCCAGAGTGAGTGTGTGAGAGAACGAAAGGAATAAGTGTCTGTAAGCATGAAAGAGAGAGAAAGATATTTTAAAGTCCTCCCTTCATCACTGTTCAGAGAGTTCTCTTGGGTTGAGGTTCTCTCATTAGAGGGTTGGATGTTCTTCATTTTTAATTTATTTATCTTTTTTTTTCCCCTATTTTTGGTTTAATTTTGGCTTTTTTTTTTTTCAGGACACAGTTCTGGCTTTCATTTTTATGTATTTTAATAATACTTAAGTTAAAAGCGATTTAATATTTTAAGCTCTGCAAATTATACCCTAATAAAATATTTAAAATGTCATTCACTCTTGTGTTTATCATTTCTACCAGTAGTTTGTTCTGAAGTCAATAGTAACAGTGGAATAATGAGAGTTCTTTCATGGAGGCTTTATACTGGGACCGTTTTTAAAAGGTAAAGCTTGTTGGTTCCATTGTTTTGTTCCAAGCTTCAGATTTTCTGTCAGTAATTATACAATTAGAGATTAGTTACAGATCATTAAGCATGTAACTACTCACCCGATTCACGGTGTTGGGTTCATTATTTGATTTTTATCCCCCCGCTGGCCGAAAGGCCCGAAGGGAGATTGTTAGTCCGTCCCAGGCAGGGTACTCACTTTCTGAAATAGACTCCTCTTTCAGTTTTTGGAGGAATTTCACGAAACTTGACAGGATTCTTTGTTACGTCAGTAATATGCATACTGCAATTTCGTTCAATTCGGTCGCATTTTACCAGAGTTATAGCCCTTGACTACCAAACTTGTACTTTATACTAGCACTCTTGTTCTACTATATATGAAAAAAAAAAACATAAATTTTATCAGCTTTATCAACATAAATATTCCTTTTGTTAAAGTGACAGGTTGATGTATTAAAAAGATGAATAGTACACTGTGGCGCTAGAATAACCCCTTTGAATCACACGCTGTATTGCCTGCTGCTTCATGCCTGTGAAGAATGAGCTGGAAAAACACGGCATGCTAATGTTTACACTTGGGTACGGAAGTGACAAGTTTATTCTCATTTTATAATTTTATAATGATCGAGCTTGCAACAAATATGGCGGAACCGGCGGCCTCTGACACGGCAGCGACCGCTCGAGAGCTTTCAAGCTCACAGGTGTTTCTCGATTTTTATTTTAAATTTCCAAATATTTCAGTCTGTCTCAATTTGGGAGTCTTTGTTTGATCTGGGTGATCCGCCATGTTTGCTGTGGCTCTGTGGATGCGACCTCTGACCCGTGCATGACTTCACGTGACTTTTCCGAACTGGCTGCCGAGCAGTTTGTAAACAGACTAACGCGTGGTTAGGATGCCCCATGTTAGGAAATCAAATGTATTGAAACAAGATGACGCATACCAGCTATGAGGATGGGTATTGGCTCAAGCAAATCAGAAAGGGAAGTGGATTAAATGATTCCTGAACCGGCACATTGACCTGTCACACTTTAAAGATTTTGTTTCAGTTTCTTCATAACCGCCAATAATTATTTACTCACATTTGTAAAGGTTGAAGTAAAATATAATAGCCTATTTAAAAAAAAAAACCTGACCTTTTTTTCTTAACATGAACATTTTGTACTCCCTCCATTTGCTTTTCTTTAGCTTTCAGCAATCTGTAAAAAGAGCTCTGATTTCTTTTTAAATCTTTGTACAATCATGCATCTCTCCTGTTTTAGATATATATTTTTTGTTTCTCTGAGGCATTCGAGCTGTGTTACTTCCGCCTAAAGTGAAGTCACGCGTATTCCCACTATTTTAACACTCTGTTGTCTAAACAATGCAAAAACTAAGATTACACAACCTGATAATCACAATTATTTATTCAATCAATTCAAATGGTCAAATTTTTATTGCGATTTACATTACATGATATGATATTACATGCTTATAGATCAGAGTAAAATCCCTTTATGCGTCCTTGCCCATGAAATGCACACTCCTTGTTGTCTTTCTCACTTGTCTGCTCTGACGAAAGAGTAGAAGACGCTGTCTTTCTGTTCCAGCAGGACATCAGGTCTGTCGTATTCCAGAATGGCTCCACCCTTCATCACGATGACTACGTCTGAGCCCAGGATGGTGTGCACACGATGCTGCAGCATGATGCACAGTACATCATGAATACACTACATGGTCTGAAGTTGTGTTGGAAACTTTGTATTAGTGTACTATACACTGCGTACTTGCCCAGTATACCCTATGTACTGCACACTACTTCCTAACCCTAGTATACAAGTATGACACAGCATCTATGTAGTGTACTATAAACAAGTACATTGGTCATTGCTGTACATTGCACAGGCTGGCAAACTTGTGATGCCTCCATGAACTTCCAACATCGTTCAAGTCCACATGCCTTCACTTGATCAACTCGGAAAACAATATAGGCAGTGTCTGATACTCCTCGTATACTGATCTTGGTGGAAAAGTAGAAAGTTGTATACAGTATATGGAAAAGTAAAAAAAAAAATTCTGCAGTACACGACAGTTACCTGGATAACGTACACCACTTACTCTGGTGAAAACTTCCAGTATACAGCCAGAGCTCAATTTGTCAGTTATTGCATCCCATGATGCAACACGGTGATTTCAAAGGCATGAATTTCACACGTAATGCAGCGTTCATGACACCAAAAATTGGTTAGAAACAAGCTCTGATTCAGACAAAATATAATATGGACTGTAATCAAATATATACATGGTACATAAGCTAAATGGTAAGATAAGTAAAATAAATAATACAATTTGAATATAATAGTAATTATTATACATGCAGGACACTTTTTCGATGGAATAAAAACTTGTTCTATTCCCTTCTAGCGGGTTTCATTCATTTGGTTTGATTGATAGCATTCAATATTGTTAGCATATCGCTTATCCTACGTGTATTACATCGCTCTACCCAATGGAAAATGAGTGTTTGAATATGGTTTACGATATTGTATGGTTGTCAAGATAACATGACATCACACGCCGGCGACATAAAAGTTCCACACTCGCGAATGACTGACAATTTGTGAACAAACATGGCCGCCAGGTTTGCTTCGTTAAATATAGATGCGTTGAACGCCCAAAAGGAATGTGTATGTATAATAATAAAACAATTATTCCCCGAAGGTGAAAAAGAAGATTCACCGATACTCATTGAACCTGAGGCGGATAATTGTTTTAGTATAAATACACAGGTGACTTTTTTTTTTAATACAATTTAAAAAAAAAAATTTATTTAAAACTTCAAAAGCAGCATGCAAATGTAATAACGGTGCCGTGCAGACTTGTCGCTTATCTATGCCGACTCGCGTAAAATACTTTCTTTTGAAATGGATAAAATAAATCAATCCCACCTTACCTTTGAATAGTTTTAGACCAAACTTTGTAGCATCTTTAGTGCTTTTAGGAACAGCGTTTTCTTTCATAATTTGTCATTCTTCCTCACTTACGGTGACAAAGCGTTTGGCCGCCATTTTACCGAGTCACTCGAGGTGATTATTGAGAAATAGTCCGAATCTCTCGACCAATCAGTGTGATTGTTTTCAATGATCACTAACGAACTATAAATAATCCCTCTAATAAAGTATAATAATATAAAGTTAATGTATCTTGGAGACCATGCAGGTGAGACAACAGATGTTGCTGCTGGCATCTGTATTCTTTTCTGTTATCAAATGCACAAGTTTTTCAGAAGTTGAAGGTCACGACACGGTCGTACTTGGTGACTGGAAGTTTGGATCGTATTAATGACTCGGATCTTTGAATCTCATTCAGTAAACTGAACGAATCTTTTCATTGGAGCGATTGTGGCACTGGAGCCACCATAACAGTTCTCAAACACTACGAGTAGCATGGTTTGCTTCACTTGGTAAAGTAAAAGACACAAAAACTTTTGGACTGTGGACTATTGAGTTATTCAGTTGAAATGACCGCTTACTTAACATTCAGTTGCCTGTATGAGAGAATTGTGTCTATCGATATAACTATTTATTGTATGATTGATGGTTGTTCACTTGAGTCTATCCTAGTCATTGAAGGTGTGTTGTGAATGAACTCATTCCAATTGAAAGGCAAATTAGACATCTATTCAATAGTTACATTATGCACAGCTAGCTAAGGAATCATTCTAGCTGAAAAGCTAACGTCAGCAAGCTCTGCTCTCGTCTCCAGTAATAGCATTGGTCACATGATTGCTGTAACCATGTGACCTAATGAACAAGAGACTCCTACCTGAAAGACCTGTCGTTATAATCTGTGAACGGATCACTCCTCCTTACTGAGAATACGCAGCGGTCATGTGACAAGTGAACAAGAGACTCGCACCTGAAAGACCCTTTAATGAACCAAGACGAGCATGAATGCGTGGCCCAGGGGAAAAATGAACATGTTGAATTGCTCACTGAGACGACTCATTACTCCCTGTGTCGTATAAAAGATTAGTTCAAAAAGAACGAATGGATGCTGTCATACCTGCATACTATACTGTATAGTAGGGTGGGGAGTAGTGTGCAGTACACAGGGGATACTGGGGTAGTGTGTCGTACACCAGTATGGAGTTTTGGACACAGACTTACTGAATCAGAGTCAGGATCAGATGGTAGTTATTAAGAATCAAAAACGGTTAACACTGTGTGAGGAGTGTCCAGGTATGTAAGGGATCATGTACAGTGAGCCAGACATTATTACGAAATAAACCCCAACAGGAGGATGCAGGAATCACCCTGAAGGGGTTTATTATCCAACTTATGAAATGGCTACTTACTAAGGAAATTAATCTGTCCATCTGCTGCCATCCTCCTAGTTGAGGGTCAGCGATCCAAGAAGCTATCAACCAGCTTCCGTGAAGTCTTTTGGCCACAAGGTGTTGTGAATGAGCTTTGATTATTAAAGCAACATTTACCAACCAGAGTATTCAACAAAGCCGTGTAATAATATTCAATATTGATCCTAAGCTTGCTTGAGTCCTAGATTCTTCATTAAGTTGGTTCCTAGAAGGATTTGTAGCTTGATCGATTCTTCAATAGCTTGTTTCCCTGAATGATTATTTGATAGCTTAGATTGTTTCCTAGGATGATTCTTAGACTGACCCATTGAATGAATGTTTGAATCCTTAGATTCTTTGATTGATTGATTGATTGATTGATTGATTGATTAATGTATCTTTGTTTAATTTTTATATATATTCATTGATTTGAGTTGAGGGAAAGTAAAGCGTAGTGTTTGGTGATGATGGGTGAGATCTAAAGCTCTCTTTCTATTGCTACATCACGAGCAGATACTTACAGCAATGTTTACGACAGTCCAATCTGCAAAAGCAGTCATAACGACTTTTTGTAGAATGTTTTCCTGTTCAGAAGAAGAAGAAGGGTGTTGAAGGTTCGAGCACTTTGTTACGTGTATTGTGAGATACAGTTGTGGTCAGTTGTTTACATACAGTGACATGAATGTCATCTTGGATATGAAGGGCATGGCAATATTTGAGTTTTCAGTAATTTCTTTGAACTGTTCTCTTTCTGTAGCAGAATGATTGTACAGCATATATCTTTAATTAAAAAAAAAAAACACGAATTTGGTGCACAAGTTTGAATTTTCTTTTGGTTTTCTGAAATCAACACAGGATCAAAATTATATATACAGCACACCCAATATTTGGGTAAAATGTCTCTTCGCAAGATTCACCTTGACCAAACATTTGTGTTTACCATGAACAAGCTTCTGGCAGAATTCTGGTTGGATATTTCACGACTCTTCATGGTAGAATTGGTAGAGTTC
>JAODOK010000025.1:11220214-11230887 GCA_027576575.1 Netuma bilineata | reverse complement strand
TTTTCGAGTAGAGTTTTTATTTCGTCCTCGGTTGGTTCAGCAACATGCTCCGCCATTTTGTTTTTCTCTACTCACGGTATATGAGCTGATAGCCTAGTAGTAGATTAGCCAGTCAGAGCACGCGATTGCTCATATCTAGTAAATGTGGATAGAATAAAAATGAATATATTGATGAACTTGGAATGTCTTGGGATGAACACAGAACACTCTTTATGATTACTGCAGCAGTTGTTAGGAAGTGAAAATGCATGGTAGGAAGGTGAGTCTTGCGTGTTAAGAAAAAAAACACTTTTGGATATCTAAGTGAGATTATTCACAGTAGTAGTAGGTGAGTCATACAATGCAGTGAGCTCTAGTAACAGTAATATTGTAGTGTTTGGGATACAACAACTCAGTATGTCAGAAAGTATACAACAAAATGTCATGTTTTGTTTTAAAATCTATTTATTCACCTGGGCAATTGATCACAAAACTATTTCCATGCTTGTTTGTTTCTTCTTTAATATTCTTATATGCAAAACTTTTGGATAAAAACATACAATTTCTGTCACGTCTCACACTAAATTTAATCTGTGCAGAAGAAATGATTTAAAAGTAACCAACATGCTAAAAGACAAACTATATTTCCTTTTGCATGAAGTTAAGCTGCATGTTTCATTCAGTTTCAGCTCCACAGCAGTGCCTCAGTATGCATGGCACAGATGCCAGTTTCTCTCCATGAACACTTGAGAAAGAGCCTATTTGACGTGTAGCTTCTATAATCAGCTAGCCATATTTAAATGTTGCCATTTTCCACTGAGGTCCTCATTAGGAATAATTGAAAGTCTGTACATAGAGCATGGCTTACATCAAAACAACTCCATTACCTCTCACCTTGAATGCCAGTCCCTTATCAGCGAAAAAGCCCCTGATAACTAGAGTGCAATCGCATAATATTATGATGCTCCTTTCAATTGAATTTTAATCACAATCTTATTATATGAACTTGCTCACTGGCATAATCATCACCTTTTGACAATGCAGTGTCACAGTGAATTCCCTGTACAGTCAACACTTGGAGAAGGTTATCCATTCTCAGAGGTGGGGGATGTGGGGTTTTTTTTGTTTGTTTTTTTGTTTTTTCCAGTTTTGAACCCCCTTAAATATTTTAGAAGAGTTATAAAATGTTTATCTGTGAGTGGTTAACATAACACACACATGATGATGTTCGTCCATCGTAGTTGATGATGACCTTGACTTCAGTCGCTCTTGTGAGTTTGGGAGTGGCTAATGAGACCAATCCTGGCGCAGAAACATCGGCCACAGATGATGCACTTAAGGCCGGGTGGTGATTGTGCAGATGAATTTTCCTCCCTCGCCTTTGATGCCTCCTGCCTGCTGACAGCCAGGATACTGCGGTGACGCTCAGCAAGCCCGGCGCCCTGGTGGACCAGTCCATGCCACAGGAGTCGGTCGGAGGCGGCGTCTTCCCAGCTGTCCACAGGAATACTGAGGCTCTTCAGTGTAGCCTTAAGGTTGTCCTTGTAGCACAGCTTGGGATGTCCAACATGCCTTTTGCCCTCTGCTAGTTCCCCATACAGCAGGATTTTGGGTATGCATTGATCGTGCATGCGACGGACGTGTCCTGCCCATCTAGCTTGGGCCTTCTCCAGGAGGGTATGTATACTGGGCATATTTGTACGGGCAAGGATCTCTGTGTCAGAGATATGATCCTGCCATCGGATTCTCATCAGTCTGCATAGACATGATGTGTGAAAGTGGTCCAGCTGTCGGGCGTGCCTGCTGTATACCATCCAGGACTCACAGGCATAGAGAAGTGTAGTGACAACTACAGCCTGATACACCTTGAGCTTTGTGCTGAGATTGATGCCCCTTCGCTCCCAGACAGTCTGTTGGAGTCTCCCAAAGACGCTGCTGGCCTTGACGATTCTGTAGTTCACTTCCTCGTCTATATTAGCCTGCCTTGACATGTTGCTGCCCAAGTATGCAAACTTGTCAACGGAGTTCAGAACTTGGCCATGTACTCTGATACTGGGCTTCATATAGAGCTTGCCAGGACATGGTTGGAACATGACTTCAGTCTTCTCGGTGCTGATGGTGAGGCTGAAGTTGTCACAAGACCCAGAGAACCTGTCAATTGATAATTGCATTTGCTGCTCACTTATGGCATTAAGAGCTCAGTCATCAGCAAAGAGGAAGTCTTTGATGACTGTCTGCTTCACCTTTGCTAATGCAGTCAACCGACGTTGGTTGAACAACTTCCCGTTTGTCCTATATCTGATGTCTAATCCTTCCTCACTGTCTTGGAAGGCATCGGTGAGCATGCTGTGAAGATGATGCTAAAGAGTGTTGGCGCCAGGACACACCCTTGTTTTACTCCATTGGTCACTGGGAACACTGCAGATGTTTCTCCGTTGTCCTGGACATGTGCTGTCATGCCCTTATGGAACTGGCGTATCATGGAGATGAAGTGTTCTGGACATCCGAACTTGGCCATGATTTTCCATCAGCCATCTCTGCTGACCGTGTCAAAGGCCTTTGTGAGGTCAATGAAGGTAGTATAGAGGTCCCTGTGTTGTTCTTGACATTTCTCTTGTAGTTGTCTTGCTGCGAAGACCATGTCCACTGTACCTCTACCAGCACAGAAGCCACACTGGCTCTCAGGAAGATGTCCTTGTTCAAGGTGCTTGATAAGACGGTTGAGGAGAATTCTTGCTAGAATCTTGCCGGCTATTGACAGGAGTGAGATACCTCGGTGACTGTCACACGACTGGTGGTTCCCTTTCCTTTTGTAGATGTGTATGATGGAGGCGTCTTTGAAGTCTTGGGGGATGGCACCTTTCTCCCACATTGACTGGAAGATGTCCGTTAGCTTCTAGGTGCATGTCCTTTAGACTTGTAGACCTCAGCTGGTATGCCATCAAGGCCAGGTGCTTTCCCGCTAGTCATTTGGCTGATAGCCTTCTGAGTCTCACAGAGGGAAGGAAGTACATCTAGCTCCTGGTTGACTGGGATCTGTGGAAGACGTCTGATGGCTTCATTGTTGATGGTGGATGGATGGTTTAGGACAGTTTTAAAGTGTTCTGCCCAGTGCTCCAGGATCTTGGGTCGGTCTGTGATGAGTGTTGTCCCATCAGCACTAAGAAGAGGAGAGGAGCTGGAGGGCTGGGGCCCATAGAGAGCTCTTATTGCATCATAAAAATGCTTGGAGTCTTTCTTGTCTGCAAAGGATTGAACTTCATCCACCTTCTTGCTGAGCCAGTCCTCCTGCATCTTCCTGAGATGCTGCTGAGTTTCCCTTCAGATGTTGGTGAAGGCTGTTTTCTTAGCGATAGATGCAGGGTCGTTCATGGCAAGTCTATGTAGGCGGTGCTTTTCAACCAGAAGAGATGAGATCTGCAAATCGTTTTCATCAAACCAATCCTGGTTCTTCTGCTTTGTTGAACCGAGATGCTCAAGGGCTGTTGAGTAAACTATCTTCTGTAGGGCAGACCAATCGTCCTCCACAGGAGATTCCCCTATGTGAAGATCTTCCAGTTTGTTACTCAGGTCACTGGCAAAGCTGGTTGTAATCTCATCCTGCTTGAGTTTTGTGGTGTCCAGCTTCTTGCAGGTCTTTTTCCCCTGAGGACGTCTTTTTGGGCTGGATCCGAAGCTTGACTTTGGACACTATCAGACAATGGTCAGTCCAGCACTCAGCTCCGCACATGGCTTTGGTGACCTTTACGTCCTGTCTGTCCCATTTCTTGATGATAACAAAATCAATCAGGTGCCAGTGTTTGCAGCATGGGTGCATCCATGATGTTCTTTTGTGCATAGGTAGGCAAAAGAGGGTGTTGGTGATGAGGAGATCGTGCATGGTACATAGCTTCAGAAGCAGCAGTCCGCTGTTGCACTTCCCCATGCCGTGGTGCCTGATAGTGCCATTCCATGTTTGGTGGTCTTTTCCTACTCTGGCGTTGAGGTCGCCAAGTATGATGACTTTCTCTGCCTTTGGGATGGCTGAAATGAGGCAGTCAAGCTCCTCATAGAACTTGTCTTTTGTCTCCTGTGGGTTGGTCATCATGGGTGCATATACACTTATTATAGTTAAATGCTTGTTTTGCCCAAGGGGGAGTTTGAGAGTCATCAGGCAGTCGTTAAGGCCCCTGAGTAGGCTAGCAAGTTTGGAGACAAGGTGAGATTTTATTGCAAACCCAACTCCTGCCTCCCTGCATTCCTTCTCACTGCAACCACTCCAGTAGAATGTGTAGCCTCCTCCTTGTTCTGACAGCTGTCCCTCACAGGGTAGACGTGTTTCACTGAGGGCTGCGATGTCGATGTTGTAATGGGCAAGTTCTCTGGCCACAACCGCTGTCCGCCAACTGGGCCTGTCAGCCTTGGCGTTGTCCAGTAGGGTTCACACATTCCACGTGCCTAGGGTAAGTGAGATTTCTCGGTTTCTTTACATTTCTGTTTCTACTGCGTGGTGGGATTCCCTCCGGCCACAGCCTGCTGGTCGGGTTGGGGTTGAGGCAGGTTATATTTGGAGCACCTTTTCTAGCCCAGTCCTCATGCTATGGAGGAGAGCAGAGCTATCCTGAAGAGGGCTGCTCGGTCACTTAGGTTGCTGCCGGATTCCACTTCTGCCTCAGGTCAGTGGAAGACAACCAAATGGCTTAAGTCGCCTGTGTGTAGGCTTGCAACTGCAGCTTGGGTGTAATCCGCATTTGCTGCTCCCCCATCGCCACAGGACTTTTGAAGTCTAGACTTGCACTGCTGATGTTGATTAAGGTGAGGAAGGGTCGCACACAGTCAGCCAACTTCACCCTCTCATCCTGGCTCATCCTGGTCCAGTGGCAAGACATAGTCAGGACAACTGGGAATGGGCAGGGATGCAGCTATTTGACCCATAGCTGGGGTTTGCCCCTCACATGGTTTCGCCCTCCTGCTGAAGCGGTGTACCAGGGTGTGGTGCTTGGAGCCAGCACGTGAGAGTTGGAGGATGGGTGAGAGCCAAGGTGCATGTCCACCCTACTGATGGTCAATTCAGGTGCAGCAGACAGCCACCACATGACAACCCCTCTATCCAGAGCCCCCTACACCCATGTAGTTTATATGATTACCCGGTCCAGGAAGACACCCTCCTCCTCCAGTCTGTCAATCCTCACCAGCCTGTACTTTGTGAGTGTTTCCTGGATCCCATCCCTCTATCTCTTTCTGGGTCTTCCAAGTGGGCATTTTCCTGCTGGTTTGAAGTTGAAGGCTGTCTTAGGAATTCTATTATCCTTCGTTCTCTCTACGTGCCCCAGCCACTTGAGAGATGATGTCTCGATGTCTTGTTTTACTCCATTGGTCACTGGGAATGCTGTGGATGTTTCTCCATCATCCTGGACATGGGCTGTCATGCTCTCGTGGAACTGGCGTATCATGGAGATGAAGTGTTCTGGACATCCAAACTTAGCCATGATTTTCCATAAGCTGTCTCTGCTGACCGTGTTGAAGGCCTTAGTGAGGTCAATGAAGGTAGTATAGAGGTTCCTGTGTTGTTCTTGACAGTTCTCTTGTAATTGTCTTGCTGTGAAGACCATGTCCACTGTACCTCTACCAGCACGGAAGCCACACTGGCTCTCAGGAAGATGTCCTTGTTCAAGGTGCTTGATAAGACGGTTGAAAAGAATTCTTGCTAGAATCTTGCTGGCTATAGACAGGAGTGAGATACTTCAGTGACTGTCACATGACTGGCGGTTCCCTTTCCTTTTGTAGATGTGTATGATGGAGGCGTCTTTGAAGTCTTGGGGGATGACAGATGGAAGATGTCCGTTAGCCTCTAGGTAAGTGCATGTCCTCCAGACTTGTAGACCTCAGCTGGTATGCCATCAAGGCCAGGTGCTTTCCCGCTAGTCATTTGGCTGATAGCCTTCTGAGTCTCACAGAGGGAAGGAAGTACATCTAGCTCCTGGTTGACTGGGATCTGTGGAAGACGTCTGATGGCTTCATTGTTGATGGTGGATGGATGGTTTAGGACAGTTTTAAAGTGTTCTGCCCAGTGCTCCAGGATCTTGGGTCGGTCTGTGATGAGTGTTGTCCCATCAGCACTAAGAAGAGGAGAGGAGCTGGAGGGCTGGGGCCCATAGAGAGCTCTTATTGCATCATAAAAATGCTTGGAGTCTTTCTTGTCTGCAAAGGATTGAACTTCATCCACCTTCTTGCTGAGCCAGTCCTCCTGCATCTTCCTGAGATGCTGCTGAGTTTCCCTTCAGATGTTGGTGAAGGCTGTTTTCTTAGCGATAGATGCAGGGTCGTTCATGGCAAGTCTATGTAGGCGGTGCTTTTCAACCAGAAGAGATGAGATCTGCAAATCGTTTTCATCAAACCAATCCTGGTTCTTCTGCTTTGTTGAACCGAGATGCTCAAGGGCTGTTGAGTAAACTATCTTCTGTAGGGCAGACCAATCGTCCTCCACAGGAGATTCCCCTATGTGAAGATCTTCCAGTTTGTTACTCAGGTCACTGGCAAAGCTGGTTGTAATCTCATCCTGCTTGAGTTTTGTGGTGTCCAGCCTCTTGCAGGTCTTTTTCCCCTGAGGTCGTCTTTTGGGCTGGATCCAAAGCTTGACTTTGGACACTATCAGAGGATGGTCAGTCCAGCACTCAGCTCCACACATGGCTTTGGTGACCTTTAGGTCCTGTCTGTCCCTTTTCCTGATGATAACAAAATCAATCAGGTGCCAGTGTTTGGAGCGTGGGTGCATCCATGATGTTCTTTTGCGCATAGGTAGGTGAAAGAGGGTGTTGGTAATGAGGAGATTGTGCATAGTGCATAGCTTCAGAAGCAGCAGTCCATTGCTGTTGTACTTCCCCATGCCGTGGTGCCCGATAGTGCCGTTCCATGTTTGGTGGTCTTTTCCTACTCTGGCGCTGAGGTCGCCAAGTATGATGACTTTCTCTGCCTTTGGGATGGCTGAAATGAGGTGGTCAAGCTCCTCATAGAACTTGTCTTTTGTCTCCTGTGGGTTGGTCATCGTGAGTGCATATGCACTTATTATAGTTACATGCTTGTTTTGCCCAAGGGGGAGTTTTAGAGTCATCAGGTGGTCGTTAAGGCCCCTGGGTAGGCTAGCAAGTTTGGAGATTTTATTGCAAACCCAACTCCTGCCTCCCTGCGTTCCTTCTCACTGCGACCACTCCAGTAAAATGTGTAGCCTCCTCCTTGTTCTGACAGCTGTCCCTCACTGGGTAGACGTGTTTCACTGAGGGCTGCGATGTCAATGTTGTAATGGGCAAGTTCTCTGGCCACAAGCACTGTCCGCCGACTGGGCCTGTCAACCTTGGCGTTGTCCAGTAGGGTTCGCATGTTCCACGTGCCTAGAGTAAATGAGATTTCTCTCGGTTTCTTTACATTTCTGTTTCGACCGCGTGGTGGGATTCCCTCCAGCCGCGGCCTGCTGGTCGGGTTGGGGTTGAGGCAGGCTATATTTGGAGCACCTTTTCTAGCCCCATCCTCATGCTATGGAGGCGAGCAGAGCTATCCTGAAGAGGGCTGCTCGGTCACTTAGGTTGCTGCCAGGTTCCACTTCTGCCTCAGGTCAGTGGAAGACGACCCAGTGGCCTAAATTGCCTGTGTGCAGGCTTGCAACTGCAGCTTGGGTGTAATCCGCACTTGCTGGTTCGCCGCTCCCCCATCGCCACAGGATTTTGAAGTCAAGACTTGCGCTGCTGACATTGATTAAGGTGAGGAAGGGTCACGCACAGTCAGCCAACCTCACCCTCTCATCCCGGCTCATCCTGGTCCAGTGGCAAGACATAGTCAGGACAACTGGGAATGGGCAGGGATGCAGGTATTTGACCCATAGCTGGGGTTTGCCCCTCATGTGGTTTCGCCCGTCTGCTGAAGCGGTGCACTGGGGTGTGGTGCTTGGAGCCAGCACGTGAGAGTTGGAGGATGGGTGAGGGCCGAGGTGCATGTCCACCCTACTGATGGTCGATTCGGGCGCAGCAGACAGCAGACAGCCACCAAGTGACAACCCCTCTATCCAGAGCCCCCTACACCCCAGTAAATAACAATACAAATAATAAAATAACCCTATTGAACACCACAGCTATAGTGATCCATACACATTATATCAAAAACCGAACAACTAAGTAAAGAGAAACAACATCTATCATTTCTTTAAGACACGAAGTGACTTTTAATTCATGAAAATAATGAAAAATTTATCAAATTAGAAGGTGTGTCCAAACTTTCGACTGGTTCTGTATATTTTACATCAAAATCCCCAGGTAGAGAATATTTTTGCAATGATATGATGAAACATTTCTCAGAACAGTCACTACACAGTCATATTTCTATCTTTATTTGACATAGTATGGAAAGAAACATTCTTAATTAAATTGGATTATCTGGGAATTGGTGGGAAAATACACAATGTGACCAAAACACCTGACCATCACATCCATGTGGTTCTTCACCAAACTGTTCCCACAAAGTCTGAAGCACACAGTTGTACTGAACGCCTCAGCTTGCTGGAATATTACTGTTTCCCTTCACTGGAACTCAGAATCCAAACCTGTTCCAGCATGACGATGCTCCTGTACACACAGCACAGAGCTCCATGAAGATGTGGTGTGTGAAGGTCGGAGTGAAGAATTCAAGTGTCCTTCACAAAGCCCTGACTGAACTCAACCCCATTGAACACCTTTGGGATGAACTGGAACCTCCTCAACATCACATCATCAGGGTCTGATCTCACTAATGCTCTTTATCACTGCAAAGTTGATTTTAAGTTATGAACAAAATCAGGAAGTTATCCAGTTGGTTCTCAGTTCAGCTGCAGTCTATCCAGGCTACAGTCATGGATCACTGAGTTCTGAATGGAACGATCCGGTCACACAAGTGCAGCAGTTAACCTAAATGAAATTGAGACACAATCAGTGCTCCAGCAGCAGCTCCAGCGCTGAATATTCATGTGCAAAATTCCATGCTACTGAATACTAATCGTCCTCTTTCCTCAACCCCAAGCTAATGATGCTCATTACTTTTGGACCCTTTCTCCCACAGACATGGAGTGGATTGGCCTAAAAAGCCCTTCATGGACCAAAGATGGTTCTTACAAAAATATTTTCAGATGGAATTATAGTCATTTCTACTTTATCATTTGCCAACATAAAGATTATGTAAGTACGTACTAACAGATTCTGCTGAAAGAGATTCTAGAAGAAGAAAAATGTTTCTGTGATTGTCCTGCACTCTGATTAATAATTTCAACAGTTATATTAAACAATGAGGAACATTTATCCTACAGGCTGCTCTCGAGGGAATTTTTAGAGTAACCTTGTAATAGGGAGTCAAGAGTCAACAATATCCAGTCATCCAGCATGGAGTCTAACAGCTCGCATTTAGTTTTTTTGTTTGGTTGGTTTTTACCTTTGCTCAACTGTGTTACAAACAGCAGGTGTGTTTGCCAGATTTCAGCAACATTTCCACCCCAACTCTACCTCAAAAACCATACAAAAGTCCTGAAACTTGGGCAAAAAGTGAGACACATTTTTATTTTTCTCAGCCTTTGCTTAAGGAAGCAAGGTCACTATGGTGCACACACACTTCTTTAAACATCAGTATAAAGAACATTACTTTCCACTCTGGTGTAAATGATGCCCAAGAGCTGAGTGTTAAATGTGTATTAAAGGTTCAGTGTGTTTACAGTCCTGGGAAAGAAACTGAAAAGAAACAAACCCAAGGCTTCCCCTGCGCATGCAGTACAACTGTTCTAACAGTCTCTCCACTGGTCAGTGAAGAGTCCGAGCAGATCGTCTCTCTCTGGAAAGCCATGCGTTAGAGAGTACAGACGGACCTGCGTTATACAACTGCTGTGGAACAGGACGAACCCAAACTGAGCCAGATGGCGCTCTCAACTCAACACTGCCATCTAATGGGTTCAAACACTGAAGAACCTGGTGAGCACCTGGAGAGACAGTTAGCAGGAGGTGGGGAATAAACTGCATCCAATTTGATAAACACTGAAATAATGAGGGGAGGTGAGAGAACACTGTTAGTCAAAATTCACCAACACAGTGAAAGAAAATACTTTTACTGTAGATCAGGGGTGTGAAGCTCATTTCACACCACACACACACTTTCCAAATCATAGTCATAGTATATTATCACATAGACCATGATCCTGTGAATGTTACAACTTGGAACCGAAAAGGACTTATTCAGTATTTTATATAATGTATTATTATCCATACAGGACACTTTTTCAATGGAATAAAAACGTGTTCTATTCCGTTCTAGCAAGTTTCATTCATTTGATTCAATAGCATACAATATTGTTAGCAAGAGGAGATCGGTGTTCGAGTGAAGATGGGTAGACCAGTAGAGGAAAGATTTTAGAATTAATTGAGAAGAAAAATCAGGTTTGTTTGGCACAAAACGGTGCTTTAGTCTTTAGGGCTAGAGCTGATGGCTATTAATGAAAATTATTATTATGCTCAGCCTGAGAGAATCCTGAGATAAGAGCAGGCCAGATCATTAGCTTACACAATTTTGGGTTGCAGAGTCTTCTTCTTCTTTTGGCTGCTCCCAGTTAGGGGTCGCCACAGCGGATCTTTCGTCTCCATTGCTCCCTGTCTTCCGCATCCTCCTCTACCACACCTGCCACTTTCATGTCCTCTCTCACCACATCCATGTAT
>JAODOK010000025.1:11123570-11139330 GCA_027576575.1 Netuma bilineata | reverse complement strand
GGTGTACCCCGCCTTTCGCCCGTAGTCAGCTGGGATAGGCTCCAGCTTGCCTGCAACCCTGTAGAACAGGATAAAGCAGTTAGAGATAATGAGATGAGATGAGACAAAACTAGAGGGTGATCCTAAGAGTAGCTAAATATTAAAGGTAAACAGTCTAAATATATTCAAGACAATTTTGGGGGGAATTTTAAGCCTTTATTCATCACATGTACATTAGAGGACAATGAAATTCTTTCTCTGCATTTAACCCATCTGGGGACGTGAACACACACATACACAGAGCAGTGGGCAGCTGTGCTGCAGCGCCCAGGAAGCAGCGTCTAGTGCCTTGCTCAAGGGCCATGGATGTTGAGGGAAGGGAAAGTGCTGTTCATTCACTCCCACTCACACATTTTCCTGCTGGCCCAGGGAATCGAACCAGCGACCTTTTGGTCCCAAAGCTGCTTCCCCAATTAGGGATAAACAAGGGTCAGAACTATGAGATGAGACTTTGTAATGACATGCTGAAAACTGTTAGCTTATATACTCTGAAATGAGGAAATGAGCAGGAAATTGAGGTCAAAGTTTGTGCTAGAACTCAAAAGAGCATGACCGGATGGCCTTAGAGTGTTCCTTAATTGCTACCTTTCCAGAGAGGGGTAAGTGTAATGGTGTTACCAATTACCAATAAAAATCGATAGAAAAACAGCATATGTGGTGGTGAAATTTTGACTTTTTTGGAAAAAAAAAGTATGCTTAGTTCTTTAAAAGTACAGGTTGTATGAAACTGAAATATATTTCTCTTTTGCATGTATGTATTGTAAAACCTTTTTCTTCTTCTTCTTTCGGCTGCTCCCATTCAGGGTCACTACAGCGGAACTGTTCCACATATTTGATTTGGCATTGTAAAATCTGATTATCCCAAAAAGTGAAAACAAACAAACCTATTGGAAATACAGGAGAATCATCTTGACAGTTGGCATCTGAATTGATTTTGTCTATTTTCCTCCAGATGACATTCAACAAGTATGTTATTGGCAGAAAACCCCAATTTTGGAAGTTTGCTTGAATTAAGCTGCAGCAACATTCAGTGGGTTTTCCCAGAAGAAATGTCAAACATAATAGTAAAAATGTATTTCACCTGTTGTGTTACAGTATACTGTATACTTTGCTATAGTGTTGTGATATTTTTTTAAAGTCCAACCTTTTCCATTTTCAAAATCGAAGTATACATTCAGTGATGGCTTGTGAGCTTGCAAAGTGACATTTTGTTTTTGTTATTTTTCAAAGAACATATTTAAGACATGGTACAGGAAATGGATGATTGAAATGGAGGTGCATATTCCATAATACAAGTAAAATCTGTCACTCTTTCATAACTTTTACTGTTTGAGCTACTCAAAATTCTTTTGAAACCTGAACAAAGAATTTTCCCTGAACAGAAATTTCCATAATGAAAAGGTCAACACATAATGTGTCAAAAGTTATTAAATCATAACCTGTAGTCATTTTTGTCTTTCCACCCAAATACTATGGCATGCCAAGTCCATCATTTTCCAGGTGGTCAAACTTTTCTCTACATGGATAATCAAGATTATATTCCTGCCAAAAAACATCACTTTTATTATACAGTGCCATGCAAAATTATTCACACACTTCAGAAAAAGAAGCAAAATGTATTATATAAAAATAATAACACATGCAAAAAGTGATGTTCTAAGCTCAAACTTACAGGAGAGTTGTATAGTTGAATTTAACATTGTTGCATAAATGCATTTTAATGATTTCTCTCAACAAAACACTGGTTTTAAAATTATTGGCACCTTTACAATTACTATTTTGTGATGCCTACCGTGGAGTCTTGGTCTGCTCCTCCATGTAAACCAGTTTAAGCTCCTTCATGTTCTTACATTTGTGCATGCCTCCTTCATTTTTGGGTTCACATCTAGAAATTGAGATAGGTATTTCAAAACACCATTTTGGTGCTTTGTTGACTATTTCTGTGTTGATTTGGATGTAGAATTGGCTGATCATCTTATTAAAAACCCTATCTATAGCCAATTCTGAACAACCCTGAACCACTTGCCACAAAACAGCCCCAAAGCATCACTGATTCACCACCATATTTTACAGTGGAAACAGGTGCTTTTGCCTTTGGAGCTTTCAACCCCATCTTGATGCCAAACATACTGAAGGTATGTACGCATGACCAAAATGTTTGATTCTGTCTCATTTGACTACAACATACATAATGCCAATTGTTGTTCTCATGACACTTGGTGAAGTACAGATGTTTCATATTGCAAAATGCTCTCAGGTAGGACTTTTTTTTTCAATGCCTACAAACAGCTGTTTGTTAAAAAAGTTTTGATTTTGAAACTTGAACTATGTATAAGAATCAGAAACTGTGCAGTTCTAAAATACTGGGCTTATGGGTCCAATTCCTGTAATCTTCCAACTGTTTCAGACATGCAAAGCTTTTAGCTTTGTCCGTACCTATACTTAATAGTATTATTATCCATTAATGCAATTTTGTAGACCCAAGAAACATCAGGGTTTTTTTTTTTTGACTGGCATTGATTGTCGTCATCGTTCGGATGAACCCGACCAGGAGTCACAGTGGGAGGTCAGGGCAAAAGAGCCAGTTGACAGTGGGGCCATCAAGAATCTTCAGCCCCAGGATTCCGTTGAGGGCACCGAAGACAGGATAGGATTCAAGTAGGTGGCTCACAGTTTGGGGGGGGCCCAGGAGCAATTCTCAGAACCTGCTGCACCAATGGTGTGGAGGAAGGCCTGAGTTTTCCCCCAACCGGCAATGATAATAGATGAAAATGGATTTTATATTTGGGCAACTTCATATTGAATAGAATGCCTTTATTGTCACTGCACAAATGTACAATGAAATTTAGTTCACCATAGGAGAACAAAGCCACTGCGTACAGTACGTGCGCACCGCCACTTTTGGGCACTTCAGCCCAAGGCCTTCCAGTGTTAACCTAACTGCATGTCTTTGGACTGTGGGGGAAACCAAAGCACCCAGAGGAAACCCACACAGACACGGGGAGAACATGCAAACTCCACACAGAAAGGCCTCCGTCGGCCACTGAGCTCAAACCCAGAACCTTCTTGCTGTAAGGCAACAGTACTAACCACTTACACCACCGTGCCACCCATACTAATACATATTAATACTCCAAAGAAAAAGGACACGGTTAAACAATAGAATTCCTGGAAACGGAGTAAAAAAAAGTTTGCATTTATTTAAAATAATACTGTTTTCATATAATTATTGTGTCATGTTTAATTTATTTAATAAAATTTGCTCATTTTTATGAAGGGTGCCAATAATTCTGGCACTGTAAACAGTTTGTTATCTGTTTGGACCATGATATAATGAATAATTAATAGTGATTTCCATCCTGGTTCACCTTCTGCACTTCAACAGACATAAATTCGTCCAACATCATTAATAACCAAAGGCATCAGACAAGCAATGAAACCACATGGCTCAAGCTACATGGACAACTGTCATGTGGAATGAGATGCAACAGTTAGTTTGTGCTTAGAATAGGATATATGGGATGACATTTCAATTCTACATTTCCTCCTGGAGTCTGCAGTGAGTTGTTTGGGTTGTGGTGCCACACTGAGTCTGTGAGACCCCCTCTGGACTCTAAATGACTGCAACACATGGAATGTGTGCAAAACATTCTTAAGCTACACCACAGTCTCTGTGTGTTCCAGTATATTTATTGCCTCTCATTTCAGACAAAATTGTCAAAGATTAATTGGCTTTTTATACTGAATGTTTCCATGTTATAATTACTACATGAAACTGCTACTTTAGCGTACGCAGAGTCACATATACTTTAAAACGTAATAAAGCACCCTGCAATTGCCCTTATCCATTACCCCTATAAAAATAGCTTAGGAACAGTTACAGTGCCAACTGTGCCATGCCAGCAAGAGCTTTTTGCACTGTTATCCATGCTTGTGCCTTAAATGCCCATCAAAAAGCCCACATGAAAGGTGAAAACATCTATTACCAATCACAATGGCTCACTTAAAACTATGATGGAAAGCTTAACTAACTAAATTGAGTGATGGTCTGGGAAAACCATTCACATGGTGAAATTTAGACATTATCTATTATATGAATTTCAGAAAGCTATAGGGTTCCCTGAACTGACATATGTTACTTTCTTGCCTGTATCTCAGCAGAAGTAAAGTTACGGTATAACATATTTTAAAATCTGGTTATCTCCAGATGTCAAAGAGAGAGAAAAACTACAAGTAAGTACATTCAACGGCCACTTTAATAGGAACTTGTTTTTGATTCTAAGATTCCTGTTATTGCCCAGCAGGAGTGAAACTAAATGTGGTCTTTTGCTGTTTCATGCTGAGATGCTTTTCTGCTTACCACGGTTGCAAAGAGTTGCTATATCCTTCCTGGCAGTTCGAACCAATCTGTGCCGAGTTTCCCAAAAGCATTGCAGCACAAAGATCATTGTTAAATGGTAGAGTGAGCAGCACAATGAACACTCTCTCTTCTAGTTAAGACGCTCTTAACACTAAGAGACTTCTGGGAAAACCACCGCTGGCCATTTTTCCTCTGACCTTTCTTATCAACAAGGCATTTCCACCCCTAGAACTGTTGCTCACTCAATGTTTTTTTTTTGTTTTTCACACCATTCTGTGCAAACTCTAGAGACTGTTGTGTGTGAAAACCCCAGGAGATCAGTAGTTTCTGAAATACTCAAACCGGTCCATTTGGCTCAAACCAACACCCATGCCACAGTGAAAGTCACACTTTGAGATCACAATTTTTCCCATTCTGGTGTTTGAAGTGAACATTAACTGAAGCTCTTGATGTGTATCTGCATGATTTTATGCATTGTGCTGCTGTCAAGGGATTGGCTGATTAGAGAACTGCATAGAACAGCAGGTGTATGGGGGTTCCTAATAAAGTGGCCAGTTAGTGTATATGGCAGGCATACCTGATAAGCCAATGAGCGTAGAGTGTAAAAAGTGTGTATATCAAATAAAGTGCCATGTATACATATGTACACTACTAGGTGGTTTGGAAATAGGCTTTTTTTTTGTTTGTATGTTTGTTTTTTTAATTGCAAGTTGTTCTTTGAATAGCATATATTACATGAATATGGATAATCCGATATGAGGCATGAAGGAGAAACATGTCATTTGGGATATACTGAGATACAGATTGTGAATTGAGAATTCAGAGAGAGAGAGAGAGAGAGAGAGACTGTGCGCTCAACAAATACTGTTAGCTGTTGTTGTCTGTTTAAACTCTTTGGCTCCTCCCATCACGACTGGTGAGTGAGGGAGAGACAGAGGGAGAGAAAGAGAGTGAGAGTCATTTCTGGCAGCCACCTGAGCCACTCAATAAACTCCTGCTCCTAGCAACCCGCATCCGCCAGTGAGTGAGGGGGCGAGAGGAAGGGACAGAGAGTGTCGAGTGAGAGAGGGGGAGAGAGAGAGAGGGGGAGAGATAGAGAGGGAGAGAGAGGGAGAGCAAGTGAGAGAGAGAGAGAGAGAGAGAGAGAGAAGGACAACGATTGTGTGTATATGTGTGTGAGCTACAAGGCTTACACATAAAGGCAGAGGGTACATCTCTTCTTCAGACCCTGGCTGTCGTCACGGAGAAGGGGAGGCGTCGCTGTAGAGAGGGAGGCAGCAGCGGCAGCCTCAACACCCTGGATCAACCGTCACCGCAGCAACACAAGCTTCCTCGAGGACGGGAGTCCCAGGGTTCTGCTCTGCCTCTTCTTCTTCCTCTTCTTCTTCTTGTGCCTTGTTGTCGTCTTCTTCCTCTTCTCCTCTTACTGATGGAAGGAATTCTCCTGCTGGCTGGAAAGGCTGAGAGGTATGAGAGGGTCTAGAAAAGATACAGAAACAGAGTATGACAGGAGGAAAGAGCATGAGTGTATGTATGTGCATGTGTGTGTCAGACAGAATGAGGTAGTCCGTAATAGTGCTGGCAGGATGAAGGGTAAGGAACTCCGTTCTTGCCTCACTGGGAGAAAGAGACAGAATTAGCTCTGGTTCCGCTGCTAACCAGAGCAGAGATCAAGTCAGTTGATCCTGTCTCCACCTGAGCGTACTGTGTGAGGACACATTCTACTTTCCATCTGAGGCCGGGGCAGTGAAATCATCTTATTTCTTGTCTTTAAACCTGCACTGCCTTCCATTCGCCATCCCAGTGCTGAAAAAGTTGGGTAGTTGCTTCTGAAAGAGATAGAGAAAGAAAGCAGGATAAGTGAGACAGTGTAGGTAAAGGTATGGCAATGATGGATAGGTGGATAGACAGAAGGGGTAAAAGAAAGAAAGAGGATGAACCATTCTCCTTCGTGTCTCCTTAGGTGCCATGTGACGAGTGAATGGTCCTCTCCTCTTAATCACCCTCGGGGAGCAGATATTAGATTTACCTCCTCTGGCCACTTCTGAAAAAAAAAGAAAGAAAACAGCTTTTCTCCCCAGGGAAACAATTTCCACGTGGACTGGATGTCATTCACTTTTAGATGGAATTGAATTGGAAGCAACAATTTGAAGTGTTTTGTAAAGATTTTTGGAAATCCACAGTTCCATCACCATGAGGAGAGACATTAGAAGAGATTTTGGTTCAAGGACATGCTAATGGTGCTCAAGGCTGGAGTGGGATACACATGTCATTGTCCAAAAAGTCTTCATCATACTCGTCCTCAGAGGGCTCCCATTGTAAGTAACATTTTCCTTCTGTTTTGCTGGTGATCTGGAGATGAATTAGGTTTTGGAGAAAAGCACACCTACACAGAGACAAGCATGCAATTCTTTCTTTAAATGAGGAAGGACATCTCTGAATCGTTTGTGTGAAATGGTTGAATTGCTGCAACACCTGACTAGCTGCTTTTTTATATAAGCAAACCTTGAATCTGACTGCCAGTTTTCTCTGTTTGGTTTAGGTCTTTTAAACCCACACTCTGCTTAAAGAAGGCGTGTGCAGGACGCCTTGGGAAATCTCCTCTACTGGAGTCTGTTGCCTTTTCCTCCCTTTATACAAAAAGGTGTTAGTTGAACAAAGCAGGAATTTGTAAGCAAATTTTAGCCTCTCCAGACCTTTGAAAGAAAAAAATAATAATTCTGATGCAGAGCTTTGTTTAAAAATGGGGTATTTCCTTCTGGTCAGGATTTTGTGTGGGTGTTCAAAGTGGACCATTGACAATCATAATGCCTCTTTCTTTTCATGAGCCATCTATTCAGCTGAATATGATCTTTTGTAGCACCTACACTTAGGGTAACTTCATTAGATAGACAGTGGCAACAGATTTTAGTCAATAAAGGCAGGGTGAGAAATACATGCTGTAAGAAAACCTAATTCTCCTTCCACATTATGGCAATTTTTATTTTATTTTTTTTATTTTTTTGTCTTAGAGTCCATGTACCTGGATCACACCCTTCAGCACTTTCTCGGATTTAAGACATTTTAAATGACTCCGACATTCTCCTCTCTATCATCCTCTTCCTGCGGTGCTCTTGGACATCCCACAGTGCTGTGCAGGAGGAGGCTTGTGCCCAGGCCCCACCAGCTTTCCTGGCTCTGCGGGTGTTTTTAAGATGTTGGAGCCTGCCTGCGTGGCCCGAGCCCGAGATCGGATCAGTGATCGGATCAGTAGCACTGCGGCTCCTGGTGGCTCCAGACATGGGCCGCGGCTCGGCCTGCCCCCGCGCTCAGCCCTCCTCCCACCCGCCCCTGCTCCGCCTGTGAAGGATGTCCAAGAGTCGAGCTCCTGCCCAGGAACCCTCTGAGATCCCCAGCCAGAGAGAGCGCATCCGCAGCCACATGAAGATGGTGATCGAGCAGCTGGAAGGTATTCTCATAGAGCTCAAAGATGTGGCCAAAGAGCTGCGGGAGGTAAGACTGCTTGGAAATTGGAGGGGCTTTTTGGGATCTTCTGAATGATTTGTGTTCTGGTCTTGTATACAAGTTGCAAAATTGCTTAGACACTTATACCCGCTTGTCTAAAGTGTTTCACTCATTTAACCTAAGAATCAGGAAGTTGGATGCTTTAGGATTTTGTGACTTTGGTCTAGTTGCCAAGTGTCTCAGGGTAATCCAGAAAGACAACCCAACCCTGTTCACCCTCTAAAATACATCCCTCAAAACACTTTGCAGAAAGGGCACAGGAAAGTGGGTACACTTGAGGATTTTGGTCTCTGGGTAACCCAGAAATCCAACCCAGCCCTGGTCACCCTCTAAAATACAACCTGCCATACACTTTGCAGAAAGGGTACAGGAAAATGGGGACGCTTGTGGAATTTGGTTTCGGTATTCTGACAAGTTGGGTTGAGGTTCAGCAATTGAAGGTTTTCCAGATTAGTGGTTCCTGGTTCAATATACTCCTTGTACAGGAGTATACTGGGATATTTCATACTGGTCCCTGCTCTAACATGCCTTATCTAACTGGTGACTCCTCAAGGTTATACTGCCCTTAAGACATACAAATTATCCAAAACATAAACCACTTTATACCTTTTCAGAAAGGGAATAGGAAAGTGGGAACTCTTGTGGATTTTGGCAACCTGGTTTGAGGTGTAACATGTAAAAAATCCAAAATCAGTGGTTTCCAACCCTAGTCCTGGACGACACCAGCCCTGCCTATTTTGTTGTTTTTCCTCTGTCTCTTCCTGTGTTTGAGCAGGGAAAACACAAGAGGTACTTGAGGATGGAGACTGGAAATCACTCCTCCATTTTACACTGTCCTTTTGGACAAGCAAACAAACACCAAAACTAATCCCCCTGAGCACCATCACAAATATGACCCATTTAGTCATAATTCTGAGGTAAAGTAACCAAAGTTGTCCTGCAGTGGAAAGCATTTCTGCAATAGCTCAATTAGTGGGACAATTATGTATCTGGATGGCCAGAAAACATCACCTTGATGGTATCAATCAATAGTTTCTTGATGTTAAATATTTAGATGGGTAGAACAGAGAACATGGTTTGCCTGGCTAAAATTATATACAAGCGTTTGTCCTTCTCTCTGTTGTGACTTGCTGATAATTCCTGGGATGATTGGAGGGGTGTTGGTGAAGGTGCGGACTCACAGGGTGAGGGAAAAGTGAGTGTTTGACAGAAAGGCGAGATTAATTTGTTTCTTGACCACATGACAGGATTTGTGTGCGGGGATTTGCCAAAATGGTTTGGATTTTAGACTGGACAGAATGTGAGGCAGGAAAATATGTGCAACAGGGAAAGGGAGGTAGAACACTGAGGTGTGCTAGGTAGGTTTTGGCACAGTAATCATTATGTAAGCACTTTGCTATCAGCTGGATTCCTACTGTATTCTACCAACTGCCATGGAAACAAGATTAAAAGATTCCATTGTATGTGTTTGCATGTGTGAAAAAAACCTACAAATATGTTGTGTGTCTGTGTCAATGTTATGTTTGAGCTGAGAGAGAGAGAGAGAGAGAGAGAGAGAGAGTATTCACGCATGACAAAAAGCAATAAGTTGATGCAAGAGTGTTTGTTTAAAGCTATGATGGAGGTGGTAAGATAACAGTTACGGAAGAGGAAGTTCATATGGCTTATGTAAGATGGCATAATGTGCATATTTAAGTCTCTTGAGGTATGTAAGACACTAAATAAAAGGAGCCGATTCCATTTTTTTTTTTTTTGTCTTTGTGCGTAGGTGTTTGTCAGCTACCGTACTTACTCTACATGAAAAAGAGACTGGGTTGTGTGTGCGTGTGTGTGTGTATAGAATAGCAATGCATGTTTGACCCTGAATGTCAGAATAAGATCTGCTTGTCCTAGACTCTGTTCTGTCCTTCGCTGAAGGTGCTGTAAAGCTTAATAAAAAGAACCAAAGTATATGTGTATGCGGCAGACAGAACCAGAAAAAAGACAGATAGCGAGAGTAAGACAGAGAGGGCATTCTCAGGAGAAGTGTCTCACCTCTATCTGAAATCTCTGTATCATTATATCATTTTATCTATGTTCTCCTTCTCACTTCATCACCTGCGATGCCTTTCTCTATTCAGCAATAACACATAGCCTCATGTAGGACCCCCTGAGGCAGCCGGACCTCCACATCCCCACTCTGTCATGCTGATCCCCTTTGCATCCCATCATCCCTTTCACCAGAGTGTGTCTCAGTCAAGAGAGGAAAAGGGCACGTTACAGCGCATTGTACAACACCGCCGTGACACACTCACTCCAGACGTTAACATGATTGATGATCATCAGAGGCAAGCAGTGGAAATAATGCTAGCTCCAGCTATTTATAAACCCCAGAGCTAACCACTGTCCTGCACACGCTCCTAATTCACATATGCATAAGCACTATAAATAGACCCAGAACAGGAACATGTTCAATTTGAAAGGAACTCTGAGAAATAGTAGACAAATACTGCCTGCTGTACTGGTGATGACATCGTAGCATCATCCTGATGGCAGTTACAGCCATGGGCTGCTTGTTCAGAGTGACTGTGACCATTGTACCGATTACTAATGTTCCAGAAAATCTTTAATCTTTTTCCATATGAGATGAGGAGTAAGATGTATTGCATGTGTCAGCTCAATCGGTGATTAATGATTGCATGCATATAAGCAGGATGGTATTGCTTGTATACATTTAATGATGTGTGTGTGGGGGGGGATGACGATTGGTGAACCTCACTTTGGCCTCTCAGTCCATATATTGTCTATTTTAATGACTTGTTGCTCTGCTGCTGATCAAATATTGACCGAATGCCTGGCTTAACAGCATGGCTAGATTGTTGTTGACCTAGATGTCCCTTCAGACATGAAATAGGTAAAAAATAAAATAAAATAAGCAGTAAAATAAAGTCTGTGTGTAGGAGAAAGAGAGAAATTGAGAGAGAAGACTTATGCAACTCAGCCGGCAACTTACATAAAATAACACAAGCAGTTGGGAGTTAGTCATCAAGCCTGCCATTCTGGAAGAGTGTGCAATCTCACACATGGCAGAAATCTACTCGTGTTGCTACATTTCTACTGCAAAACACACACACATACACATACACACACACTCTCTCTCTACGAGAACTTAATTTGGACACTGCCTTTCAGCCACTTGCAACACAAATATCTAAAGGTCAAGACTGGATCTTCTATTATTATTCATTGGTTAGATAAAAAAAAGTTATTTGCTGAAAGAGTTTGGTGCATTTGCTCAAGTGTTCTCAAATCTACCGTCCACCTGAAAGTGATGTTTAAATGACATCTTTGGGATGAATTGGAATGCAGACTACACCCCAGGCCTTCTCACCTGACATCACTAATTCCCTTATGGCTGAATGGGCACCAATCCCCATTCCAAAACCTACTGGAAAGCCTTCCCAGAAGATTGGAGGCTGTTATAGATGCAAAGGCTGCGACTAACTCCATATTAGACGCCATGGTTTTTAATGGGATTTTCAACAAGCACTTCGGGTGTGATGGTCAGGTCTCAACACACTTTTGGTTCATATAGTGTACTGTGTATCTAGGAGTTTTGTCATGCATACATCATATATTATTCTATCCACATTCACTGGATATGAGCAATCGCATGCTCTGATTGGCTACTCTACTACTAGGATATCAGCTCATATACCGCGAGTCGAGAAAAACAAAATGCCGGAGCGTTTTGCTGAACCAACCGAGGACGAAATAAAAACTACTCGAAAACAAAATCCCCCCGAAAAAGCAACAAAATATGGAATAAAAGTATTTGATGAGAAGCACGTATCTTTTTTCTTTTTTTTTCAAAAATGATCGCATTTTTCACAAATTGCTCCTGTTATTTCACTGGTTTGTTTACATTCTAAGCAGAAATGATTTTGATGTTTTGTATGAAGTTTTTATTTCTCAAATTTGAAAAAAAAAAATGCTCAGTTTCTCAAAAGCCAGCGAATGTGGATAGAATAAAAGAGTTATTCCACTCAACCTTGTCGTACATGGCTTAAAGCGGCGATCGGCTCATGTACGACTTGATTTCGTGGAATAACTGTTAATTATATCGTGTATACAGCAGCAGTGATCAGCTTTTGTTGCCACAGGAAATTAAACTGATTGTTGAATTCAACCACAAGGTCATCAGTGAAAATTTATCTCCGGTTTCATCAATTCCCACAATAAGAAATCCTAATTTTCATATTAATCAGGAAGACCCTGTCTTGCCTGGAGCCACCTAATCAGACTTGGCCATCGCCATCACCTACAAAGCTCAGGAGCTCTCCTTGTGTCTTGACACAAAAGCTCTTTTTAAAGATGGCCTGAAAGGAACTGGGGGGAAAAAAAAAACCACCCCACAGTTTCACAAAGAACTTCAGGAGCTGTGGGTGTGCTTTGCTGCGGCAGCCATGTGATCCTCGGGCCAGGTATTAAATTCAGCTTGGACTTTTTATTAACACATTCCTGGGTTTGGTTAAACAAACAGCGTGGGCCATTAAATGCGTGATTTGACTGTGTGAAGGAGCTAACTAGGTTGTGAATAGGCTCGCTCTTTGCATGTGAATGAGGGGCCGTTGGAGAGAACGCTCGCGGTTAGGGCTGGAACACCAGGAGCACCAGCGGAGAGAGACTCTTCCTGTTCTTAGTCAGCAGTTCCCTTGCAGCTGAGCATTTCCTGTTTCTCGTCTGTTCGCATTGTAAAAATGTGAGATGAATGGAGTGAGAACAACTTCTCGGAAGACGTATAAAATTCCACACACCTTTTTGTCAATCACAGAGAAGTTAGAAGAACCAGCGATGGTGGATGGTTTGGAGACAGTGGCACGGACTAAAAGACAGGAGGCTGAACTGGAGGGAGCGGAGCTGAAGATGTTGAGCTTTTCATTGAGAGTGACAAAGCTGGACAGGATTAGAACTGAGTACATTAGAGGAACAGGATGTAGGGCAGCTTGGAGACAAAGTGAGAGAGGTGAGATTGAGATGGTTTGGACACGTACAGAGGAGAGATCCAGGATACACTGGGAAAGGAATGCTGGAGATGGAGTTACCAGGTAGAAGGAAAAGAGGAAGACCAAAGATGAGATTTATGGAAGTGGTGAAGGAGGACATGAGGACGGTTGGTGCGACAGAAAAAGATACAGAGGACAGGAGGAGATGGAGGAACGTTTTCCGCTGTGGCGACCCCTAACGGGAACAGCCGAAAGAAGTGAGACATGAGATGAAGAAAGAAGTCAGAAGAAGAAGAAAGACACAGAAGAAGAAAAGCGAGAAGTGAGATGAGAAGAGTGAAGTGAAAAGAAGAAGAAAGAAGTGAGAAGAAGAATGTGAGAAGTAAGAAGAAGATAGAAGTTAGAAGAATAAGGTGGCGGCACGCCCGTGAGCAGGAGAACGTAAATCGTATTCTTCCAGCCGATGGAGCCCTCAAGCAACTTGACAACCAATAAATGTCACTCTCTTGATTTCAGTTCCAATTTACGCCACTAAAACTGCATTTCAGCACAAGATCTCATATATATTTATAAAAAAAATCTCTTCAGATAACTCGCTCTGCACTTTCCATATTCCTTCCTGAGATAAATGTAGTGGACATTTATTGTACAAAAGTAAGAGCTCGAGCTTTGCGTTGAGGAACGCAGTTGTAAGCACTTTTGCTTCACCTCTTCCTCTTATTAATTGTCGTGCTCTTGAACTCGAAAACTGCTTCGGAGTTCCGTTTGTGTTCAGTGACTGATGAAGGGTGTTGGCTCCTAATAGAGCGAGCGGAGGGTGATATTTTTAGGAAGTCACTTCATTTAAACTGGGCCTGCAAATAAATAAGCAGAATAAATTGGTTCACTTGAGTTCTCGGGACTTCAGCTTTTAGATTTTGTCAACCTTCTGGCCTGTTTATAGTTTTCTAAGCTCTTATGAAATAAAGCTGTTGATCAAAAATGGAGAGGAAAATAACTCGTAACTCCGTTCAGAGGCCAAAGCTTTTTCAGCCCAGTGCGTGCTGAGAACAGAAATGCACACGAGAAGAACGGGATAAAATGCAGCTCGGCAGATTTGAGGCTGATTAAAGAAACAATAACAACGGGGTGTGAGGCAAATAATCAACAACTGTAGTCTGATTATATTTTCCTTTAGTGAGGTGATTATAGAAAATCGCGCGTGCTGATTGGTTGAGAAATTTGGACTGTTTCTCGATAATCACCTCGAGTGATTCAGCAAAATGGCAACCAATCACTTCATCACCGTAAGTGAGGAAGAATTAGAAATGAAAGAAAACGCTGTTCCTAAAAGCACTAAAGAGTCTACAAAGTTTGGTCTAAAACTATTCGAAGGTAAGGTGGGATTGTGATTTATTTTATCGATTTCTAAACAAAGTATTTTATGTGACTCGGCGTAGATAAGTGACGCGAGTCTGCGCTGCAAAGTTATTACATTTGCATGACACTTTCGAAGAATGACATAAATGATTTTTTTCAGTAATCACCTGTGTATTTATACAGAAACAGTGATCCGCCTCAGGC
Source organism: Netuma bilineata (assembly GCA_027576575.1). Classification (NCBI taxonomy): domain Eukaryota; kingdom Metazoa; phylum Chordata; class Actinopteri; order Siluriformes; family Ariidae; genus Netuma; species Netuma bilineata. The sequence goes on along the minus strand of JAODOK010000025.1, from coordinate 11,124,879 downwards.
TCAGTCAACATCGGTGAATAAAGACCTCGACCTCGACGACTTCTCTCTTATTATTCACCGATATTCACTGAGCCTGAGGCGGAGAACTGTTAAATAACAGCATGTCGTCAGTGTTTTATTCCTCTTATACCACTGCAGGCATCCTCTCTCTCTCTCTCTCACTCTCCTTGTTTCTCTCTCTCTTTCTGTCTCTCCTCTCTCACTCTCCTTCTCTCTCTCTCCCTCCTTCTCTCTCTCTGTTTCTCTTTCTCTCTCCTTCTCTCTCTCTCTTTTCCTTGTCTTTCTCTCTCCTCTCACTTTCCTTGTCTCTCTCTCTCTTTGTCTTTCTCTCTCCTTCTCTCTCCTTCTCTCACTGTCTCTCTCTTTCTCTTTCCTCTCTCACTCTCCTTGTCTCACTCTCCTTGTCTGTCTCTCACTCTGCTTGTCTCTCTCTCCTCTCTCTCACACACACTCCTTGTCTCTCTCTCTCCTCTCTCTCTCTCTCTCCTTTTCTCTCTCTCTTTTTCCTTCTCTTTCTCTCTCCTTGTCTCTCTCTCTCTTTCTGTTTCTCTCTCACTCTCCTTGTCTCTCTCTCTCCTCTCACTCTCCTTGTCTCTCTCTTCTGTCTCTCTCCTTCTCTCTCACTCTCCTTGTCTCTCTCTCCTTCTCTCTCTCCTTCTCTCACTCTCTGTCTCTCTCTCTCTCTCCTTCTCTCGCACTCTCCTTGTCTCACTCTCCTTGTCTGTCTCTCACTCTGCTTGTCTCTCTCTCCTTCTCTCTCTCACACACTCGTCTCTCTCTCCTGTCTCATTCTCCTTCTCTCCTCTCTCTCTCACTCTCCTTCTGTCTCTCCTTGTCTCTCTCTCTCTTTCACACACTCCTTGTCTCTCTCTCCTTCTCCTTCTCTCCTCTCTCTCTCGCTCTCACTTTCCTTCTCTTTCTCTCCTCTCTCTCTCACTCTCCTTCTCTCTCCTTGTCTCTCTCTCCTCTCTCACTCTCCTTGTCTCTCTCTTTGTCTCTCTCCGTCTCTCTCACTCTCCTTCTCTCTCTCTCTCTCTCCTTCTCTCTCCTCCTCTCTCTTTCCCCTTCTCTCTCTTTCCCCTTCTCTTTCTCTCTCCTTCTCGCTCTCTCCTTCTCTCACTCTCCTTGTCTCTCTCCTCTCTCTCTCCTTCTCTTTCACTCTCCTTGTCTCTCTCACTCTGCTTGTCTCTCTCCTCCTCTCTCTCTCTCTCTCTTTCTCCTTCTCTCACTCTCCTTCCTTCTGTCTCTCTCCTTCTCTCTCTCTCTCTCTCTCTCTCTCTCAGCTTCTTATTTTACCAAGAAATAAGAA
>JAODOK010000025.1:8692309-8703889 GCA_027576575.1 Netuma bilineata | reverse complement strand
ACAGATATAAATGTTTCTGTGAAAGAATTATATATATATATATATATAATTCTTTCACAGAAACATTTATATCTGTATGTGCTGTTATATCAATCAATAGGCAAGTTTTTCCTTTATGATCTTTAACTACTATGTCTGGTAAAGAAAGATACTGAGAAGCATCCTGAAAAAAAATCCCAGGGAAGCCAAAGATACAAAAAAAAAAAAGTTTTAAATAGTACAGCTCATATCTTAAGAAAAGCCCTCTCACTTTGACATGTTTTTCTATGGATAAAGAAATAAGCGAGGACTTTCCCACTGCTTCAGACCTCTAGCTGTGGCCTGGCAGTGGGATTGTAACAAAAGCTGATAAAAGGATTTGAAAAGTATAATAATAATAATAATAATAATAATAATAATAATAATAATAATAATCTGAACACCAGACAATTATGAAGCAAGGAAGTAAGGAAGACTAATCAATGTACATAATTCCTCATGAATTCGAGCTTGACTAATGACTTTGTTAGGAGGAAAAAAGTCCAATAAATATTGATGAAGAACAGCGTGAGCGCGCTGGATTTTAGCACCACGGACAGCAACAAGTGCGCGCGTTCCCGCGGGTCGATCAGTGCAGACATAGATATGAATGCACAGCTATAACTTTGGGGTTTTCTGTGAAAGAATAGTGGGGAAATAATAATAATAATAATAATAATAATAATAATAATAATAATAATAATAATAATAAAACGATGCAATGATTTAAAATCACTGCACAAAGAGCTGGAACATTAACATGTGACATGCACATAAATGCACTAGTCATTTTTATAATCAAACGTTATATTATTTCGCGTTGAATAGTTTTCCCAGTGTGTGTGTGTGTGTGTGTCCTGCCGTTTGCCTCCCCGAGCTCCTTTTCCACAAATGTTTGGATTCTCACTCCACCCCGCGGGCCTTCGGCTGTGCTGCCCTGCCATTGGCTGATCCGGGCTTCGTATGCAAATTTGCAAGGCCAGGAGGCGGGGTTTCGTCAAGAGCCTACGAACATGACGTCACGCGGCAGAGTGGCAACTGACACACGGAGAAAAGAAACGGGAGTGAAAACTGGAAACGGGAGCGCGCGAGAGATGAAAAGAAAGCAAAGCACATAAGGGAGAGAGAGAGAGAGGAGGTGAAGAAGAGGGCACAAAAGAGAAGAGAAGAAAGAAAATTGGAGGAGAAATAAAGAGAGGCGCGTGCAGTTGGTTTGGTTTGTGACAGGGTAGGGGAGAGAGAGAGAAAGAGAGAGAGAGAGAGAGAGACTGTGTGTATATGCGAGAGAGGAGGGGTGACGGTGACAGGGAGGGAGGGAGAAAGTGAGAGAGAGAGTTTGTGTGTGTGTGTGTGTGTGTGAGAGAGAGAGAGAGAGAGAGAGAGAAAGATGGCTACAGTGGCGGCGAGCGGAGTGCAGCAGGAGAATGGCTTCAGCACCGCGAACAGCTCCAGCAGAATGAACGGCATTTCTCTCGGTCAGAGCCCCATTCCCATGAAGGACCACGACGCCATCAAGCTGTTCGTGGGTCAGATCCCACGCAACCTGGAAGAGAAAGACCTCAAGCCGCTTTTTGAGGAATTTGGCAAGATCTACGAACTCACCGTGCTCAAAGACAGATTCACGGGAATGCATAAAGGTTGGTCACATCCCGCTTCCCTCTTTTTTTCCTGTCTTCTTTTCCTGTCTCTTTACACAAAGACATTTTGAGGGCTGATATGCAGGACTCAACACAACATTCAAGTGGACGGCTGCTTGTGTGCGCGCGTGAGCATGCATGCATGCATGTGTGGCTGCGTGTGTGTGTGTGTGTGTGTGTGTAGCGTGTAAGCCTGTGTGTATAGTCGCACGTGTCCATGCATGCTCACAGCCTTCCCACGTCCACGTGAATAAATAGCAACTACTTCACCCAGACGGAGAGATTTTCTTCAGAACACAATCAAAACAGAGCTCCAGTCCTGTTAATGTAATGAGAGTCATTTTTAGCCGACATTTTCAGTGAGGTGTTTAGGATGTTATTGCCAGATGTTAGAGGGATGTTTGGAATTCATCCAGAGTGAAAGTTTTTAACAAGGACCCAAAAAGATGCCAGAGACCAGAACAAATAAAAAGTAGATGCAAAAAGAAAAAAAAACAGAAAACAACACCATCATTAATTAAATTAAATTAAATTAAATTAAATTTTATGGTATTTAGTCTGTAAAACATGTGAATTAATAATGTGACATTACCACAGCACAGCACCACTAATGTCAAGGTAAACCATCTCTATTTCTCAACTAGCCGAGTTTATTTAAAAAGAAAAAAAAAGGTTTGCTATAATCCAATTAATACACACTCTCGGAGGGGGGGAGGGGGGGAGTGCCAAACTGTACTTTACCTTGTTGCTCCTGTGGTGCCATCAACGGGACTTTTTCATTATTGTGTCTTTAGTGTGACTCCTTTAAAATAATTACACCAAGCTAATTAAAGGTACATCACAGTTTTTCAGGTTTAAAAAAAAAAAAATCTTCTAACATGACAAATGAGCATAGCAACAACAGTGACAAGGAAAAGTCCAGTTTGGTGCTTTATTTCTTCGAGTGCACTGTGACATTTAATTCTATTAAAAAATAATAAAAATAATGAATGCCGAGCTAGAGCTCCACAAATGGGATAAAAAGTGACTCTTCATTTCGGAAGGAAATTTAAATTGATAACTAGGGATTTATTTAGGGTGTGTGTATTTATGTATTTGTTCATGGATTTCATTCCGTTAAATGCGTATGACTGATGTGTTCATTTTATTTAAGTAGGCAACATTATTTATTTATTTATTTATTTATTTATTCTCTATTATGAGTCACACACTTGCGTTAAAAGGTCCCCTGAGGTCTCGCTGCTCAGTATAGCTCAGCCACATGCCACTGAATTGAGAAAGGGCAGATTCTTAACCTCACCAGAGCCTGTAGCTGAACCGTGGCATGATGCCATATTGGGAAAAGGCACTGGGGTGTCACTGAATAGTTACCCAGATAAACAGCTAACAGCACCATTCTCTAATAGAGCCCTGAATTTTATCCACATGCACCATGTCTGCCATTCGCTGCCACAATCCTCGGCTAAGATGTGATCGATTACAGAGATGGTTCGGGCTTTATTCATGTCTACCTGAGAGTGATGATGGAAGAGCAAAACAAATCTGCAGCGGCTGAGGAAAATCTGTGTTTAACAGTTGAAGCTTGTCCCGTTTCAACTTTAACGCATGCTCTGATGAGCGGAAGCAGGTGTGATCGAGTTTGACTCTTAATGTAGACTAATAATTAAGAGGCTGATCCTGGACACAGGATGTGTATCACTGTGAACAGACTGTTTGGATACACACTATTACCTTTCCTGCAGGTTCAAACACACATTCAAACTAAGCACAACGACTGTTTCTCCTGCACCATTGAGTGTTTTCCATCTTCTAAGACACCACAGTTCAGGTTAGTTAATGAGCTGATGAGTTGAATTCCAAGCCGTAAAGAATGGAAACGTGCAAGGTGGTGGTAGCATCAGGAATAACAAACACGACACTGATCGAAGATTTTGTCTTATTGAATAATTGACCCTCCTCTGTGGGTGGATGGAATGTCTGTTCTGTCTTTTCAGTCCAGTAAAATGATAGTAGTTGGAGGTACTTGTACTGTCGATACTAGGGAGTTAGCAACAGTTTGCAAGAACTGCACATGTGCAAGAGGAGGTAAACTTCAGCATCTCAGATTGACAGCTGTAATAGAAGAAGAATAAAGCATAAGGAAGCTAAAAATGGCCAAATTAGTGAAAAATATTGGGGCAAAAAGGATTTTCAGGGGGAAAAAGCATTGAATAAAATAAAATAAATTAAAATAAAATTTAAAAAGTGTTAAATATGGTAAAAAGTGTTATAACAATTAAATAATTAAATATAATTAAAAATAATAAATAAAAAAATATTTTTAATAGCATTAATGGTAGAATCATATATATTCTGCATACATTATTTCAGATGAATATGTAACTTTTCATGTAAATATCCTGATAATTAACATAATTGAGAAAAACAAATTTCAGGGGAAAAAAGCATAAAATAAAATGTTAAATATGGTAATAAAGTGTTATCATAATTAAAAAATCTAATATAATTAAAATATTTAGAATAAATAAATAAAAACAAATTAAAATTAATTAAATAATCAAAATAATCAAATATAAATATAAAAATCAAAAATATATTTTCTAGCATTAATGGCAGAATACCATACGAATATTTTCTGTACACATTATTTCTCCATGAATATGTAACGTTTCATGTAAATGTCCTGATAATTAATATTAATACACTTTTAAAAAAACTGCATACCTAAAAAATTAAATTTCACAATTTTTTTTATTGTTATAATAATAAAATACATTTTTTACATACATAATTACATGTGGAATATTTTTTCAAAAATATTTTTCATTTTCCAAATGCAAAACAAAAAAAAAAACACTTAGTATTTTTTTTACCCCCTTGACATTGATTTCCTGTAACATAAGCTGAAAAACCAAAGTTATGACAAAATCAAATGATGAAACAGACATGTAAATATACATATAAGCAATATTTAAGTTATTTCTATCAGGATTTGCTTCTAAATTGAGTGTCTCAGCATGTAAACAAGTGATACAACTGTTTTTAATTAAAAAAAATCCCTATTTAAATATAAATAGTACTTGAGTGTATATTGTGTTCAGTGATCTTAGATGAGTAAGTCAAATATTGTCTTTTTTGTAATTAATGTCTAACTAAAGTCTTTATCTCGCTTTCTCTGCAGCATAAATAACAATAATTTTCAAATGTGCGTGTCGCCTGAGCAATATTTCATCCAGTCCTAAAACAAATTGTTCCCAAAGCTCTTTAATGTAACACATGAGATATAATTGCAATTCAGCTTTTTCTAATACTTTCAGCCCTTTGAGTGTTCACGACTCAGGTATTTTTAGGAAGCAGGTGAGCGTTGTCTTGCATACATCACCTTCTCTTAGCGTATGTGTGTGTTTATCTGTGTCTGTGTGTGTGTGTGTGTGAGAGAGGTAAAGAGAGAGAGCTTTCTGTCTGCCGTGTCTATACGAGACAGATCGTGCAGCCGACTGCAGTCATTGTTCAAATTTTACCGTCCACTTCCTGAGCTCACAAAGGTCCACCACTGTGGGATTGAGCCTGATCTGTGTAATGTTTAATTTCATCATTCATTACTTGTGCCCCAATAGTCTTGTATAAAAGATGTAATTGGTTTTAAATAGCTTTACAAATGGACTCTACTGCATACAAAAGTGCAAAAATGTCAGCGGAAAGATGGTGCTGCTTTAACGAGCCGGGATAGATTGTGTGCTGAACAGGAAGGCAGCTTTGTGAACTGTTATTTCTTCCACTACATTACTTCTGCTTGTCTTTTATTGACTTTTTTGCTGATTAACAAGGAAAGCATTTGACAGAGCGTACATCATGCAGCCGTAGATATTTAACTGATGAAACGTCCAGTGCAGGTGATTTTGTGTGCATTATGACAAATTATGACCATTAAGCTACTTTGATGTATCTTTTGTTTACCGTGTAATCAGTGATGGAGGATCTTTCTTTCTAAGATGCATAAAATTTGAATAAATGGAAGCTACTGCTCAACCATGCCTTCATCACCTCATTCACATTACAGAAGTGATCCGTTTAGACTTGTAACTAATGACACGTAGGCCACACCTCTTTTTTTGTCACAAACAGGTACATAGGTCACACCTATTTCACTGAAATTGACTTAGAGAGAGGCCATAATATGTCAAAGGCCACACCTCTTTCACTGACACTGACCACACCTCTTCACTAAAATACAGACACAGAGGCTCCTCCTCTTTCACCATGATGGACAGACACAGAGGCTATTCATCTATCATTGTAACTGACAGGATCAGAGGCCACACCTCCTGTGCTGTAACTGATAGACACATAGGCCACACCTCCTTTAATATAACTGGTCAGTACATAGACCAAACCTTTAAACACATGTGACTTGCAGGCACTAAGGCCACACCTACTTCACTGAAACTGACAGGCACAGATGCCACGCCTCCTTCACTGGAACAAACAGGTACAGATGCCATGCCTCCTTCATTGGGACTGACAGGCACAGCAGTTATTTGGCTATCTTTAGAACTGCTGGGCACAGATGCCACACCTCTTTACTGGGACTGACAGTCATAGAGACCATGCCACCTTCACTATTAGTGCCAAGCTCAGACCCCATGCCTTCTTCCTGATCACTGCCAGGCACAGAGGCCACGCCTTCTCCACTAGCACTGAGAGCCTCAGAGGCCACGTATTCTCCACTAGCACTGAGAGGCTCAGAGGCCACGCCTTCTCCACTAGCGCTGACAGCCTCAGAGGCCACACCTCCTTCACTGGGACTGATAGATACACAAATACTCAAAATAAGGCTCAGGCAGGCTCAGAGGCGACGCCTTCTTCACTATCACTGCCAATCTCAGAGGCGACACCTTCTTCACTATCACTGCCAAGCTCAGCAGCCACACCTTCTTCACTATCACTGCCAAGCTCAGCAGCCACACCTTCTTCACTATCACTGCCAAGCTCAGAGGCCACACTTTCTTCATTATCACTGCCAAGCTCAGAGGCCACACTTTCTTCATTATCACTGACAGGCTCAGAGGCCACGTCTTCTTTATGGAACCTTAGAAGCTAAGAAGCCATGCCTTCTTCACTATCACTGCCAAGCTCAGAGGCCATGCCTTCTTCAGTATTACTGCCAAGCTCAGCAGCCACACCTTCTTCACTATCACTGACAGCCTCAGAGGCCACGACTTCTTCACTATTACTGCCAGGCTCAGAGGCCACACCTTCCTCATTATCACTGACAGCCTCAGAGGCCACACCTTCTCCACTAGCACTGACAGGCTCAGACGCCAATCCTTCTTCACTATTACTGACAGGCTCAGAGGCCACGCCTTCCTCATTATCACTGAAGGATTAGAGGCCACACTTTCTCCACTAGCACTGACAGGCTCAGAGGCCATGCCTTCTTCACTATTACTGCCAAGCTCAGCGGCCACACCTTCTTCACTATCACTGCCAGGCTCAGAGGCCACACCTTTTTCATTATCACTGACAGTCTCAGAGGCCACGCCTTCTTTACTGAGCCTTACAAGCTAAGAAGCCACAACTTCTTCACTATCACTGCCAGGCTCAGAGGCCACACCTTCTTCATTATCACTGACAGTCTCAGAGGCCACACCTTCTTTACTGAGCCTTACAAGCTAAGAAGCCACAACTTCTTCACTATTACTGCCAGGCTCAGAGGCCATGCCTTCCTCATTATCATTGTCAGGCTCAGATGCCACGCCTTCTTTACTATTACTGCCAAGCACAGAGGCCACACCTTCCTCACTATCACTGACAGGCTCAGAGGCCACACCTTCTTCATTATCACTGACAGTCTCAGAGGCCACGCCTTCTTTACTGAGCCTTACAAGCTAAGAAGCCATGACTTCTTCACTATTACTGCCAGGCTCAGAGGCCACGCCTTCTTCATTATCACTGACAGGCTCAGATGCCACGCCTTCTTCACTATTACTGCCAAGCTAAAAGGCCACACCTTCTTCACTGGGACTGACAGATACACAAATACTCAAATGAACATCTTCAACAAGTTCTATTTTGAGTTAAATAAAATGTTCTTTGCTTGTTGATTAGAGACCAAAATCTGCCCAAAATGCTGTTTTCAAAAATGACTCATACAGATTGGCAGGGTGTCAGTGATGCCATGAGTTTTTACCTTTTTTTTTTTTAAATTCTGTCAGTATAATTAGTAATCTTTAATTGTGACAGGGTATGAAATCCCTGGCAGGAGGTAATCTAGAGATCAGATAAGAATGGCTGGAAGCTAAACAAGCAATTCACAGTGGGCTTTAGGTGATCTGTCCAATCATTATACTTAATTAACACGCTCATGGTCATGGTCTGACTCATACAGAACCCAGAGTGATTAATAATTGATCCATGTTGAAGGCAGTTGATATGATCTCCATCCATCCATCCATCCATCCATCCATCCATCCATCCATCCATCCATCCATCCATCCATTATCTATACTGTTAGAAACTGCAGAATTATTTTCATCATGACCTCAAAGACCCAGGAAGTACCGCCCATTGCACCTCCCATTCTATAAGTAGAGGCCTGGAGCAGACCTTCCTCCTTTTGTTCTCCTTTTCCCCTGAACCCATCACCTGTAGTGTTTTCTGATGTTCTGATGATGTTGCCATGTGTCTTTTGATTCATCTTCATTGTAAGTAGAAGTTTATTCTAATCATTTGGATTTGATGTTTAAGATGAATGAAATAGGTGACCCTTTTTTCTAGTTTACTTAATAGTATTTAATGCTGATTTAATGATTTGTTTGAACAATTTTTATATTTCCTTTCCTTTAGAACCATGGCATTCATCATGATAATCACCAAAACACTCATTAACTAAACTTTGTGAAAGACAAGAAACAATAAACTGAATATTGATTGTAACTTCATTTCCTGGTGGTGTGTGGCTCCAGTCAGAACTTCTATATCCACAACATACAGTATACCACTGATCCATCAGGGTCACGGGGTACTGGAGCCAACCCCAGCTGACTTTAGCCGAGATGTGGAATACACCCTGGGCAGGTCACCAATCTATCACAGGGCTAACACAGACTCGAACAACCGTTCATACCTATGGGGAATTTAGAGTTGACATGATCTCACATTTGCAAATTCATTTCTAATTTGCACAAATCTAGTTCTATGAAAAAATACAAAGATTCAGGGTAAGTTTAGGGCTCACAGGTGTACTTTTTCTTGTGACAAAATTCCCTTTTACCATAATCCCATCACTCATATTAGTTCAAATTCATATAAATTGTATTATTCTCTCCACATTCACTGGATATGAGCAATCGCACGCTCTGATTGGCTACTCTACTACTAGGCTATCAGCTCATATACCATGAGTCAAAACAGTCAAAATCCCTCTCATGCCAGAACCTGGTCTTCCCAGGCAGTCTCCTGTCCCAGTACTAACCAACTCTTTAAGGCATATGGGTGCGGCACCAAGCTCCGTTTTGATAGCCCTTGGCCTCTCGCCTATACAGCTAGGGTTACAGTGGGGGGCTAGTCCTCTGGTAACCGTAAGAGTTTGACTTCCCCACTTGCAGCGTGCCTTGCCAGATGGTAGTAGGTACCATTTTTTATGATGTTCTTTGGTATGACCCAACGGCGAGTAGAACTCGCAACCTCCCAGTCGAGAGGCGGACATGCTAACCACAAGGCCAAATCACGGTATATACCGTGAGTAGAGAAAAACAAAATGGCGGAGTGTGTTGCTGAACCAACTGAGGATGAAATAAAGACTCTACTTGAAAACAAAACCCCAAAAAAATACAAAAAAGCAACAAAATATGGAATAAAAGTATTTGATGGTAAGAAGGTATCTTTTTTATATTTCAAGAATTATTATTATAACAATTTTCACAAATTGCTATTGTCATTTTGTCGGATGTTTTATATTCAGTTTTTATTTACTGAATTTGCAAAAAATAAAAATGCTCTGTTTCTCAAAAGCTACTGAATGTGGATAGAATAAAACAGTTATTCCTCTCAATCTCGTCATACATGGCTTATAGCCAACTCGGCACTATGCACCTCGTTGGCTATCAGCTCACGTACGACTCAATTTCACGGAATAACTTAATTGCACTCACCTATTCCTTCTTCTGCCATTAATTAGTTGCACTATTTAGCACTTTTGTGTCTTCGCCTCATTGCAGAGTCTCGTCTATGTACGGTGTACATGTTCATTTCCAAAGCCGTGTTTTTTGTTTTCACAAATTTTCTCCTTAATATAGTCTTGGCCAATTCCCACTCACAACTTAGATTTCCCCTATCATACAATAGCTATCAACTGGGGAGGGCGAAGGCTTCCTCTGAGACACAGGAAGCCAGCCAACCACATTTTTTCAAATTATACACCTGGGAAGAAAGGACTATCGGCGCGCCCCCTTCCGCATACATGAGCTCACAGATACCCACAGGTGATTAACTAATGATGCTGTGATTGATAGGGAAAAGAGAGCATGCCAATTTTGCTTTCTTGAACTCCCGGCCACAGATGGCTGCGACATTGTCAGGATTTGAACTCGCAATCTCTAGATGATAGTGTGAAAGCTTTTCTGCTGCGCCACTCAGGAACACCTTTCTATGTCATGTTTATCCAGATTTCCCAGTTCCTTGTTTAGTGTATATCTGGTTTGACTACTCAGTTGTGATCTGTGCCTTTGGTTATGGCTGGAAATGTCGATTATATTCCTTTATATATAAATATTACACTCACCGGCCACTTTAATAGGAACTTGTTCTTGATTTTAAGATTCCTGTTCTTGGCTGGCAGGAGTGGAACCCAATGTGGTCTTCTGCTGTTGCATGCCAAGATGCTTTTCTGCTCACCATGGTTGTAAAGAGTTGCTATGAGTTGCTATATCCTTCCTGGCAGCTCGAACCAATCTGGCCATTTTCCTCTAACCTGTCTTATTAAAAAGACGTTTCCACCCACAGAACTGTCACTCACTCAATGTTTTTTTTTTTTTGCACCATTCTGTGTAAACTCTAGAGACTGTTGTGTGTGAAACCCCAGGAGAGCAGCAATTTCTGAAGTACTCAAACCAATCCATCTGGCACCAACACCCATGCTACAGTGAAAGTCACAGATTTTTCCCATTCTGATGTTTGAAGTGAACATTAACTGAAGCTCTTGATTTGTATCTGTGTGATTTTATACATTGTGCTACTGTCAAGGGATCGGCTGATTAGATCACTGCAGAAAACAGCAGGTGGATGGGTGTTCCTAATAAAGTAGCCAGTGGGTGTATGTCTGGAAATGTAATCCTTTCTGATTAGCACTAAGGATATTCTGGTCTAAATTGGAGAACCATGAGTTTTCGTGTGATCCTGTATGTACGCTATTATCTTGTATGAGTATACCACAGTATCTCATTGGGAAGCTATGGGAGAGCCATGCTCCTAAACCACACAGGCATTCAGAAATCAGGGCTTGGATGATTATGAACATGATTTTCTATTTGCCCTTTCAGCCTGTAAGGTTCATGATTGGTTTAAATTCAACTATAATGCCAGACAATGGCTAAAATACACAGGGATGTTTTTGATTGGTGAGAATATTCTTTCAAGGAATACACAAGTATTGGGTTCTTCACATTCTTCATTCTGAGGAACAGGGGAATATAATTAAAGAATGAGAAAATGAGTAAGGAGTAGGAAAATCAACAGAACAAAGTGTTTTATGAAGCAGTTTGCCAATTTATTTATTTTTTTTAAAAAGTCATACTTTTTAATTAGAATTATAATATACAATTATATTATATGGACATGAGTGTTTTATTGGGCGGCACGGTGGTGTAGTGGTTAGCACTGTCGCCTCACAGCAAGAAGGTCCGGGTTCGAGCCCCATGGCCGGCGA
>JAODOK010000025.1:8150700-8167704 GCA_027576575.1 Netuma bilineata | reverse complement strand
TCCCTCTGCAGCCTGGTTAGCGCCGTTAGCTCATCCATCTTATTAGGGAGAGATCTTACGTTTCCCATGATGACAGACGGTATACATGGTTTATACTGTCTTTTCTTCTCCCGGCACTTCATTCCAGCTCTGCATCCCCTTCTCCTTCTCTTTAATTCCACGGGGATCACCGGTCTTTCCACGGGGAGTACCTTGGTATTGCGCAGTGCTAACAGCTGCTCCTGAGTGTAAACAATGGAGCTGTGGCTGAAAGGGTCCGCTGATGCCGATTTAAATAGCCCCAGAAGGAAAAAGAGAAAAATACAAATGCACAGTCTCATGAGTAGTACATCCTGAGGTGCACACTTCCAACTGAGACTAGTGCAGAAAGAAACACAAAAAAAGTACAAAAACATACCAAAACACATAAACATGCTCAGAGCTACTGTAACTAGCTGCCACTCTTGCGGCACCATCTTGAACCTCCTTGATGTTGGTTGGTACTGGATAGGCTTTGATGGCTTTGATCTTGGCAGGGTCTGCTGCTATGCCTTCAGCTGAGATAACATGGCCCAAACATTTGATTTGCCTCAGACAGAATTTAGTTTTCTTGAGGTTTAAGGTGAGCCTTGCAGCTCAAAGTTTTTCAAGTACTGCTTGCAGGTCTAGAAAGTGTTGTAGACAAATACACAACTATGTCATCCAGGTAAACCAAACAAATCTTCCCCCTAGGGTCAGCCAGTGTGAGCCCCATAAGGTGCTGAAACATCACTGGGGCATTCTTAAGTCCAAAGGGCATAACCATGAACTGGAAAAGGCCAGCAGGGGTCACAAAAGCAGTCTTCGCTTTGCTAGGTGACCTGCCAATAACCACTACTGAGGTCAAGGGTGGTAAAGACAGAACTGCCAGCAAGTGATTCCAGTAACTCATTCATGTTGGGCAGAGGGTAGGCATCTGTTTCAGTCACTGCATTGAGTTTCCTGTAGTCAACACAGAACCAAAGACTGCCATCCTTCTTGGGGACTAAGACTACTGGTGAGGCCTATGCTGAATAAGATGGCTCGATAATCCCTTCATCAAGTATCTCCCTCAGTTGTTGTTCAACGATAGATTGTTTTTCTGCAGACATGTGATATGGTTTCTGTTTGATGGGTACTTCAGTGTTGGTGTATATATAGTGTTGCAATATGTTGGTCTTTCCTGGCTTTAAAGAACAGAGCTCAGGTTGTTTTTCCAACAGCTGTCTCAGTCTAGGTTTTTCCCACTCTAGCAGGTCACAATTCTCCACCACAAGGTTGATGTAGTCCTGAGAGGTCAGAACAGCAGGTGGTGAAAGCAAGCGGGGGGAGGGACAGAGGACAAAAGAATAGGCTGATGATGTTCTGTAAGACACAAAGGGCACTTGGAGGGTGTTCCACACTTCAACACTGGCTCATCAGGCTGCTGAAAGAAGTAGGTCTCAGGCTTATTTTTAAATCTATACTGGTGGTCAGATGGATTGATTTGTAGACCACTAAAATAAAGAAAATCTAGGCCAAGAACTATCTGGTAGGCCAGTGCTTTTTTAGCTAGCACTGCAATTGGCAAAGTACAGACATTACCATGCAAGTCAATGGTTATATCAGCCCAGCCTAGAGGTGTCTCTGACTCCTCATTTGCAAGGTAAAAAGGGCCCTTGACCTAAGGTTTCTGATCTTCAGGCTGGTTTAACTCCTTCCATACATTCTCATGTATTAGAGTATAATTTGCACCTGTATCTATTATGGGTTTCCCTTGGCATGTGTGGATTGTTATAGGAACAACCAGTTGCTGTGGTAGGTGGCAATCACCAGGTACTTTACCTTGCTTGTGCTTGGTGGGTGATTTAAAAACACTGTGACTTTTAGCAGAATTGGGCTTGGTAGATGACACTGACATATTGCCACTCTGTTTTCCAGTTTTGGATTGCTTAGGATAGTTTTTAGAAGACTAGTCATGTGATGGAGGAGCTTCTGTGGAGGGGCAGTACTGCAGACATAAGTCAGGTGGACATAGGGCCTTACATCGCCAGCATATGACAGGAGGTTTCTAAGGAGGCTTTCCAGTAAATCCTGTCTTCTGTTGTACACCTATGTTTTTACTATACACTCCAGTGTGCTCAAATTGAAATTGTTCCAAGTCTTTCCCGAACTGATGATCAAGCCTCACCAGCTCATCAACCATACTGACCTGGCCTCAAAGCTGACTGATAGGCTGTGGTTTTGCTATTTTTTGTATCATTTTAACTATGTCTGCCTCAGAACTATATGATTTCCAAAGCTTATACAAAGCTCAGTAAGAGAAAGCAAAGTCACAAATAGATTCAGTTCACCCTTGTCTTCTGCTTCTCAACCGTTCAGCTAATTTGTCACCATAGTCCTCTGACAGGAAAGCAGAAAGAAAAGCAGTTTAGACTTCAACCCATGTTGTTACTTGCATCTTTGCAATCTTCCACCAGTCATGTGCAGTTCTGTGAAGGATGGTTCTGAAGGTCGCAAGAATGTCAGTCACTCAAAGGCTGTACAGACAGAAAATCATAGCACTTAGACAAATAAAGAACAGGATCAGCATTGTTGTGTGGATAAGAAATGACAACTTCGGATGGTCAGTTTTTATGGCAACAGGAACAGGAGTTGCAGGCACAAAGGGGGTAATTATTTGCCTTGAACTACTTACAGGAGAAGAGGTTTGGACAGACAATTTCTCCACCTGTCTCTAGTTTTGAATCCCCTCCTTTTGCTCACAGCTTTGCTGGGACATTTGAGTGTACAAATTCCCAAGGGCAGTACAGAGCTGGTCAAGAACACTAACACAATGATCTAATTTTGGTAACAGGTGACCATGAGAAGTCTGAAAAACTTGCTCCGTGTGTCTTGCTGAACCTCAGTCTGGAGCTGTTCCTCCATGAAGTGAACCTCAGAGAGCTGTGCAACTTCCTGGATTTGCAACTCTTCAGAACTTGGTGTCTTCATGCTCTTTAATATGGTGTCTAATTCTCTTGCTGTTGTTTCTTTGTTATTTGTTATAGTTATGTTGAGTTTTGAAAGGGACTGTTCTGTTTGATCAGTAAGATTTCAGTTTTGCCTCCAAATGAAAATGACTCCTCACTATCTGTTTACTGTGCTTTTCCACTGTTTCCAGTTCATAACATAAACTGGGGCTTAATGTTCGGGGGTAAGAAGTTTAAATGAACTGAGGAGTTGTATGCAGATAAGCTGGTGGAATGAAGGGAATTGTGAGGGAAAGAGAGAACTTTGGGGAAGAAGAGGTTTAGGGCCATTCAGCCAGTAGGGATAGTAAGAAAAAAATGCCTTCCTAACCCATCTGTCCAGCACTGATTTTCTTCCCATCACTGTTTCCGTCCCCTTCCCAAGAAACCTGAAGTTCAGTAGCAATAAAATCCACACTTCAATTGCAGTTGTACTCGATTGCAGTGTCCTCCCAAGGAAAATCCAACAGTAACTGGGTTCCAGAGGTGACTACACTTGATTTATTGATTTTTAGAACTACCGCTGCACGGCCATCCATCGTCGGCTTCTTACCACTATGCTCTCGATTCATTCATAAAAACCTACTTATCAAGACATCACCAGGCTAGCCTACCATAATTACCATGGTAGACAGTCCAACCCCCACAGCAATGAAGAAAGAGGGTAAACAAACACTGCTTTTACTGTACAGGATTTATACAAACATTGCAGCCACCTGCTACACACTCCACCATGATAGTTTGTACTATTACAAACAGATAGACATTGTCTAAAATGACTAAAATGAAACCAACTTATTATCCATTGGAATACTTTTTTTATTCCTACCTGTGGAAATACTGTATGCGGTAAGTTTAGTATTAGTTGATCTACTTGGTTTCACCTGTCTGGAATGCAACTGATGATGGAAATAAAGGAGTAAGACTATTAAATTAAGTGTTGTGGCAGCGGGGGCTTGGCCAAGCATCAGTCCTTGAATGGAGGGCAGAGTCAGGGAAGGTGAGTGGTCGTATCACTACACCTGTTGTCAATTAACATGTGTTTGTGTGTCTCTTACAGTGATGGTGCCCTATAAAAGGAGTGAGAGGAGGAGAGGTCAGGAGAGAACATGATAGTAGTCTGTGTGTATGAGTGTGTTTCTGAGTGTGTCCCCAACAGACAGAGTTGTGCTGAAAAGCAAAAATAAAAATAACTCCAAAGCAAATAACAGCCTGCCATACTTCTGTGCTCCACCCACATCTGGAACGTTTCTACAGTGGTGCTGAAACCTGGGAGTGCAGAAGGGAACAGCCCCATGGAGTCCTCGCCGTTTAAAGAGCTTATTCATGCCCTTGCCACAGCACAGCAGAACCAGCATCAAGTGCTGATTGCCCTCCAAAAGGAGCAGGAGCAATGGTTCAAAGCCTTGGTCCTGGCCCAACAATAAGACCGCCAAGCGTTCTGGCACCTGCTCGCGTAGGCGGGGTCCATGACTGCCACCGGAGTGGACCCTTCCCACCTCAACCTAACAAAGGTGGGTCCGCACGATGATCCAGAGGCCTTCCTCATGCTCTCTGAGCAAGCAGCAGAGGTGTGGGGTTGGCCGGTTGAACAGCGTGCAGCCCACCTCCTCCCCCTGCTGATGGGCGAGGCACAGCTTGCTGTGCTGCAGCTCCCCGCCGACAGCCGGCTTGTGTACATGGACCGCCGAAGAGCCATCCTCCAGCATGTCGGCCGCTCCCCAGAGCAACAGCGGCAGCGCTTCCGCTCGCTACGCTTCCACTTGCTGCGCTTGGAGGAGGTCAGCTGACCATTCGCATTTGGGCAACAACTCCGGGATGCCTGCCAGAGGTGGCTGAGGGCAGACGACCGCGACGCCGATGGAATCATCAACCTGGTGACACTGGAACAATTCATCGCACGACTTCCGGAAAGAACGTCAGAGTGGGTCCAGTGTCATCGCATGATGTTGCTGGATCAAGCTATTGAGCTGGCAGAGGATCACATGGCGGCAGTTATGACAGCAGGAAGACATGTTTCCTCTTTCCTCTCTCTCTCTCTTGCTTTCTCCCTCTGCTTCCTGTCCTCACCCCATTCCCCCACCGTGGAGGCGGGGGCCAGCTCTCCCCCAGCTGGCCCGGTACACCTGTGGTGTCCTCCCATTTCCCCCTTCCTTGTCTGTGTCTTCTCCCCCCCAGGTAAGTCTGTAATACCAATGCAGAGGGAGAGTCTGGGCCGGTGTGCTGGAGCTGCTGGGAGCCGGGACATCTCCAAAATCAGGGCTCTGCGATGGAGGTGGGCGCGGTGGTCCGGGTCCCCGATGCGCCAGAAACCACCCTCGATCGGGCCGGAGCGTATCATATACCAGTAAGTGTCCAAGGGGATATGCACCAGGCTTTGGTGGATTCCGGCTGTAACCAGACCTCAATCCACCAAAGCCTAGTGCAAGGTGAGGCATTGGGGAGAGCACAAATGGTGAAGGTGTTGTGTGTGTGCACGGGGATGTTCACAACTACCCTTTAGTGTCTGTCCATGTTCTATTTCAGGGTGAAAAGCATAGTGAAAAGGTGGTGGTTAACCCTCATTTCACCCCCTCACTGATTGGCCGGGTTTTAAGATGTTAATGACACACATAGTAAGGAGTGGGTCCTGCAGTAATCTGTCTGGGGAAGATCCTGGACTAGCATTGGTGGGAGAAGCTGTCACAGAGCCATCTACATCAGCACCGCATCAGGGCAATACGTGGCATGAGGAGCACCCTGCCCCTCCTCCCTCTTTCAGGGATTCCCTTGGGGATTTCCTATTAGAGCAGTCATGAGACAGGACTCTGCGGCATGCATTTGACCAAGTGAGAGTAATCGATGGTCAAATTCTCCAGCCAAATATGATGCCGGCCTTCCCCTACTTTTCTATTATTAAGGATGTTATACCAAGTGATGCAGGACACTCAAACTGGTGAAAAGATAACACAGTTATTAATCCCAAAGAGCCATCGGGAACTCATATTCCAAGTGGCTCACTTTAATCCCATGGCTGGACACTTAGGGCAGGATAAAATACTAACCCGAATAATGGCCCGGTTCTATTGGCCAGGGATTCGCGGGGACGTTCATCGGTGGTGTATGTCGTGCCACGAATGCCAATTAGTAAATCCCTGGGCCACTCCAAAAGCGCCTTTGTGCCCTCTCCCCTTAATCAAGACCCCTTTTGAAAGAATTGGGATGGATCTCATTGGGCCATTAGATTGGTCAGCATGGGGATATCGCTTTATTTTAGTTCTGGTGGACTATGCAACGCGATATCTGGAAGCAGTGCCTCGCTGCAATATCTCAGCACGCAGTATTGCAGAAGCGCTCTTCTGCTTTATCTCCTGGGTCGGGATTCCAAAAGAAATCCTGACAGACCAAGGCACTACATTTATGTCATGCATACTGCGTGAACTGTATGGGTAACTGGGGATTAAGCCTATCCGCACCAGTGTCTATCACCCACAAACAGATGGCCTAGTGGAACATTTTAATCGAACTCTCAAAAACATAATTCAGAAGTTCATAAGTGAAGACGCATGTAACTGGGATAAGTGGCTCGAGCCCCTGTTATTTGCAGTATGCGAGGTCCTGCAAGCCTCCACAGGTTTTTCACCATTTGAATTATTATATGGGTGTAAGCCACGTGGCATTTTGGACGTGCTACATGAAAATTGGGAGGAGAGAACTTCATCTTGTAAGAACGAAATTAAATACATTCTCGACCTGCGCGCCAAACTCCACACCCTCATGCACTTAACCCAGGAGAATTTGCAGCAGGCATAAGAACAAATCCGACTGTAAGACAGGGGCATGTGCCTTAGAGAGTTCACACCAGGAGACAAAGTACTCGTATTATTGCCCACGTTGAGCTCCAAATTGATCGCCAAGTGGCAAGGGCCCTTCGAGGCCACACGCGAGTCGGGGACATCGACTATGAAGTGAGACAAACGGACAGGGGTGGGGCATTGCAAATTTACCACCTCAATCTGTTAAAACGTTGGAATGAGGAGGTCCCCTTGGCATTGGTGTCAGTAATCCCGGAGAAGATGGTGCTGGGGACGGAGGTTCAAAAAAGGAAATTGGCATCACCAACCACTCCAGTCCCTTGTGGAGACCACCTCTCCCTGGCCCAACTCATGGAGGTAGCCCAGTTGTAGAAGGAATTTTCTGACATGTTTTTGCCCCTGCCCAGCCACACCCACCTCATAGAACACCACATTGAGATGCCCTCGGGGGTGGTAGTGCGCAGCTGCCCTTACCGCCTGCCCAAGCACAAAAGAAAGGTGGTCCGGGATGAACTCGAGGCCATGCTCAAAATGGGCATAATCAAGGAGTCCCACAGTGACTGGAGCAGCCCAGTGGTCCTGGTCCTCAAGACCAATGGGTTGGTCCGGTTCTGTGTGGACTATAGAAAAGTCAATGCGGTGTCTAAATTTGACGCATATCCAATGCCTCGCATTGACGAGCTGCTCGATCAATTAGGCACTGCCCATTTTTATTTGACACTGGATTTAACAAAGAGTTATTGGCAGATCCCCTTGACTCCTCTGTCCCGAGAGAAAACTGCATTTTCCACACCGTTTGGCTTACACCAATTTGTCACACTTCCTTTGGGGTTATTTGGGGCTCCCGCGACATTCCAGCGGCTCATGGACAGGGTTCTCCACCCCCACACCACCTACACAGCTGCGTATCTCGATGATATTATCATCTATAGCAATGACTGGCCGCGGCACCTTGAACACCTTAGGGCCGACCTAAAGTCGCTGAGGCGTGCGGGTCTCACAGCTAACCCAAAGAAGTGTGCAATTGGGCGGGTGGAAGTACGGTATCTGGGTTTCCACTTGGGCCATGGGCAGGTGCGTCCCCAAATTAATAAGACGGCAGCGATTGCGGCCTGCCCAAGGCCCAAGACCAAAAAGGGGATGAGACAGTTCCTGGGGCTGGCTGGTATATCGGAGGTTCATACCTAATTATTTGAATGTCACCAGCCCGCTGACGGATCTCACTAAAAAGGGAGCACCAGATCTGATCCAGTGGACGGAACAATGCCAACAGGCTTTCTCTAAGGTAAAGGCTGCACTGTGTGGGTGGCCGCTGTTACACTCCCCTGACTTTTCTCTCCCCTTTATTTTGTAGACAGACACATTGGACAGAGGGCTGGGGGCCTTTCTGTCCCAGGAGATGGAGGAGGAGGAGCGTCCCGTGCTGTACATTAGCCGGAAGCTGTCAATGCAGGAAGGCAGGTACAGCACGATCGAAAAAGAGTGCCTAGCCATCAAGTGGGCAGTCCTTGCCCTCCAGTACTACCTGCTGGGGTGCTCTTTCACCCTCTGTTCGGACCATGCACCCCTCCAGTGGCTCCACCACATGAAGGATGCCAACTTGCGGATCACCCGTTGGTATCTTGCACTCCAGCCATTTAAATTCGAGGTGGTCCACAGGCCAGGGGCACAGATGGTGGTGGCGGACTTCCTCTCCCATCGGGGGGAGTCAGCTTCAGACCGGATGGCTCCCTGGCCTGAGTCGGGCAGTGGGGGTATGTGGCAGCGGGGATGTGGCCAAGCGTCGGTCTGTGAATGGAGGGCGGAGTCAGGGAAGGTGAATGGTCGTGTCACTACACCTGTTATCAATTAACGTGTGTTTGTGTGTCTCCTTCAGTGACTGCACCCGATAAAAGGAGAGTGAGAAGGGCAGGACAGCACCGAGGGCTCGATGATAGCCTGTGTGTGTGAGAGAGTGAGAGGTTTTGAGCCCTATGCTGAAAAGCAAAAATACAAAACACTTTAAACACAAACAACCACCTGCCGTGCTTCTGTGCTCCACCCACATCAGGGTCTCACTACAGACCCCCTCATTCCAATGTTTTAGCAGGTTGAGGTGGTATATTTGCAGTGCCCCTCCCCTATCCGTTCACCTCACCTCTTTGTCAACATCCCTGATTCGCCGTGTGACCTCAAAGGGCCCTTGCCACTTGGCGACTAATTTGGAGCTTGAAGTGGGCAATTATATGGGTACTTTATCTCCTGGGGTGAACTCTCTAAGGCACGTGCCCTTGTTGTACAGCCAGGCTTGACGTTCTTGTGCCTGCTGCAAATTCTCCTGGGTTAAGTGCATGAGGGTGTGGAGCTTTGCGCACAGGTCAAGAACGTATTGGATTTCATGTTTACTCTTTGAAGGTCACTCCTCCCAACTTTCCTGCAGCACGTCCAAAATGCCGCAAGGCTTTCGCTCATATAATAATTCGAATGGAGAGAACCCCATGGAGGCTTGCGGGACCTCTCATACTGCAAATAGCAGGGGCTCAAGCCATTGATCCCAATTTCGTGTGTCCTCGCTTACAAACTTTCTAATTACATTTTTAAGTGTTTGATTAAACCTCTCCACCAAACCATCTGTTTGTGGATGATAGACGCTGGTGCGGATAGATTTAATTCTCAATAACCCATATAGCTCGCGAAGCGTTTGTGACATAAAGGTAGTGCCTTGGTCAGTCAGGATTTCTTTCAGAATCCCAACTAGGGAGATAACACAGAAGAGCACATCCACAATACTGCATGCTGAGATATTGCGGAGAGGTGCCACTTCTGGATATCGCATTCCATAGGCCACCAGAACTAAAAGAAAGCAATATCCTCATGCTGACCGATCTAGTGGCCCATTAAGATCCATACCAATTCTCTTGAATGGGGTCTTGATTAGAGGGAGAGGGCACAAAGGCGCTTTTGGAGTGGCTATGGGATTTACTAGTTGGCATTTGTGGCATGCTGTATACCACCAATGAACATCCCTGCAAATTCCTGGCCAATTGGACTGAGCCATTATTCTGGCTCATGTCTTATCCTGTCCTAAGTGTCCAGCCATTAGATTAAAGTGACCTGCATGGAATATTAGTTCCCTACAGCTCTATGGGATTAATAACTGAGTTATCTGTTTGCCGGTTTGAGTGTCCTGCGTCACTCGATACAGCTTATCCTTAAGAATAGCAAAGTACAGGAAAGAGTGTGTCACATTTGGCTGGAGAGTTCAACCACTGATTACTCCCACTTTGTCAAATGCATGATGCAGAGACTCGTCTCGCGACTGCTTTAATAGGAAGTCCTCGAGGGAATCCCCGCATCGCCCTGACACGGTGCTGACATAGAGGGCTCTTTGACAGCTTCCCCAGTCAATGCCACACCAGGATCCCCCATTAAGTATTCTCACATGACCCACCCCCTGCTATATGCTCCATTAATTCCCTAAACCCCTGCCAATCAGTCCCAAGGATCAGTGGGTGAGTAAGACACAGGTTAACCTCTTTCTTTATGCTATGCTTTTCTCTTTTGAGGCTTTGATGGACTGAGGTCTGGTTACAGCTGGAATCCAATGACGCATGATACGTATCCCCTTGGACACTCATCGGTATATGATACGCTCCGGCTCGATTGGGGGCAGTCTCTGGCACTTCGGGGATCCAGACCACTGCTCCTACCTCCATCATGGAACACTGACCCTGGAGATGCCCAGGTTCCCTGTAGCACCAGCACACTGGCCCAGGCTTCACCTCTGCACTGGTGTTATGGGCATCACTCACCTGGGGGGGAGACACAGACACAGACGGGACAGACGGGAGGACACCGCAGGTGTGGGAATGGGACAGGGATAAGAAGAAGAAGGGGAGAGAAAGAGAGAAGAGGCAACATGTCCACCTGCCACCAGAACCGCTGCCAGATGGTCCTCCACCAGCTTGATGGCTTGATCCAGCGATGCCAGGCGGTGACACTGGACCCAGTCCACTGTTCCTTCCAGAAGCCAGGCAATGAACTGATCCAGTGTCACCAGGTCAATGAGCCCCTCAGCATCACAGTCATCCACCCTCAGCTACCACCGGCAGGCATCCCGAAGCTGTTGGCTGAATGCAAACGGCTGGCCGACCTCTTCCAAAGTCAGCGTCCAGAAGCACTGGCAATGTTGTTCTGGGGAGCGGCCGACACACCGCAGGATGGCTTGCTTCAGATTCTCATAGACAAGTCAGCTGTCGGCAGGGAGCTGCTGCATGGCAAGCCATACCTCCCCAGTCAATAATGGTAGCAGGTGCACCACGCGCTGCTTGACCAGCCACCCCCACGCTTCAGACACTTGCTCAAAGAGCGCGATGAAGACTTCCAGATCATTGTGTGGCCCCGTCTTGGTAAGGATCACGTGGGGAGGGTCAGTTGTGGTGGCGGTTAAGGAACCCGCCGACGCAAGCAGGTGCCAGAACACCTGGCGATCTTCCTGCTGAGCCAGCATCAAGGCTTCAAACAGTTGTTCCTGCTCCTTCTAGAGGGCAATCGGTGCTTGGTGCTGGTTCTGTTGGGTGATAGTGAGGGCATGGATCAAGTCCTTAAATAGAGAGGACTCCATCAGTGGTTCTCTTCAGCAATGCGGGTTCCGGCACCACTGTAGTATTTCCCTGGCATGGGTGGAATACTGAAGCATGGCAGAGAGGAGATAATGTTCACACAAACTTTATTTTCTTTGCTTTGCTTTTCAGCTATACTTGGCACACACACATGTGCTCTCCTTGGGAGTGCACCCCCCATCATTCTCTCCCTCCTTTTCTACCTTCCGTCTTCACTGCAAAACATGCAAACACAACATTAATCAACAACAGGTGTACTAACTTTGCCACTCACCTTCCCTGACTCCCCCCTCCATTCACAAACCAATGCTTGGCCACGCCCCCGCTGCCACAGCCAGTTTGCCAGAAACCATCAACCAAAATTAGTTTGTAGGTCATATGTATCACTAACACTGTGTTCATGAACTAATCAAAAACAAGAGTGATCTGAGAGCACAATATCCCCCCCCTGGCAACTATGCCATAACTCTGGTAAAATGCGACTGAATTGAATGAAATTTCAGCATGCGTATTACTGACATATAACAAAGAATCCTATCAAGTTTTGTGAAATTCCTCCAAAAATTGTGAGAGAAGCTGATTTCAGAAGCTTCCCGGGATGGATGGACAGACAGACAGACATCGCCATGATATAATCCCCCTTCAGGCCTTTCGGCCAGCAGGGGATAATAAAATATTATGTAAATAATCAATATTTGCCATTAGTTAAAATTTAACTTGTTGCCTAGTCAAATTATGTCATAGATATTGAAACTGATGTTAGTCAAGCTCTTGCATTATGTGCTGATAAGAAAAAAAATTGTTAACAATACCACTAGGGAGGCCGGGTACAGTTTTTGTTTTTACTTCTTTTTGCCGTTTTCCAAAAACAAATCAACAGAAATGACCGCTTTCATTTTAAAAGTATCCAACATACACCTCTCATCTCGTAATACCACCCGTTCGACAGTGTCATTTTTATAAGTCGCATGTATGTCAATAGTGATATTGTTTGTTTTATTTGCACACAGACCGAAGTTATAAATTAGTAACATGAACATTACCAGCTGATTCATATTGTCAAACAACACTCTTTTGCATTCTATGGTGCTACTTAGCATGCTATCCTCTCTGATTTTTACCACATTTGGTCTGAACATACCACTACATCTGAGTGTAAAATAAATTAAATATTGTCTTTATTTCTTCAACAATAGTTTAAGAAACCTAAATTATCGAAAACAAATGTACATTCAAAAACACTGGCCAAAAACCATTTTGCATAAGTCAGTCCACAATAAACAAATCACAGATCTCTTTGGAAATATATGGGAAACTCAGAAATGTAAATGTTCTCTTTGAAAAAGAAAATGAATGTGCTATCCAGTCAAAGATGTATTCAAATAAAAGTTTAAAACATTTCCATCAAGTAAACCTTTTTATTCATGGAATTAAGTCAAAACACTGTTTTCATGTGAAAAGTAATTTTATATCTAAAACTGTTAGAAAATGAGTTTAGATTTAAAGCAAATGTGCCAGTTTGCCTGAAACCATCATCCAGTCTATGTAAGTTTGCAGGTCATATGTATGAATAACACTGTGTAATTTTTTTTCATGGATTAATCAAAAATAAAATAATCAATATATACCATTAGCAAAACTTTGACTTTTTGCCGAGCCAAATTATGTTATAGCTACTGGAACTGATGTTAATCTAACTTGGAATTAGCAAAGACAAGAGACTAACAAAGTTAAATATGGCCAAAGGTATAAACAAAAAGTAGGGTTGGGGTGTGGAACTGATATTTAGATGCATACCACTAGCTATAGAGCTAATGACACTGTGTAGTGAGAGGAGGTCACTGAAGATTACAAAATGGTCCAATAGTTGTTGTTTTTTCTACATTCTTCTGAGTTTGTGAGGTAGAAGTACATTGTTATTAACATTTACAAAGAAAACATCATCGCAGAGATGAATGAGTCCTGTTGATTCCTGTTTTATTCTTTTCTGAAATGGCTATGAGTCTAATATATTTATTAAGCATGAACATGCATTGGATGTTCATAACCAAGACACAAAATTACAGGTCTGTCACCTAATTAAGATTCTATTTATCTTTACACTTAGTTAAAGTTAAAGTCCTTCCCGTGCCGTGTGGCGCATCGGGTGGCGCCGATCTCCGTTTCTGCAGCCCTCGGCCTCTCGCCTATTACATAGAGGTGAGGTTAATTTACGCAAATGATTTTAAGAAAAGGATTCCCTTAAAAAGAATTGTGTTTCTAAAATTCGGGTTTATGATATATTTATAGAACAGCTGGTTCTGACACAGAGTGGTGCAGTGGTTAGCTCTGTCACCGCATAGCATGAAGGTTCTGGGTTCAAGCCTTGCATTGACTGGGGCCTTTCTTTGTGGAGTTTGCATGTTTTCCTCATGCCTGCATGGGTTTCATGCAAAGACATGCAGATTAGTTCATTTGGCTCCTGTAAATTGCCTGTGACGGCCAGAATGGCTGTCTGGATTGTCGTTTTGATTGATTGGTGACCCATCCAGGGTGTACCCTCCCTCTTGTCTGATTTCAGCTGGGATTGGCTACAGCTTCCCCACAACCTGCAATGAATCCTTGACTTGCAAATAACGTCAAAGCAAAATAGAAAGCTGGATGTTGGCCACGTCGGTGGATATACAAATGCAGGGCCAAGCGACAGTCCATGCAAAACAGTCACATGTTCATGACTCTCTTTGTTTTTCCACTGCTTTAAGCATTCTTTTAGTTATGCCATATCTTTGTGCTGTATATGGTTGTGGTCACAACAGTACTCGTGACTGTGGCACATTCTGATATTTTAGAAGTCTGTCCGTGATTCGGAAAGAAGGGTGAGGAAACTCTGAAGCTTAGTATGGAGAGGAGACGAGGGGATCAGGACACTTCGTCCAATGACCATTTCGTCCAACAGTTAAGACATTTCATCAAAAACCTTTATCATATGCACTATCAATTATTTAATATTTCATCTATTCCGGTGTTCATGAACGAAAGCCCCACGAGAGCGCTGCTCGGCACCTAAAGATTTAACATGATCCAGCTGGCTTTAAAAATTAATAACTCGGCCAACAGAGCTCACAACAAAGCCAAATTTTACAGGCACCTTCCTCTAAGCCTCCCCCCTTGAAAGAGCATGCTCTCAGGTTGGTAGGACCATGCCTCAGCCCAGGATTCGCGAACGAAGCTCCCGTGAGAGCACTGCTCGGTGCTTAAAGATTTAATATGATCCAGCCGAATTTAAAAATTAATAACTCAGCCAGGGGAGCTCGCAGCAAAGCCAAATTTTACAGGCACCTCCCTCTAAGCCTTCCTCTTTGAAAAAGCATGGTCTCAGGTCAGTAGGACTGTGCCTCGGCCTGGGATTCGCCAACGAAGCCCCCGCGAGAGCACTGCTCAGCGCCTAAAGCTTTAATAAGATCCAGCCGGAAACATAGACATGCAAGTGAGCAGCCTGCAATAACAAGGGAGTTACCTCATCCCAGGGTCAGCAAGTGGCATGGACCGACATGGTTACCCCCCTTAGTATGCTCTTTAGTGTTGAAGCGCACGTACTATGGCTGTCAAATGTGCAAGGGAGGCGGATGTATGTACAGAAGTGTTGATTTGAATAAAGTGCGATCTATACATAAAGTGCATGAAACACACACAAACGCAAACAGTCCAAATTGGCAGGCAAGGTCATAAACAAGAAAACAGGCAATGGGTCAGTCAAGGAGCAAACAGGATGTCAGAGGCAAAACGAGAACAAGAACTAGAAACAGGAACAGGAGTCGAGAAACCAGGAAAACCACAAACACAGGAAAAAGGCTCGGTAATGTGCACTGAACGTAGAGTAATACTTCACATTGTCCTTGCATCAGTGCAATCCTTAAATCGCCTTAGTTCCTTAATTGAGAACAGGTGCGCCTTGTTCACGGCGCGATTGCTGGAGCTTAGTTGGTGCGCGCACAGCCCGAGGTGCACCTTCAGGTGCACAAGCCACAGTGCACAGGACTGACAATGGCACTCATTTGCTTTACAAAAATGTGTTTTGCTTCAGTCAAATTCCATTGAGAATTCCTCCTGTTTTTGAACAAACATACCTGAAATATAAACTAATTGATAGTGCGTATGAAAAAGGCTTTGGACAAAATGGTCATTGGATGAAATGACCTGTATTCGTACTCGATGGTCGATAGAAGCGTCTTGTCTTCAGAAAAGTCACACTTTTTTGAATAATATGGGTCAAAATCACACATATCTATCTCCTCTTTGTATCGAATCTTCGCTGGACCATTCAAATTGTGGTAATACTGAGAAACTTCAGCATTGTTTACAGACATGCGTTCAGTGGCTGCCATCCTAGTTGCTTTGTATTATATCTGTTGCAGGTAAAATCCATTCTCAGGTTAAACCTGTATTCAGCCTAGGGTGAATTGGTGAACCACATTTTACCTAGGTTAAATATGTAGACAGCTTTCAATCTAGGTTAAATTTGTAATTTTTGTATGTTTTGAGACAGCTTTTTGTTAGGGTTTGGGTTAGTTTTTTTTTAGGGTTTAGGTTCGCTTTTTGTTAGGGTATGGGAGGATTTGTAATGTTAACCTGTGTAGTGTAGTGGTAAACACTGTGGACTATAGCTCTGGAGAGTGTGTGTTTAAATCCTGGTGAGTACAGTAAAAATTCTTTATTTCATTGTGGTTTGTGGAGAGGTAGATGAGAAGGTATGACATCAAGGGAAGGGAGTCCAGGTGATGAGGACCAGAGAGGGGAGGTTAGTGGGTAGAAAGAGGAGAGAGAGAGCGTGAACCTATGTTAAATGTGGTTCACCAATTCTACCTAGGTTGAATCCAGGTTTAACCTAAGACCGGATTTAACCTGCAATGTATCCACCACCATCATGGCGGACGCTCATGACGTAGCACATTTTGATCACGTGGTTGCAAGTCATCTATAAATGGTATAGCAAATGAATTATTGAATGAATTGTTCAGCTGCAATGCAATATAATTAGTTAAAACGGGGTCTAGCTGTGACCTTATATAATGTGGTATAAAACCTGTTTATTTCCAATTCTAAATGAAAAAAAATTCCCTCTATCTTTCTATCTTGTGTTCTATTGCTTAAATATAAGACTGAACACATGAAAACATTTATTTGAAGTACAAAGTCACGATAAAATACTGCATTGCTGTAATGTTTTTGATGTTAAAAGTATCTGGACAAACTTGCTTGTTTATGCTTATAGCACATATTTTGTCTCAAACATCATAAACCATAGTCATTTATTTAATTAATCCAAGCCGTAGGTGACTTAAACCACACTCAAGCACATAGTCATATTTAAAGAAGCTTTGAGACCAGAGTTTGCATTATTTTGCATTATGCTGATTTTGTGACTATTTGTTTGGTAAGAACACTGATTTGTGTCTGAGTGGACCATGTTCTCTACCTCCATTGTGGACGCGGCTGTTCGGAACTGTGGCCGCAAGGTCTCTGGTGCCTGTCGTGGCGGCAATCCCCGAACCCGGTGGTGGACACTAGAAGTAAGGGATGCCGTCAAGCTGAAGAAGGAGTCCTATCGGGCCATGTTGACCTCCAGGACTCCTGAGGCAGCTG
>JAODOK010000025.1:8049498-8060483 GCA_027576575.1 Netuma bilineata | reverse complement strand
TTATTGCTGCACAAGGGGGTCACACCAGATACTGAAAGCAAAGGTTCACATACTTTTGCCACTCACAGATATGTAATTTTGGATCATTTTCCTCAATAAATAAATGACCAAGTATAATATGTTTGTATCATTTGTTTAACTGGGTTCTCTTTATCTACTTTTTGGACTTGTGTGAAAATCTGATGACGTTTTCGGTCATATTTATGCAGAAATATAGAAAATTCTAAAGGGTTCACAAACTTTCAAGCATGTCTGTAACTCTCATGAGTATTTTTTTTTCAGGTTATATTTAATAGAAAAAAATGAATTCATACTCCTTGTCATCTGTAGGAATAGTCATTTGGGAGGTTACATCCATGTCTGCTTTTACACATTCTGAGATTGCATCGACAGATGGGAGTTCCTGTGAAGAGCAAAAACGAGCACAGTAGGTCTACTGTATTTCTTAAAATTGTACTAATTGACAAGAATGATGTATAAACTTCAAATATCTGTTAGTGGTACAGTATATTAATCTAACATACGATACACTGAGATGCTCTGGTTGAAATTATGGATTCTCTGAGGTGACTGGCATAGTACTATTTTCTAAGTGGTGCAGTCCTAAAGAAAATAGTACTGTGCCAGTCACTGAAGAGATTCCATAATAACCGGTGCCTCTCAGTGCATTGTGTATTAGATTTATATCCCTCATCAACAAATTCCAAACTAAGTGTTTACTAGAAAGAATCAGAGAGAAACTGAAAATAAATAAATAAATAAATATATACTGGGGGCAGCCATGTTTGTTGTTTACATCGACATGACCTTCGACCTGCACATATGCAATGTCTCATGCTATCACCTCCCTCCCTAGGCATGATCATAATCTGTAGATCTACACACACATATTCTCATGGAGCTACAGCTGCAATTTGAGTCGGCCATATAGTTTGAAATTCTGGCCTCAGTTCATGGTATATCCATGATATACTGTAACCATTTTCATGATGTAATTGATCATAGTATAATAGTAGTCAAGTAGTCAACAATTTCAATGAGGACCAGTATCAGAAGAACCCAGATTATGAGCCAGAGAATGAATATCAATAATGAGTCAAGACAAGAATTGAATTTTGTGTAACAACACATATTGATAGAGTAGAAAGGATAAAAAATTTTAACACAATAACTATAAACAATAAAGTGCACACATAAACAAAACTCCCTTTTTTCTCCCCAAAGTTCAGTCTTGCGTTGGGGCCTGTTCTAATTTGTCAGTGTTTGTCTTACCACACCAGATGCGGGGAAGGGAGTCTCTTACACAGTCAGTGTTCAATCTGGCTTGTCACCCAGTTCACACTGGGAATCTCTGAATCTGGAGATCTTGCAACCTTGTACAAGCCTGGATCACTCAGTGAAGTGGACTTTTTGGCTTCAGAGCCTCTTCTGGGCATTGGACATGGTTCCAACTCTTACCATATACCCAAACCTGACCGCTGAGTGTGTTTTACAGCATTTCAGTCAGCGACCCCAGCGAATGCCACTATGGCTCTCATGCTGTTCAATCGAATGATAATGAAGGAAACACCCTAATTTGAGGTTGGTAGCAACAGACAAAATGTAAACGTAGGTGGAAAACAGACACAACTTCCCTTCACCACAGACAGCAGCAAATAACAGAATGAAAACAGAGCAAAAGTTACCAAGGGAACCTACTGGTAGCTGATTGGTTGGCTGGGGATATCAGCATTAATGATTATAAATACATCAAACTGAACAAACAACACCCATATAAAATGAACTCTTTGTGGTGACTTGATCAAACAACCAGATAACACTATTGTTTATGTATTAATCATTCCCCTTATGTAAATATACTGTGAAAAGGATTGTAAAAAGGATTTCTAGCCACATTTTAATAACCCTTTTTTAACATGAGTTGAGCCTCCATTAAATGAGTATGCTTGTTCAAATACTAAAAGGAATATTTTAAGAGAAATTATATGACAGAGAGGTGTCATTAGTAAGCCTGGGCTACACCCACCCCTGAATTCATGTATGTCCCTGTACATGGTCACTCCAGAATTGGCATTGTTATTCCAAAGGCTTGACTTTGTAACAAGTATTCTACATTCAAGGAATCAATAATGGCTGTGCTTAAGTATTGAAAGAATGATTTAACCACTGTGACCAAGGGGTTTCCTAGTTCAGTGTCGTCAAGCCTTCTTGGAGACTGATGGTGCCTTTCTGATTTCCTGAGAGGAATAACTGTGCCTATTTGTACCATTGTCTCATCGTTACTCATTGCCTCCCTTGCAAATGTCTCATCCTTCCTTTCCTCCTCTTTACCCTCGGACATATCAGAGAGCACTGGAAGCTGCTTGTTCTGGATATCTGGATATACATCATCAGGGGAGTGTTTTTCTTCAACAGGGTGCTCATTTTTAGGTCAGTTGCTCTCTCCTATAAGATGCTCAGTGTCAGGTGAGTAATTTTCAGTCAAGGCTATTTCATCAACTTGTTCAGCTAGTCTGACTCTTTCAGTAAGTAAGTAAGTAAGTACTCAGTGTCACCCTGATGGCTGTTAGGCTCATTAAGTGTCAGGGGACTATTTTGAGTATCAGACATGTCAGGAGGTTGGTTCATTTCAGGAGTGCAATCAACATTCTGAGCATTTACCAGAATTGCATTGGGGCAACCGCCTGGAGATCCAGTATGCTGGGTATCCTGCACAGTAGACATAGTTGGATCAGGCTGTACTGGACTCTCAGGGACTGTGGGGACTTGTGCTTTTTGAGGTTTCAAAATTCATCCTCCTCCTCCTCTGAGAACTGATCTTCATCTACAGCAGGATTTGCACAGGTTTTTGGCCTGTGCCTTGTGCTCTGCTGGACAGGATAATTGCTCCCTTCCATAGGTAAGTACCCACATGGGAGTAGTAAGTCCCTATGCAGTGTCCTTAGAGGACCATCCTTGTTTTCGGGTCTGACAGTGTAAACCAGGAAGGTGCCTGCTCTTCTTACCACTACATGGACACATAGCTCCCTTTTGTCCGAAATCTTATGTTTGCCCGAGTGCGGACGTTTCTGACCAATACTCGGTCTCCTGCTTCCAGGTCTGAGACAGTTACACACCCATCATATCTCATTTTGTTCTTGTGTGCTATTTTTGCAGCATTATCGATAGCAATCTTGTAGCTTTCTTCAAGATTTGAGGCTTTGCATGTACTCTGAGTGTGATGTGTGTTGACCCCCTTGTACTGGCAACCCAAATGCCAGCTCAACCAGTAACCGAGGCTGGTGGCCAAACATCAGTTCATATGGGGTGAAGCCTGTCACCTCATTCCTGGTGCAACTGTAAGCGTGGACCAGGGGTTTTAAAAAATCACGCCAACGAGACTTCTCCTGGTCCTGCAAAGTGCCAAGCATGTCTAGGAGGGTGCAATTAAATCACTCTACAGGGTTGCCCCTAGTGTGGTACAGGGTTGTCCTCACTTAAAGAATGCCAGCCAATTGACAGAGCTCCTTTATTGTGCAGGATTCAAAATCTGGTCCCTGATTGCTATGTAACTTTTCAGGGATCCTGTAGTACACCATAAAATTCTCCCACAGACATTTTGCAACCGTGCGGGCCTTTTGGTTAGGAGTTGGGACAGCAACCACAAATTTGGTGAAGTGATTAGTGATCATAAGTATGCCTCTGGTCCACTTTTGTCAGGTTTGAGAGAAAGGAAATCCATACAGAGGAGTTCCAGAGTTCTTGTGGTGTTGATGTTAACCAAAGGCGCTGCCCTCTCAGGCAGTGCCTTCCTCCACACACACCTGCCACATGTTTTAACCTTCCTCTCAATATCTCCAGCCATTCTTGGCCAGTAGAATCTGGTCCTTACAAGATCCATTGTACAATCGACCCCCATGTGACCCATATGGTCATGCATGCTGGTCAGAACTGTGTCATGAAGCTCAGTTGGCAATACAAGCTGATAAGTTGTCTGAGACCCTACTTGGTGTCTCCTGTACAAAATGTTATCGAGGCGCTCAAGGTGATTTAGCTCTCTGAGCAAGAGTGGGAGGTCAGGGAGTTCATTCCACAAAGTGGATGTGATTTATCTCCATGGTCAAGCTGGGAAATTATGTGTTTTAAACATTGGTCAGCTCTCTGCTTATTTACCAGCTCTGCCTTAGTCACATGGGGAATAGTTGGCAATCTTCCTAACTGACCTTCTTGCTCATAGCTGTCAGGCACAGCATCAGCGGAGATGGCAAGAGTTTCCACTAAGATAGCACCATCTACACAACTCTCATCATCATGACTGACACTGTAGATGAGCTGCCTCTCACAGATTGCTCATACCACAGCTTGATCTACTGCATTGATGTTTTCTGGGTCAGAGAGGTTATCTTGGGTGAACTGTCATATATGCTCTCTCTCTCTCTCTCTCTCTCTCTCTCTCTCTCTTTTTGAGATTTCAAATCATCCATCAGCTTCCCATGAGGCCTGTGGGACAGTGCATCCGCATCACCATTCTGCTTTCCAGGGTTGGAGAGGAGTTTGAATGAGAATGTGGATAGTGCTGCCAGCCACCTGTAGCTTGTTGTGTTGAGTTTTGCTGAGGTCAGTATCTATGTTAGCAGATTACTATTAGTTACAACAGTGAAGTGGTTGCCATAAAGGTAATCACTAAACTTTTCAGTCACCTGAGTGGCAAAAATTCCAACTTATGTGCTGGATAGTGACTCTCGCTTCATGACAGCCCCCTGCTTGCATAGCCTATGACTCGAAGCTGGCCTTTCTGCTCCTGATACAAAACAGCACCAAGCCTGGTGGTACTGGCATCAGTATGGCATACATAGGGCTTCTGAGGATCGGTGAAACCCATCACAGGGTCAGTGGTAAGGCTGTGAATGACCTGCTCAAATGCTTGGTGGCAAGCAGGTATCCAGCAATTCCCAAAGGCCTCCTTTGGATTGTGGTACTGATCTGCTCCCTGTTTCGGTCTTGATCTCTTGAGGGGGAGGTGGGTAACCAGAGGTTAAATCATAGAGGGGCTTGACGATGCTAGAGTAGCCCTTAAACCTCTTGTAATAACCAGCAAACCCTAGAAAAGATTTCAACTCTGGCAGGGTCTGAGGGATGGGCCAGGTCTTAAGAGCAGCAATTTTCTCTGGATTGGTCTCAACTCCCTTCTTGGAGACTACATGCCCAAGATAGAGGACTGAAGTCTGGAAGAACACGCACTTCTCTGAGGATAGCTTCAACTCAAACTCTTTGAGGCAAGTGAGCACTTTCATTAGCCTTGCTTCATGCTCCTCCAGGGTCTTTGAGAATATTATCACATCATCAAGGAAAACTAGCACATCCTTTAAATGCATGTCCCCCATGCACTTTTCCATTAGTCTTTGAAATGTGCTAGGTGCATTTGTCAACCCTTGAGGCACATGATTAAATTCCCAGAACCTGAAAGGGCACACAAAAGTAGTTTTTGGTTTGTCTGTCTCTTCAACTTCAATCTGGTAGTACCCTGATTTTAAATTGAGGACAGGGAACCACTGGGAGCCACTGAGTGCTGAGAATGTGTCCTCCAGCTTTGGAAGGAAGTATGCATCCTTTATGGTCTGAAGATTTAGAAGCCTATAGTCGATGCACAACCGGACCTTGCCATACTATTTCCTGACCACCACTGTCAGTGATGAAAATGGTGACTCTGACTCCCTGATAACTCCTGCTTCAAGAAGCTCTTGTATATGTTTCCAGACAGCTTCAATATCCTGTGGGTGTATTGGTTAAGCGTACTGTTTGAAAGGGGTTTCATCTGAGAGTTTTATGTAGTGTTTCATCTTGTCTGTCTGGCTAAAATCCAAGTCATGCTGTATGAACACATCAGATATGTTGCTAAGCTGCTGAGTGATGCATTCTTTCCACTCAGATGGAATTGGGGATTCAACAAAATCAAAGTTTACACTGGACTTTTGGGATGGCTGAGTCTCTGGTGACTTGGAGTGACTCCTGTTGCTTAGCTACACTGTGTTCTTGTAATAGGATGCTCTGGTAAGCACTTATTTCTGCAATTATACATTTTGCAGGAATGACATTATCATGATCAGACTCATTACTGATAACAGTCATGAGTACACTAAGCTAGCCTTTACTTGCAGGCCATCTGGCAGGGGGAATGAAGAGGGATATTCAATAACAACTGATTTCTCATTCTGAAACCTGTTTGCAAGAGCAACACCCTTGACCACTACAGTTTCACCAGCTGGAATGACCTGGGAGTCCATTCCTTGCATTTTCACTATGCCATGATGACTGTCATTCACTTGGTTTTGCCTCAGCTTAAGAATTTTGAGGATCGCTCTGGAGCTAGGTGGCATGGGCTGATAGTATGTCATTCCAGTTTCAGAGTAGATGTCAAACAATACATCAAGGGTATTGGTGCCTATTAGGACAAGAGACTGTGAGGTGGTTTGAATGTTGGGGACAACCAAGGCAAGTGTGTTTACATCTATTGGCACTCCCATAAACTCCTTTGGGAAGGTTACAGTCATTTCTAAGTAGTTAAGGTAGCGCACAGGTTGGCCATTCGCCCCCTCCACCTCCAAGAAATCATACAGTGTCTTAATCTCCTGCTCTGAAAAGTGCTGTTCATAAAATGACTGGGGAACTGTTGTAACTTGTGTACCCGAGTCAAGTAGGCAGTTGATTTCTTCACCTTTTATAGTCACTCGAGCTGTACTCTTGAAGCCAACCAACCATGTAGGAATATTAAAAGGTTGTTTCTTATTCAAATGTTCTAGGCTGGCACATATTTGAGCACTTTGCTATCTACATCTGAGGGACTTTGTTGGCTCTCCTCAGCCCCTGTTTGTCCTACAACAGGGACTGTTAGTCATTTAAATTTGAATTAGGGCTGTTCTGTGTTTCCCATCTGTGTTATTTTTCCTCTAACTGCTTCCTCTTTTCAGCTACTAAAGCAGGGTTTGCAATGCCCATGCAAGATGGGGCAATGTGCCCGTCCTCCCCACAGTTAAAGCAATACCAAAGCTTGGGTTTGTTTGTTTGATTCTTTTTTGTCTGTCTGGGCATGTCTGTTTTTGGTACCCTGCTTTGAAATTTACCTGCTGTTCCACCGTTATCAGCCCCCTTTGTCTTTTTCTAAGTCATGAAGGAAGTTAGTTGACTCTGCAAACTAGCTACCTGCTTCCTAAGTTCTTCAATAGCATTGGGGCTGTCCTCATGCTTCTCTTTTGACTCAACACAAGTACATGTACTATGGGACTGAAGCTGGACTCACTGCTTTGTGGTGCCAATGTGTTTCTTCATACAACTAGCTTTTGCTTGCTGTCGGTCTTCTTCAGTACGTAGCATTCGCAAAAGGTCTGAGAATGAAGATGGGCTGCTTTTCTTTTGTTCAAGTTGCTGGTTAGAGAGCAGAGTATTGTCCCAGCACCCTCTATAGAACTGCTTAAGCAGGTGTCTGCCTACGTCTTCTGATGCAATCTCACCCCTTTTTATGGCTAGGTTCAGTACTAGCTGCAGCTGATGAAGGTAGGTGGATGGTTTTTCACCTGGATCTTGGAGGGTGTTCCGGTACCGAGCAAAAAGCTCCTCCCATCCTCAATGGTACCATAGGCTGAGTCTTGCAGCTGCAGGTAGGTTACTGGAGGAGATTCAGGCTGTAGTCCCTTGATGACATCAGCTGCAGGTGGAAGCAAGCTCTCAAGGATCTTTTTGGATATCTGCAGATGGGATATGCTGGAATCATTTAGAAGTAGCTCAATATGTGAGTGCCAAGTGTTGTAGTCTGTTTCATTATCAGATCTGGGAGTCTTTCCAGAGAAGGAGCAGAGACTCACTGGGGAGTGAAAGTATGGGCCAACATATTCCCTCCTTGCAATATGCTCTACCATGACCTTCTAGATGCCAGGTGGGTTCATATCACTAACTGAAAGGGACAGAGCCCTCCTTTCACTTGTGAATGTGACTGAGACAGTGGCACCTAAGGCATTGCTATCCTGAGGAATATCCAAGAACGAGATAAGGGGTTGTCATTCCTTGGGGCTAACAGGCTGTGGTGTTAAGCTAGTGGTCTCAATGTGTGTAGGGGAAGATTCTTCAGCTATGGGTTGCATAATTTCAATATCTTCACCAATCTGAGACATCATTTCTTTCAACACTTCCCTGTATTCTTTGCCACTTAGCTTAGCTTAAACCCTTGAGCTCAGCTAGATATGTCTGGATAGCATTACTGCCAATCTTGGGTAGTGTACACACTGCTTAGTGCCCTTACACAATAACTGACACAGGGGCCACCTTGCATGGTGTACCTGCATAGCAAAAGTGGCTCTAAATTTTCTAGAGCTGAGCCATTTGATTTACTCAAAAATCAGGTTTTGGTAAATTTCAGATGAGGTATCGTTGATAGAAAAGGATTCTTGCAATAGAACCTTATTTCTTAAGGAAGTCAAGAACCTGTTTATCTTGATCTGCTACCTGGGTTAACCCACTAAAAATGACTGCATTTGGGATCTTAATACCAGACTTGTGTATGAAATCCATGTTGCACATGATCCCAATATTGATATTCAATTAACTGGTTCCTAGCTGGCTCGCCACTTCTTTAACCATTTTTATGATGTTGTAATAGATTATAGTATAATACTAGTCAAGTAGTCGAAAATTTCAATGAGGACCAGTATCAGAAGAACCCAGATTTTTATGAGCCAGAGAATGAAT
Organism: Netuma bilineata; assembly: GCA_027576575.1. NCBI lineage: Eukaryota > Metazoa > Chordata > Actinopteri > Siluriformes > Ariidae > Netuma > Netuma bilineata. Next base: position 8,051,765 of record JAODOK010000025.1, on the reverse strand, counting down.
ATCAATAATGAGTCAAGACAAGAACTGATTTTTTTGTAACAGCACATATATTGATAAAGAGCAGAAAGAATAAAACACAATTTTTAACACAATAACCTAAAACAATAAAGTGTGCACATAAACAACCCCCCCCCTTTTTTTTTCCAAAGTTCAGTCTTGCATTGGAGCCTGTTTTAATTTGTGTCAGTGTTTCTCCTACCACACTAGATGTGGGGGAGGGAGTCTGTTACATAGTCAGTGTTCAATCTGGCTCACCACCCAGCTCACACTGGGAATCTCTGAATCTGAAGATCTTGCAACCTTGTACAAGCCTGGATCAATCAGTGAAGTAGATTTTGGCTTCAGAGCCTCTTCTGGGCATTGCATGTACTTCCAACTCTTACCATATACCAAAACCTGACCGCTGAGTGTATTTTACAGCGTTTCACTTGGTGACCCTGGTGAATGCCTCTATGGCTCTCATGCTGTTCAGGCAAATGATAATGAAGGAAACACCCTAATTTGAGGATGGCAGTGACAGACAAAATGAAAATGCAGGTAGAAAACGGGCACGACTTCCCTGCGCCAGAGACAGCAGCGAAAAAAAACCCAGAACGAAAACAGAGCCAAAATTACCAATGGAACCTACTAGCTGATTGGTTGGCTGGGGATCTTGCCATTAATGTTCCACAACCAGATAACACTATAGGGTTTTTTGTTTGTTTGTTTTTTGTTTTTTTAAATCAATCATTCCCCTTATGTAAATATACTGTGAAAAGGATTGTGAAAAGGATTTCTAGCCACATTTTAATAATCCTTTTTTAATGCTCACTTAAAATTCCATCAAACTGAACAAACACCACCCATATAAAATTAACCCTTTGTGGTGACTTGGTCAGACAACCAGATAACACTATAGGGTTTTTTTTGTTTGTTTGTTTTTTAAATCAATCATTCCCCTTATGTAAATATACTGTGAAACGGATTGTGAAAAGGATTTCTAGCCACATTTTAATAACCCTTTTTTAAACATGAGTTGAACCTCCATTAAATGAGTATGCTTGTTCAAGCACTAAAATGAATGTTTTAAGAGAAATATGACAGAGGGATGCTATTAGTAAGCCTGGGCTGATTGAATGTTGTGTAAAACAAATAAAAACAGAATGTGATGATGCTAAACTGGCCTGCCTGCAGTCTTGACATGTCTCCCATTGAACACATTTGTCACATTAGGAGCACAAAATATGAAAAAGGAGACCATGAACTGCTGAACTACTGAACTTTTATATCAGGCAAGAATGGGACAACTTTCAAAACTACATCAGTTGGTCTCCTTAGTTCCCAAACATTTACAGAGTATATTAACAAGAATAGGTGATGCAACACAGTTGTAAACTAGCTCCTATCCCATCTTTATTGAAACTTGTTGCTGGTGCTAAATTCAAAATGAGCATATATTTTTCAAAAAACAATAAGGTTTCTCAATTTCGATGTTTGATATGTTGTCTTTGTCCTATTTTCAATGAAATCTAGGTTTTCCATGATTTGCAAATCATCACACTCTGGTTTTACATTCGTTATATTTTACATCAGAAATCCCAACTTTTTTTGAATTGGTGTTGTATAATTTTACTACACAATTATACTCACAGGACTGATGACTGGATGTGAAATTTCTGATGGAATGTGCACCGGGCTACCAGAAACGCTCAACTTCTCTGGAACTTCATTAATTTTCATAGCCATGAAGGATGTGCTCCAATTCTAATGGGGGGGGGGCATACATACCTATATATTCATTCTTTCCATTCTTCAGTGAGAGAACCTAGTACAGCCTACAACTACATGTTTGTGCTTATTCCCAACAACTATATGTAACCAACAATCCCATGGGAACATTGGAAATCTAGGCAAGGTATGGAAGTTGTCCAGGGTTTGCCAGATATTTCAACTTGGTTTGGTTTGATTGTGTTGAGTTTATCCTTTATTTAGCCATATGTAATTTAGGTTAGCCCTATTCGACTTCAGCTTGATTTATTTTAAGTTATTGTTAATAAATTGTTGATTTAATCAAGTTGTTGCTGTGTGGATCTCCCATCTTTGTTATGCCTTAAATGAGCTGGGCTCACTGATTGGGGGCTTGTCTGGGAGCTGAACCTGGGACCTCTTACACTTATGCATTGGTTACTTTTCCTTAACTCTATACATTTAATGTGCATCATATTAAAGGTCAGGAAAATGTAATGCTGACACACTTTCTTGAGCACCTTGTTGATGTTCCAAAGACT
>JAODOK010000025.1:7844561-7863203 GCA_027576575.1 Netuma bilineata | reverse complement strand
TATTACTGCATATATGGAATTATACCCCATAATATATGGCTTATTGATGAATCATATATTGATTTATGTATTGCATTGTACTGTACAGTATATTACGGCATATATTGAATTATATCCCATAATATATGGCTTATTGATGAATCATATATTGATTTATGTATTGCATTATACTGTACAGTATATTACTGCATATATGGAATTATACCCCATAATATATGGCTTATTGATGAATCGTATATTGATTAATGTATTGCATTATACTGTACAGTATGTTACGGCATATATTGAATTATATCCCATAGTATATGGCTTATTAATTAAATCATATATTGACTTATGTATTGCATTACACTACACAATATACTGTAACGTACTTTATACAAGGCATTTATGAAGTAGTGGAATTACAACAATGACCAAACATCAATTCAATTAATTCAACTATTCACATTGGTTTATTAAATGGTGAAGAAGAATTTCCCTCTGGGACAATAAAGGCTATACTATACTATATACTATATACTATAAAAACATGAAACCAACCGACCCTTTCACACCACCGCTCACACATGCAGAGACAGAGGGGCAGACAGGCAGGGAAACGCACACAAAACCACGGCTTGACGACACCGGCCAACAGGCCAAATGCTGGTGAAACTTGGCTGTGGCCAGTAACAATTTCAGTCTCCCACTTTGGTCAGTAACTTGTACTTAAAAGTAAAGAGGTTAATGTAAATGCAGAAATATTCTACAAAAACAAAACAAAACAAAAAACAAATAAAACACGAACAAAACAAAACAAAAAACTGTGGCTGTGGCCAGTAAGCAAAACAGTTCACATAAAGCACTGGCACACATGCACACACACAAAGACACACACACACCTTCTGATATACAGTTGCAACCATATATTTACATACACTTTTTGTCAAAAAATACATTAACTTTTTTCTGATTCTCTGACTTAAAATCGGACAAAACCTGTCCAATTTTTTAGTTGATAAGGATTTATACAATTTTTTCCAAATGTCCGAATTCTTTCCAGATCCAAGAAAAATGAGAGAGAGAATTTTACACTGTGTTTTTCAAAATCAAGTTTACATGCACTTTATTAGAATTTGGTCTAAATGCCTTTGAACATCATCAATTGGGTCAAACTTTTTGTAAATTGTTCTCACATCTATTATGACTGGCAGAGCTGGCACAGCATGTATGTTAACTAAGGCTTAAACACATGGCCAAGCTATTAGAGTTTGGTCGAGAGAAAGCAACCAAAAGTCTTGTTTAAATATTCATGGTAAATTGTAAAACAATTTACAAAAAGTTTGACCCAATTGATGAAGTTTAAAGGCATTTAGACCAAATTCTAATAGAGTGTATGTAAACTTCTGACCTTCATGAAAACACTGAAACCATTTTATTACATTTTATATTTATTTTTTCTTGTATCTGGAAATACTTTTTGCATTTGAAAATGAATGTATAAATCCTTATTCACATACAACCGGACAGTTTTGGTCCAATTGTAAGTCAGAGAATGAGAAAAAAATAATTTTGAGTTTTTGACCATATGGTGTATGTAACTATATGGTTGCAACTGTATTTTTTTTTTTTTAAGTGAAGGTAAAGGTGAATTCAGGGGCAGACCGCCTGCAGCCTCAGTCACTCAAGGTCACTGAGAGGGCTCATAGGCCTGTCCATGGACTTCTTTTTGTCTTGGTGACGGAGTTCACAGATTCTTCTATTAAGCGACATCCGGACCTCCCCCATCTTCACACCCGGATGAACCTGAGCAACAGCATCTGCAAAAGTAAAAAGAATGTTAAACTCTCTAACCCATTGTGCAGGCGAGACGTTCCATTTCTATTTCCATTGGGAAGCGACAAGGAAGCAGAGGCTGGTGACGTAGACAAGCGAGGCGAGCGTGCGGGGAAGTTGGGCTCGGCTGAAAGATATGCTAATGAAACGTAGTGATGGGAAAAAGTTCAGTTTCAGTTACAATCTAGGGCCACACATTCCAAATGGCCTTGTTTTACCAGTGTAATTCAACCATGTGATCATTCCACCATCGAATCACCAGGCTGAATTGGACAGGTAAAAACAGGTCACCTGGAATATGTGGAACTGGATTGTAACTAAAACTGAACTTTGTCCCATCACTGATGAAATACATTGTTAGTGAAGCGGTAGCAAGTGGGAGAGGTTTCAAATGAAAGGTATTTCATGGAGTTAAGTTACAACATTGTACTGATAGGTAAACACTTGACAGCAGAGCCAAGCATGTCCATAAAACAGTATATGAGAACATACAATTGTCTGGGGGAAATGCACGAGGGTTCATTCTGCCCTTAACGCCAACGGGACAAACAAAAACTTGATTTCGATGGCAACATTGCTCGACACGCCCAACCCCCACCTGCTTACATGCTTAACATAACCATCAATTTCAGACAGAGTATTCACTATGGCTGGGAATATAACACCATTCAATCGTGAAAGATTAATCTTCTCCATGGCCGTGCGGTACATTAGGTAGTAGTAGTTTCAATGAGCAGCATAGTCACAATAACTAATCTGGGAACAATCCTAAACAGTGCATCTTTAAAAGGGAAGGCAACCATTTAGGGGTAACAATTAAAATTGTTGACCTGAGTGTGTAAAATCTCTTATTATTCTTTTTTTTTTTTGGTTTTGTTTTACATATCCTCAGAGGAAGAATGTTGCTAAACTAGCAAGAATATATGGACTTAAGTCCTATAAATGATTTGGAAAACATTTATTTTGTCTCTTGACTGACTACCAATGCTCATAGAGAGTCCACATAGCAAGTGAAAAGCCAGAGGGCAAGAGGGAGTATAAAACACCACACCACCTACAATGCAAAGTAAGTCCATTCCCCTCCTTCACAGACCCAGGTTTTCAGCAGTGATTAGCCCCCAAATAGTAGTTCAAGCTCTATGACCTCTTTCAAGTCACTCTGGATTAAAGTGTCAGCTAAATGTAATGTAACAAGTGTGCTTCTTGTTTGAAAAAATGGAACAGGTGTTAGCACAGAACGCTGAAATTGTGTTTGACAAATGTGCAGTTGAAACTTGAAGGGTATGCCACTAGTTTGGGGCCAAATACACCATTGGTTCATGAAGGGTTTTATTTTTCGTTGTGTTACATTCTCAAACTTCCTCCTTTCAATAGTCTTAAACAAGTGCCCAATATTGCCCAGCTTTGTAAACCCAGGTCAATGATTTTAACCATATTTAGCCCAATGACCCCTTGGATGTAACATGTTACATCAGCAAGTTTCACACATTCAATGTGCAGTTAATAATGTAGCTCAAGTAAACTCTACATCTTACCGAGTAGGGCTTTCAATTTCTTTGGATCCAGAGGCTGCCGGCGGTCTGCTGCTGGATTCACCTGTAAAAATCAGTCAAAAAGCTAAATCAAATTCAAGCATTTTTCAAGCACCAACTTTCAGGTTTTCCAGGACATTTCAAACCTAGCCGACTAGTTGTGTTTGCGTGGCAATACATTATATAGCAACACAATACTGTTTTTTCACAGCAGAACACCATGTATGAGAACACAATTCAACATATAAAGCCATCGATCAAAGGAAATCTGTTTTGTTATATTTGTTATATAATTTTTTTTAAAAAAACCTGCATTTTCACAACTTTACAAATACAAGTTACAATCAAGCATTTTTAAGGAATGCAAGCACACGTTGGAACCCCGACTTCAGGCAAGCAGACACAAATTGTCCCGGGTTCACAAACTCCCACTGTACTACTAGCTCATGAGGTGTTTATAAGCAATTGTACCTTGTTCACGCCACCCGTAAGGTTGGACTGAAGGAGGACCTCCAAGCTGAAGAGGCCCTGAAGTAGTGTGCGGGCCATCCCCTTCGCTGTTGTTTGGGCACATGCTGTTTCCCAGCAGTGTTTTGAAACTTTGACCTCACCATCCCCAAGTTGAACCTGATTCATTTTAAGAAGGAAAGAAAAATAGGAAGAGGAATATAAGGACAAGTATTACAATACTTTCACCAGATGCTTTCATTACTGGTGGCATGAGAGAAAAATCACGAGACTTGAGATGATGCAGTGCACAATAAAGCAGAGAAATGCTAGAAGTATGACATTACATTAGGCAAACTCTTATTCTTGTACTCATATTCTTGTACTAACAGAAACCTAAATCAGAAGAAAAATGCCTGGAAAATACTGTTAGAAATTATATTTTCCAGTGATTTTGGGTCAATCACAGTAGAGTACCACAGAAACTTGAAATGCTTGGCTTAGCAGCGAATGTCCAAATTTTGATCAGAACCACCTTTGCATCCCAGACAAAACATGGCTTTATGTTAAAAATAAACAAACTTCCCATTTAAGCATCTTCCCAATCCTGACAATTCAAGCATTTTCAAAGAATTCAAGCACCCATGGGAGGAAACCTGTTACTTGAACGAATTTCTCACTTTCTGTTTGTCATTGCAAAAATGTACTTACTAATGCAGGCTTCGGTGAAGTACAGGGACTTGATGTCGACTCTTCTTCGCCACTACCACTAGCAGTAGAAGTAGCAGTAGAAGTAGCAGCAGAAGCAGAAGCAGAAGAGCAATTTTCTTTCTCTCCTATCATTTGTTTCACAGAGACCAAAAGCGACGGAATTTCTGGAAAACAAATGTCATAATTCACAAAAATACAGAGACCATCAAAATATCCATTCAATATCAATCAATTCAAACGTTCACTTATCACAGACAAATGTAGGCGTTTCATACCTGGCACGTGGTGGGGGGGGGGGGGGCTCTCGCACCTGGAGCAACATGAGAGGTCAACTCTAAACAGCAAGATGTGTGGCCTCCCTTTCAGGAAACATTTGACTCTGAGGCCCCACCTCTAAAACAACATCAGCTGACTAAAAGCATGCCACCACAACACCAGGTGACCCTCTGACAATGGCAGAATTTACACAAAAACATATCAGGTATGAATTGCCCACATTTGTCTGACGAGTGAAAGTTTAAATTACTTGACAAAAGGAAGATATAATGAACACCCTACAACCAATGTCAAATCAACGACTCACGGCCTCATTACACAGCGGCCGGCACCAGGGAAAATATTCCTCCTGAAAAGCACTATTGAGCTGTTGCATTATTATTCTGTAGCTATGCAATAGGCGGACTTTTATTGCGCCACATCAGCATCAATTAGTAAACATAGTCAAGCCTCACTTACCTTTCAGTGCAAGTTTACGTAGCCTATTGTTTTCAAGGTTCAACGCCTTGTTTAGGCTTTCCAGTCGCCTATTTTCCTCTTTCACCGCCTGAAGCTCCCCTGCCTGGTCATTACTGGTCTCCAGCACATCTACCTCTGCCTGCCTGGCAGCCAGGACTTTGTAGTTTTTCTGTTAGATTAAATGGAAAAGTGTAACAAAAATAGATTCAGAGAAGTGTTGCATGGAAAAAATGCCATAATATTGTAGCTCTTCTATGGCATAGACATTCAGCTATGGCAACAAATTAACCCCTATGCCAAGACATTAACGACACTGCCAACCATAGAACACCATTATGCCACTACTTCCCCCTCCCCCACACTGTTTAAGTTATGAAATACATGAGCGCACACCAGAGGTGTGACCAGAATGGCTTGTGTGGGGGGGCAGTTAGCACATTTGGGAGGCAGACTACAATACCGTAAAAATCGGCGGAAAATCACTACTACTTACTTGGTCTGATATTACAATAATAATACGTATACGAATAATAATATAATAACAACAATGTCTACATGCACGTCAATTGAAACGTGTATGCAAAAACAGACTTTAAAAAAAATTATGCAACTATCATTTTTTGATGTTTATATCTCGCTGAACCAGAAACGCACAGATATGATATACATATCATTGGAAAGGGCAGAAAGACACCTTTCGAATGATGCCAAGGACTCACACATACACATAAGTGATGTCTACACAAACAATTGAAACATGTATGCAAAAGCGAAGATTTTTTTTGATTATGCAACTACTGTATGTTGATGCTTATTTCTGGCCGAATCGGAAATGCACAGATACAGATATGATATACATACCGTTGGAAAGGGCAGAACTAGACCTTTCCGATGATACCAAACACAACCACATACACCTAAGTGATGTCTACAGAAACGTCAATTGAAAATGTTGTGCAAAAACGGAGATTATTGGACAGGGCATTTCTCAGGGGGGCAGGTCTTCTCTTAGAAACGCCCCTGGCGCACACACACACGCTCAAAATGAAATGTAGTGATCCATGTACGTGTGCCCAAATACAAAAACAGTAAAGACAAATACCTTTTTGACCACGGGTTCAGGCTCCGGCTCTTCGTCAAGGAATAGTTTATTTGGCATCCGACGCCTTTTGTTTCCAGCAGGCGCCTGGTCCTCCTGTAAAAGCCTTAACTCTGTGGCCTTTAGTATTGACTCCTTGTCTGTGTTGGGAACAAAAGAGGCAGACTTAAGACATGGCATTTAGTCCATTGGACCATTAGAGACCTAATAGATTGTTAATGATATTTCGATATACTTAACGAGGTGTAAGTACTGAGGTATTCTATTATAAATGCCTTTAACTAAATGAAAACAAAATTTGCCGTATTGCCATTGTTCCATAATACTTGCAGACAGGAAATCAAACACACACACACACACACAACATAATACATGTCTTTGTTAATGGCACATGTGGTGTGTCCTGTAGGTAAGGGAGAAGGATTTAAGTCAGATAACGGCTTCACGCGGTAGCAGCTCAAGCCTTGAACATGCACTTGGTCTTCAAGACAGACACAAAGTGGGCTCATATCGAAAGTTACTAGCAGTAATGAATTACAGCTAGGGTTTTGGCTGTATTTCTATGTCAGTAAATTATTACAAGCTGCCCACTCCAATTAAGCACCATTATTATTATTATTATTATTATTATTATATATTATATTATCATTAATGTAATTTCCACAATAGAATGGGCCAAAATGTAACTACTAACAAGGAGTAAAAAGCACATGTGCCAACAAATACAATGGATTAAACATTGGATCTGTGTCAAATGATAGATTCACTGCAGTAATAGACATGGATTGTCACTAGATAGTTCTCTATGGCAGCTCTATTAGTTTCGAAGCAAAATGGCGCCGTAACGACGCAGCCTTGGCGCCATGTAAACTCGGAGAAAATGGCGCCCGTAGCGTATCTTTGCCCAACGGACTAAAGTTGCACAATACAATACCTTACCGGAGAACTTTGTGATTGGAAACGGTTTTACGTATTGAGTGCACGTGATTACACTGAAATTGATTTAGAAAAGCCATTTAACTCTTAACAGCCAATTGAAACTATACTGTGGCCACAATTCAAGTCTCATTAGCTATAACACTAGCTAACCTCAAGGTCAGCCAGCTACCTTTGGTACACCAACCGCCAACAGTACAAAAATTGCCTAAAGCGAATGGCACAGTTGACTATAGCCAATAGTGTTACACAAGAACATCACCATATAATAAATGTTTTATGACAAAGTACAACGACTACTTACCAGCTAACTGTAGAATAACTGCTGGCTCAACAGGCCAACCATTTGTGGGTCGCTTCCCGCTCCGACACTCCACGAGATACTCTCTCCCCTCATCAAATGTTGTACTTTCGGGTGGAAAGTCAACGATCCATTGCGTGGGGACGATGCTTAACGCACCCTTGTCCTTGCCCTTTGTCCAACTGACTAAGGCTGACTTCATTCTGACTTAAGTGAATGAAAGTAGAGTAGCGTGTGGCGTCGACTCGTGTCACGAAAGACCATTCGAACGTTGCACCACAGAGAGATCCATGACCCGGAAGTCGGTCACGTATTCGTCGCAGATACTTAACCATGTGAAATGTTTTTGGCAGATAACGCGTTTTCGTGGAAATTAAGTTGTGTTTTTTTAAATGTCTATTTCACAAAAATAATATTTTCTTGAAAAATATTGTCAAAACAATAGCATTGCTGCTGCGTTCTACGACCCTTTCCAAAGAAGATTATCTACATCCGGTTCAACCGCCATCTTCTTCACAATCTTTTGACATGCAGCAGCTCAACCAGCATTTTCTTTGCAATGCGTGGATATCTAGCTAAATGCAGTGACGAACAACATGGATAAAAGAAGGAGGAAATACATTTCGCCAGACTCAACATATGATATTCCACCAAGAACGAAGAGATACTGGAAAAGGAGGTTTGTGCTTTATTCTCTCGCTAAATCTCACCTATTTAATTGACCAGTCATGTCCACCTGCTTTGCCTGTGAGCTCTTAGGTCGAACAAATTGTATTTAAACTACATTGGAGATTTCTGGTATGAGTGGTGTAATCTCTTCGCGCAGTTTTAATAACATATACGCACGTTGTGATAGTAGTCGCTCATTTTTTGGATGAAGAACATTTTGCGCAAGGGGCGTCAATATGAACTCAGTGCCTCGTGGTAGATACACGGGTAACTCCATGCTAGCACTTAAGCTTGACGCTAGCTAGGGACACACAATTCGATGGTGATTAATAGCTTGGAGGCTATAACATTTCACTGCCTTCAGTACATTGCTGTAACTATTTTTTTCCTGGACATATACGCACATTGTCATTGTAGTCGCTCATTTTTGGATGAAGAACATTTTGTGCAAGGGGCGTCAATATGGACACCTCGTGGCCTCATGCCTCGTGGTATACATGGGTACCTTCATTGCTAGCAATTAAGCTTGAAACTAGCTGGTGATGCATAATTCGATGGAAATTGCTAGCTTGGAGGTTCAATTTTCACTGCCATCAGAACATTGCTCTACGGTAACTGTTTTATGTGCCTCTAAGTGAAAGATTTCAGCGGCGTAGGGGAAAATGCGGGCAAAACCTAAGTCAGGGCTGTACGTTTGGCTTTTTGACTAGGGGCACAGTTGTTCTTAAATGAAAAGTTTGGAACACAGATCAAAATTTAGAAGCGCCCCCCAAAACAGGGGCACTGTAGAGCGCTGCATCAGATAACGGGTGGGAGTAGAGGGAAGACAAAAGTTAACTGAGGGAGAGGTGTAATGGCTTATTTCCACATTATCACTTAAGACTGTCTATGTAGATACAATGATGTTTAAGACTTGTCTGTCTCCATGCTTATCGTAGAAAACTTAATGAGGCCATCAACTTGGAACCATCAAACCAGATAAAGGTCAGTGAACATAAGAAAGTGTATATTTCATTGGCATTATGCGGATGAATAGCTTTTTTAAAAATGAGGGGGAAAATTAACACTTGCACCCTGATATAACTTTTTTCATGGGTCCCAATATGGAACAGGAAACTCAGTCACTTGGAGGATGCACATGGTGGCGGTATAGCTTATTGCAAATCTGAGTTGTGTGACCATTTTTGTACTGAAAGCTCTTCTTTTACACATCAGGACCAGAACACCTGTGACGATCACAATGACGCTGACCTTGATGGTTCTGAAGACGAACACCTGCACCAAGATTTGTCAGACTTGGATGATGCACCTAGTGGTGATGACGTCTCGGTAGGCTATAATTTACTTGGGGACCATTTTTAAACACTTGTGTAAGATATGGTTGCAAGCAGGGGCTTGCTGTCACTTCGCAACAACAATGCAGTACTTCACTAAATCATTACTACAAAGGGATTATTACACAACAAAGTTTTTTCCTGTGGGAAATTGGCCACGAGAGATCTTAAACTCTGAAAAGTCTATGAAAAGTCTATTAACAATGTTGAAGTTTTCCAGAAGGATGTGGCCGTCTTGAAATTGCTCTGCTGTTCGTTAGCATTACATTACGTTAAATGCTGCGGTCTTGCAGTTTTGTTCTTTTGAATTAGCCTAGGGTGACGAATATGGGACCCCCGGCTTACAAATAGAATGGAACCCAGGCTTTTTGTGAATCTCCCAACAGTTAAAAAAAAAAAACAGCGATGAGGCGATATCAAGCAGAACTGTGTTGTGAAAAGACGCACGCTTTTCAGTGCAGTAGTTGATAACGTAGTAGTTGATAACGCAGATGCTCGGCTCCACTGACCTTATGGCCCATAGCTGACAACTGAAAGTCTTAAGCAGCCCCCAAGGTCCAGAATCACTGTGCCATATTGCTGTTCGCAATATTAATAACCAGGGCCGTAACAATATTGTATCGAATTGAGAAATCGTGATACTCAGAGTCACAATACTGTATCCTGAAACAAGAAGGCAGTATCGTGATACACACTTTCCAAATTCCTGTAGCCTTCAGTCCAGAAAACAACCACAGGATATGATGTGAGCATGCTTAAATTCACCATCATTATTATATAACTAGCCTCTTGTAACCTATTCTATCTATAAGTCTATAGAATCATAGTTTCTATTTACACATTTCTCGTATAACGTTGGAAAATGTGAAAAAGTAAAATTAATCAATGAAAAAAGGACACATTTAAAAAATCGTGGGGTGTATCGAACCGTAGGCTAAAAATCGTGATATGAATCGAATCGTAAGTGAAGTGTATCGTTACAGCCCTGATAACCATATTGCTTTTTAACAATTAATGATTGCATAATAGACTGGAATCAAACATAGACAAAACTTTTTTTTTATTCTATATTGGGCAATTGGTGGCACAGTGGTTGGAAAACACTGCATTAAGTCACTAGTTAATAAAACCATTGAAACTCTGTCTTCAGGTTTTTTTTGTTTGTTTGTTTGTTTTTTGAACCCAGTCTTGACTTAATTTGTTGCGGCATGCATCTCTCATCATGTCTGAGCGCTGAATACCCGGTTCTTCTGAACACTCAATGTAGGATTCAGTTCTGGAATATAGCAGCATGGTAGGGCAATAGTTTTCTGTTAGTTTCACCTTAATTTTTCCTGGTCTTTGGTAGTTATTTTCTCACACATTTCTTGTGACACAGCTGGCTTTGGAACGGTGTTTGTGTGTGTGACCAATAACTTGGCAATTTCAAGACACCACATCCCTCTGGAGGAATTTTTAGACTTTTTTAGAGTTTTCGAATCTGTGTCCCATTTTCCAAAAGGAAAAGAAAGTTGCCTAGTTATTATGCACACCTTAACTGGGATGTTGGGCTCCTTCACACCTTCACCTTACTATACAAATGTGAAGAATGCTTGAATCCAATGTGTTGTAGTCGTTTGGGTAGGGTGTGCACATCCAAAAACTCTTTGCAGGTGCCAGACAAAAGTGTCAGACAGTTGAGAAAGGTAGGTCTGCACACTGCTGGTTATTAAGTTTATTTTCTGGAGTGTAACCAGCAGTGTGCAGACCCAGTTTTCTGAACTGAATCCAGTGTGTTGTCATTGTCATACAGGTTAGTGTTGGAAAATACCTATAAAATGGACAATATGATCAAAGAGCTTTTTGCATAATAATTCTTCACTCTGTGTATTAACCTTTGTCTTTTTATCATGGTTACATCAATGCCACATCTTAAAATGTTCTGCTTATTTCCTTCCAGCTTTTTTTTTTCAATTGTTTAGACTTGTAATACAATGTGTCCTTTACAGGGCCTACACGAAGACCCTGAAGCTGAAGCTTTTTCTGACTCTGAATACATCTGCACTGGAGAAGATGATGCTTCCATATCAGGAAATGAAGAGTCCCATTTCAGAGGTGCTGCTGAAATGATTCCCCCAGTGAATGACGAGCCACTTTTCAGAGGCTCACAACTTACAAAAGCTCAGAGTTTTTTACTCATTCTGTCATATGCTTTGCGCCACTCACTCACTGGTGTGGCACTTTCTGATCTTTTAGAATTGATTCATATCCACTGTCCAGAAAGTGAACAAACCTCGAAGTATCTCTTCTTAAAAGCGCTACAACCAATACAAGGTCACCTAGAATGTCACATATACTGTCCCAATTGTGAATACTACATTGGCAGTCAAGTCACTGAAGGACAGTGTTCTGTTTGCAGCTCTACATGGGATAAAGACAGCTGTGTTAAAAACGGTAATTTCTTCTTATACTTGCCCATCCAAACACAACTGCAACATCTTCTTCAAAGAGAAGATATTGCAGATTGTATTAAGTCAAAAAATGGCACGTGCAACACAGAAGGTTATGATGATATATGTTGTGGCAAATTGTATCAGAATTTGAACCAAGATGGGGGTCCACTAGATGGTTCTGATACATTGTCCTTAACCTTGAATTGTGATGGTGTTCCGGTATTCAAATCATCCCAATACAGTGTTTGGCCTTTACAAGGTATGGTGAACGAGCTTCCCTTTCATGTTCGTAAACAAAATGTTTTACTTTTTGGGCTATGGTTTGGACTTAAAAAACCAAACGTTAATGCATTTTTGAAACCATTTGTGCAAGAATGTCAGTCCTTGTCGACTGTTGGTTTCAACTTAAACAGAAACAACACAGAGAGTCTTTGCAAAGTGATGGCCAGTGTTATAATGTGCGACTCTGTTGCCAGGCCCATCCTCCAAAACATGACGCAGTTTAATGGTCATTATGGGTGCAGCCTGTGCTTGCATCCTGGTGAACAAGTTTCAAAGGGAAATGGCAGTGTACGGGTTTATCCATACAAAGAGGTTGAAAAAAGAGGGCACACGTCAACCCTTACTGATGCTAGGGAGGCCATGAAAACCACACAATCAGTGAGGGGCGTTAAAGGGCCCACGTGTCTTGTGAACCTCCCACACTTCGATATCATTGAAGGAATGCCTCCTGATCATATGCACAATGTAGATCTTGGAGTAGTTAGGCAAATGACAAACATGTGGTTGGACAGTGAACATCATGAGGAGCCATATTACATTGGCAATCGGGTTACTGAGCTCGACCAACGACTGCTTGCAATTAAACCAACTTGCGATGTCACGAGAGTGCCTCGCTCCTTTCAGCAGAGGAGATTCTGGAAAGCCAGTGAATGGCAAAATTGGCTACTTTTCTACAGCGTGTTTGTGCTAAAGGGAATACTCCCACGTCCATTTTATCAGCATTGGTTGATCTTGGTCACAATAATGTTCTTACTCTGTAAGGATATTGTCACATCAGAGGGGTTACGAAGATGTGAAAAACTAGTCATTGACTTTGTCAAACAGTTTGAAACACTATATGGAAAGGCAAATGTGTCTTTTAATGTACATTTATGTCTTCATTTGCCAGACTCTGTGAGAAATTGGGGACCTTTGTGGGCACATTCAGGGTATATTTTTGAATCTTTTAATGGAGAGATACTGAAGATGTTTCATGGCACCCAATGTGTTCCTTTACAAATAATGAAACAGTTTACATATAGACAAGTCTTGCCTCTCTTGAAAAACGACGCCCTGAGAAGTGCTTCTCCTAGATGTGTACAGCTGTATAATGATTTGACTGGTAGCAAACAGCTGAAACAGTTTGAAAGAGTAGGAGATGAAATTGTTAGCCTTGGATTACATTATGTAAGAAAACTAACAAATGAAGAAGTGTTGTCGATGAGGGAAAAAATTTCAGTCACCATTGAATCAGTTGTAAAAATATGCAGTAGAATACTAGTTAGAGGTGAACGGTATTACTCCAAGGAGTTTACTAAAGTAAGAAAACGTAATAGTTTCACTGTTCTTTTAAGTAATGGACACATTATCACTGTTGAGTACTACATAATTGTAGACGGACCTCATGATAGAAGATGTTTTGCTGTTGGTAGGCAGTACGATCGATCTAACAGTTCTATAATTAATGTTGAAAACATAATTTGTTTGAAGAGAGCATTACAGGGCAGAAAACGGGTTTTTGATGTGCTGTCATTTAAAAAAAAATGTGTACTAATTGACTTGCCAAATTATGCTAATGTTTATGTATGTATCCCACCACGCTCTAGTGTGGAAGACTGAATGGACTGGTTTGTGGTTTTGTAAATTTGTATATTTTGTATATTATTGTAAATTTTGTAAATATGTATATATTATGTTGAATATATTGTATATTTTGTATATTATTGTAAATTTTGTAAATATGTATATATTATGTTGTATAGGCCTATATTGTATATTTTGTATATTCTTGTAAATTTTGTAAATATGTATATATTATATTGTGCTACAAGTTGCCTCTGATAAATGGCATATAATAAATGAAATGAAGAAAAACAAATGTTTTTCATTACTGAAGTTAGTTGATGCCTACTATATCAGCTACACTTTGACATAGGAAGCATTACCACATGTGATTCATTTGTACAGGCCCAGATAAAAACTAAAGAAATACTTATCACAGAAAAGAATAATGTAATACTTTTTGCACTGCAACCTTAGACTCAAGTTTACATTTGATTTGCTTTCTAATACAATAACATTAGTGCAATATCTTGCGGGGTAAATTCTTACAATGGAAAGCCTTGAACAGATATTTACCAGTAAATAGTACAGTAATTGTAGCAGTAATATAGCTAAATTTTGAAAGTGATATATGCCTTATCAACATGCACAAGCAAGCATATTTGTTTTTGTTTTTTTTGGCTCTGTGGCAGTCTACTAGCGATCTAGATCAGTGTTTCTCAACCTTTTTTCAGGCGAGTCACCCTTTAAATTCATGAAAAATCTGAAAGCACCCCAATATATGACTACTCCAATATCAAACCCACTCAAAGTAACAAATTTGTAGATGTCACATCCCAAAGTTGCAGGTTTATTTCAGATAGGTTATGTGTTGTTGGGCCTGAATTTACTTAATTTAATGCTATATTATTTTAGGCATTAATTTAGACAATTATTTTATTACATTACATTAATTTGCTTATTTTGCATACCGTCAGATGCGTATCTGGGTCACCCCTGAGGGGGGCGCGCGGCACCCCAGGGTGCCTCTGCACCCCTGTTGAGAAACCCTGATGTAGATGTCTGCCCTGGGGTGTTGGACTTAAATTCCATTAACATTTGTCTTAAGTAGGGTGTAAATTGTGCATTTGAACATTACTTGTACAAACCCTGTTTTGTTCAATGTATTTTAACATATAAGAGTCGGTATATTACCGTATGCTCTCTATCGGTATATTGCTATATATTTTAGAATATATCTGCCGATTAATGATATATTGCGATATATTTCCCAATGTATCGCAGTATAAATTCTAATATACTGCGGTATATTTTTCTTTCGTAAGGGATAGAACACTCTGGCAAAGTTGTTGTTGTTGTTGTTGTTATTATTATTTTAATTTCCATTTTTACCAGTACGTATACATGTGAAACTGTTATGCAATGTGTTGTATAAGTGTAATTGTAATGGCTGCCATGGCTACAACGAATCAGGCCAACTGGCAACATCCAGAGACAGGGAGGGAAAGAGAAAGAGCCAAAAGAGACAGAGATAAAGATCAAATGGAGTGAGAGACCAAGAGAGAGAGAGCGAGAGAGAGAGAGCGTGTGTGCTACAAACATGGTCACATGTTCACACTGCATGCACAAGCCTCAAGTCCAGGTTGATCTATCCAACTGTGTTTTCACCAGGTAAAAGTTGGCAGCGTTGAGAGTTGTTTTTATCTCACTGGGCTGAGGAACAGAGTGAGGACAGATTAATCTCTTAGTGACTTGGCAGTCTTTATTCTCCACTCATCTGTTCTGCTGTTGTTGATTTGATCCATAACTTGCAAGGGAAATGGAGATAATCAGATTAATGGGCTCGAGTCTCATAGTAGGAGTGATTATATATATTTTTTAAATTTATTTATTTTTTTAATTTTACAGTTTTTCTTTCTTTTTAAAAGTCTAAATACCTAGACCGGTAGTTGTGTATCTGAGTATAAATGCCGATTATTCTATCCACATTCACTGGATATGAGCAATCCTGCGCTCTGATTGGCTACTCTACTACTAGGCTATCAGCTCATATACCGTGAGTAGAGAAAAACAAAATGGCGGAGCATGTTGCTGAACCAACCGGGAATGAAATAAAAACTCTACTCGAAAACAAAACGGCAAAAATTGTTGTCAAGTATTTAAAAGAAACAGAAGTAGCTAAAAGAATACAGTCGCCCCCCCCATATGTCCTGTTCCACCTCCAGGTGGCGGTAATGCACCTTTAAGTTGGTTTGCCAACTGCCAAAAAACCTAAAGAAGAAGAAGAAGACCCAAAAAATAATAAAAAAAAAGCAACAAAATATGGAATAAAAGTATTTGATGGGAAGAACGTATCTTTTTTTTCCAAGAATTATTATGATGGCTTTTTACACAAATTGCTCTGGTCATTTCGCCGGCTTGTTTACGTCCTAAGCGGAAATGATTTTATTGGACGTTTTGTATAAAGTTTTTATTTATCGAATTCGCAAAAAAATAAAAATGCTCTGTTTCGATGAAACAGTTATTCCACTCAATCTCATCGTAAAAGGCTGATAGCTAACTCGGTGCTACGCGCCTCGTCGGCTATCAGCTCATGCACGACTCAATTTCGTGAAATAACAAATATAATACAGTAATAAGAAGAGTGATGAAGCAACAAAGGGTTTTTTTTTTTTGTTTCCTAAAATTTCCTGGAAAGCCAATCGGTGATAGTCAACTGACTTATCCTCACTGTGGAATTTGTTTTAAGAGCTATCACAAACTTTTGACTACCTAGTTGAGTTAAGTGTGTTTGTGTGAATTTGTGCACTTCAGATCTATTTTTAATCACAATCACTATGTC
Source organism: Netuma bilineata (assembly GCA_027576575.1). NCBI lineage: Eukaryota > Metazoa > Chordata > Actinopteri > Siluriformes > Ariidae > Netuma > Netuma bilineata. The sequence goes on along the minus strand of JAODOK010000025.1, from coordinate 7,846,523 downwards.
TGTTTCATGCGCTGAATTGTGTATTAACAAATGGACCTGACCGTTTTGTTCTCGTCGCTGTATTTTAGTTAGCGAGGTAGAATTATTGAGCTAGCTTACTACTGAAGCTGCATGTAGCAACCCTTCACCTTTAAACCATAGCTTATATTTTAGCTAGCTAACGCTGGGTGACTAGCACGTTCTGGAAGTATATGATTTCACAGAACGAGAGCTATTTAAATAGACTACTGAGTGTACTTACGATGCAGATTCTCACTGAATGTGTATAGAAGCTTTGCACTGTCATGTGACCCCATAGCAACAGCAACTACACCGCCATGATAGGAGGCACACTTGTCGAGCTTCGTCCAGCCGAGCTAGCGGTTATTGATCAGTATGGGAAGGTTTTGCTGCGTTTTTGGATGTGCAAGTCATTTTGAACGAAACAAAGACATCAGATTTTTTAATTTACCAAATGTTCCATCATCGGGAGGAAAAACTAGAGAGATTTCTAAATGTAGAAGGGAAAATGGGGGAAATAAAACATTTAGTGGGACTCGGTGTTGAACGGAGAGGTCAAAAACCCTATGGTATGCTCACTTCATTTCCACGAAGGTAAGCATTCCAATAATAATTTCACAACTGCAGCAAGGTGCTCATTCTTATACAGTGAAGTGAACATGAGCAACAACACAACGGCTTTGCAGAGCCTAACCTTCACTGAGACTAAAAGTGCATTTACATTCGGGGATTCTTCGGAGTCCATTGTGCACATGTTTAGGACCCAGTCATTATGGGAAACACCTGATGCTGATTTGAGCGCAATCCTCTATTGCAAAGCCTCTATTGACTTGGCACTCGTGGCCATTAGACTAACCTGTATGATAGAGAAGGATGACCCGGGTTACAAAATACTCTTCTGTGAGTACCTTGTAAGAACAATTATGAGCTTTAAAGTATGAAAACAGGAAAATAATTGATCCACTTTACTTTTTAAGAATCCAAGCAACCAGCTGTTCAGGTTAGCATCTAAATCATAAATAGCATGGTTAGTATAAGGTCAGGCTTATTTGTATGCCTTTTTTTGTCTGACCTGTTCTCCTCAGGGATGTGTAGTGCCATCATGGTGAGTGGCTCAGTGCATTCTACCATCCAGCCGTGCCTCTCACTCACTTTACCCATTTCAGGCTTCAAAAAGTGGTTTGGCACTCGACTCCATATAACTGGTGTGAGCATCTCGACATCCAGACGAGGAGGACACTGAGGCACAGGGTTCTTCCTTTCGCTGCGAAACATGGCTGCTGAGAGAGGCATAATGTTCTAATAAAGAAAGAGAGAGAGAAAGGATGATTTAGTTAATGAGACAATTATTTATGATTATGTGTTTTGACAGGTTCATCAATTCAAAGGACAATATAAATTAATGGAGCCACTGAATATGAGAAGGTTGGACTTTTTCTTTTTTGCACTAAATAACCAGTGTGTTATGTGTTACAATGGATGGGTAAAGAGATAACAGTAAGTGAGAATGATACTCAAAGTGGTGTGAGATAAGCAGAGAGGAAGCGATAATGAGGAAAAGGTCGAACCTTTAGCTTTCCTAGCTCAAACTGCAGCATGTTCTGGCTGTGAGGCTGAAGACACACAGCGGGGAAAAGCTTGGTGTTGGGCTCCACCTGAGAGAAAAACACACATTATACCGTATGTTATTATGCAACAACAGAACACTTTTAGCAGAAACATTTTTAAGCTATTTTTACAGCTATGGAAATACCTGGAGAATGAGAAAATAGATCAAATGTCCGGAAAATTTGAGCAAAGTCCTGAAAAACCCACTAATAGATACTGCAACTGAGGGAATGCTAAAAGAGGAGGATATATATATATAATATATATATATACATACACAGTGGTGCTTGAAAGTTTGTGAACCCTTTAGAATTTTCTATTTTTCTGTATAAATATGACCTAAAACATCATCAG
>JAODOK010000025.1:6629919-6643714 GCA_027576575.1 Netuma bilineata | reverse complement strand
TACAGAAATAAACATATATCACAATGAGCACATTTCAGACGGAACTAAATTTCATCGATTTTATGAAATCGAAAGGCCATCTAGCTTTAATTTTCTTTTCACATTTATTACATTTTTAAGCAAGTTATTTCATTTTTCACATGTAATTTGTCCACAAATTTATTTTCACGTGATTTTTTCCCCCGCCGAAGATTCATCTGTTTTCTCATGTAGGACAAAGTTTTATTTTTATGTGATTTCTCACACAATTTATATTTTTCATTTATTTTCAGATGTAGTTTGATTTTTCACATGTAATTTCTCACACAATTTTTTTTTCACAAGTAAGTTTTTCACATTTATTTCCAAGTTTAAAAAAAAATTCACGTGTGTTTTTATGCAAATGTCAGGCAATTAGTTTCATTTTTCACATGCAAGTTTTCCACAAATTTATCTTCACATGTGATTTTTTTTCCAAGATTCATCCACCTTACATGTCAGACAAATAGTTTTATTTTTACGTGATTTTTTTTCGTTTATTTTCAGATGTAGTGCATGTAGTTTGATTTTTCACATGTACTTTCTCACACTATTTTTTTCACATTTATTTACAAATTTTAATTTTTTCACATGTATTGCATGTTTTTGGGCAAATTATTCAATTTTTCACATGCAATTTTTACACAAATTTATTTTCACGTGCGTCCTCCCCCCAAGATTCATTCATTTTCTCATTTCGGACAAATAGTTTTATATTTATGTGATTTCTCACGCAATTTATATTCACATGTAATTTCTCACACAATTTATTTTCACAATCAAGTTTTTCACATTTATCGTTTATTTTCAAATTTTAAGGGTTTTTTTTCTTCAAATGTTGGGCAAATTATTGTATTTTTTAATGCAATTTTTCCACAAATTTATTTTCACATGTAATTTTTTTTTTTCTCCAAGATTCATTCGCTATCACATTTAGGACAAATAGTTTTATTTTTATGTGATTTTTTTTTCATTAATTTTCAGATGTAGTTTGATTTTTCACATGTAATTTCTCACACACTTCATTTTTTTCACAAGTTTTTCACATTTATCGTTTATTTCCAAATTTAATTCTTTTCACATGCATTGGGTGTTTTTATGCAAATGAAATTTGTTTCATTTTTCACATCTAATTTTTCCACAAATTTATTTTCACGTGAAAATAAAGATTTATTCTTCTTCTCATTTCAGACAAATAGTTTTATTTTTATGTGATTTCTCATGCAATTTATATTCACATGTAAGTTTTTTCCCCCCACGATTGTTTCTTTTCCATGTGATTTCACACAAATTTATTTTCACATTTATTTGTACTGCTTTGTGATTTTTCGGACATGATCATGTTTTTGGCGTTTCCTTGAATTCCTGCTTCTATAATATCGAAAGGCACACATGATCACATGATGTTACCCGTTTATTACTCACACAAACATGTGACTTTTCTGTAAAATAGTCCAGATTGCTATATTGTACGGATAATTATACTGCATTATTACCAAGAAACGTGCTCTTATTACACCCTATTTTTCTTACTTTTGCTTTCTGCATGCTAGACATGAAGCCCGGTGACTGTGTGAACATTAGAGACCGAATCCATTAGAGTTTATCTGAGAATCAGGAAAGGCCCGGGCCTCTGATAGATGAGCAAATCCAGTTGGCCATTAAAAAGTCATTTCAGAGACAGATAGCAGAGGCAGGTTCTTCCTACGTCTAATACGGGAAACTAATGCTCTCAGAAGGGAAAGAGCAAATAAAAAGACAGAAAAACAGGTTGTGGAAATTTCCTGAAATAAAAAAACGACTGTACGTGTTAGAGTAAAGGTGAGTATTCCTCACACCCCTCCCCAGCGCAGGACACTCCGACTGTGCCGGGGAGATTTAATGAGCAGGACCTGGGGTAGCATCTTAGGTCTTGGAAGATCATTATAATAAGAGAAAACTGCTTCAGCGTAGAGAGACGACACGGAGCACAGCGCACACTCGGCCAGTTCATTAATGACTCGACTGAAAAATAATGGTGATGCCAGTGCAAAGCTAATCTTCTGTGCAGAACACATCACGAGATCAGAAGTGAACAATATGCAAACAAGTACGATGGACGGACACCTTCATTAATCCAGCGGATTATAAATAATCAGAAAGCTGTCTTTCGTACGATCATTTTAAAAATATATATGTATGTACGTTAGCACTGAGAAAAATACAACACCCAGTGCTGAGGATATGGGTTCTGCCACTTTAAAAGGAAATGACATTGCGAGGCTCATGCATAAAGATGAGCTGGCCTTTCTGCACATGCATCATAGATCATATATCAGCAAGAGCCATCTATCAGAGGCAGAGAGGAGCTGAAATCACCACCATGGCCCCGTCTTACCCAATATTAATACCAGAAAGAGGGGGAGGGATGAAGAGAGAGAGAAGGTTACACTCATGCAGCAGCCACAGCATGCTCTTTTTTTCTGCTTCTTCTACGAGAAGCACTTATACCTGGGATCACTAATCGCTCGAGATGTATTTCACCCACTGATCAGTATGCACTGTGAAATTAAAATCCATCCATCATCATTTTACAGGCCGGGCCCAGAAAATGAAGTTAAGATGAAGAAAATGAACAGCTTTCCATGAAGCGTCATCCAAACGTCCGACAAAACATCACGAATTACCTCCAGACCTTCATTTCAGTCCCTTTCCGAAAATCCGATCTGGGGACAATTCATAAGCGGTTCGAGTATGCGCTGTTTGTTTGCGCACAACATGTCTGCCAAAGCAACGCACGGTTTCGAGGCACAAAATGTCTGCCATAATCACAGAGCTCTCTCTCTCTCTCTGCTGCAGGGGATCTCGGGACTCCATTTTTTAAAACCTTGCCGCATGAAAAGACGATCCAATCTCGCTTGTACTATTAAAGAACAGTGCCAGTGAACAGCTCTTATTCGCATGAGGCTGTTAATATTAATAATATCATCCTCGCTCAAACGAAACTCATCTGGTTAAATGTCACTAGTTTAATTAACGACTGGTCTTGGCTGACCTCGGCAGTAAGAGAGGTCCTCTAATGCTAATGCCATGGAGGCAAACTGGAATAATTTAGCATGTTAAACACAAAGTCAATTAACCTTCTGCAGTAGCCAATGACACTCTTCCTGCTGGCCAACCCCCCCTTTCATGTCGAGAATCATCTCGGGCTTGTGATGCTGATGAGGGGATAAACAGCTTAAGGACTCATTGGGGGGGATGCTTTCTCTAACGCCGAGACATAATATTGTATTAGGTGTGTATTGATTAAATTTAAACACTGGCCTAGGTCTTAATGCACACCCTGAATGCAGGTGTTAAAAAAATTTTTTTTTTTACATCGCTAGCAAGTAAAAATTCATCCATTTTGTTCCTCCACCACCATTACCCATGATTCTCTGGCTGACTCTTTCATTTCAGCATTGATGTCTGATCCTATCAGATCGGTATTTGATTTCAAAGCCTTTTTGAAGGCGCTGATGTGGAAACAAAGTGCCTGTGACTGACTGCTCTCTTACAAACACAATCAAGCGTTTTCTTTCAACCGAAGCGCTTGTTTCTAGTGTTCCCCCACAGCTTCATCCCCCTCCCCTCCCCCTTAATGAGATGCGAAGAAATCATTCGGAGGTGAGATGTAATTTAGACCTCATCTCCTAGCACCCCAACAGGCAATCTCTCTCTCACACACACACACACACGAATAAAGCCAGATAAACGTCTGCGTTCATTTTTAATGCAGTTGCAGCCACAGCCAATATGCAAAACCATATCAGACACAAACGTGGCCCTTATACGAGGCCCTTCCTTTGACACAATTATATCAATTCAGCTAATTAATGCTATGTGATGTAACACCCAAATCTAATCCTACCCCTGGTAACCAAAATTAAACCTATGGTCTTGCTTTTTTTTTTTTTTAAATCAATCAAAACTTCAGCTTTTATGAAAAAGCAACCAAACAGAAATGTCCTACGTGCCCCACAGACATTCACACATGAACTTGAATTTCAGTTTGAACCTTAGCGCCATTGATTTTGCCTCAGTTAACCTTCATTGATTTCCAATTCTCTTGCCAATCGGCCGTTTCCTACAAGTTCATTGTACAGTAATCTGGTTACCGACAAGCACATAAGCAGTACTATAAGAAATACAGGTTGGACGTCGTGATTTTATCTTACCGCTAAGTCTAACCTCTGAATTGACGCGTGGACGTGTTACAGAGTTGCAAAGTGGGTCAGAACTAAATTATAGTCTAGTAAAATGAAACAGACTTTATTGAACTTGAATGCTTGGTATAAGAGAGGACGGGAGAGACACTAGCCCAACGACTCGCATGATAAACACAAGTGCATAATGAACATGTACATTATTTGGCAATTGCAACAGTAACAACATTCCCAGGAGCACATACAGTAAACAGTCTTTCACATCAAAGTCCAGACTTGGATATGAGAGGACACGGGGCGAGGGTGGGGGGAGAAAGGCAAAAAAAAACAAAAAACAATTGAAACAAATGCGATATTTGGAATGCAAACTTTGTATAAATATAACATCATTGGTTTTTAAACATTTGTTGGTTCAGTTTTAACATTGGTTGTTTCGAAGAGGAGAAAAAGAACACGGTTCATGGATATTTATTTATTCACAGTCTTCACAGTAGTCTTGGAGGAGTGAGTGGGCAGAGCTGCAGCGAGATGAAGGGACAGGGGGCTCTGTAGTCATTAAAGCTTCAGCAAAAAAGCGAAATCAAGCATGCATCTTAGTGTCAATACAAAACTACATTAGCAGCACACTGTGTTTCGTCAAAAATAAACCCCAGTACATTTAATCGAACAGACAAACAAACAAACAAACAAACAAAAAGAAGAAGAAGAAGAAACAGACAAAAATAAAAAATAAAAATGACAGGCCAGTCACGGAGACATTAAAGTGAACTATCTCCATCTATTTTACAAACTGCAATGGCTGAACTACGGTTCTGTCCCATACCCTCAGCAAAGGGGCTTCGGGGTTTTTGGTTTTTCGGTTTGTTTTATATAACGAGGTCACAAATGTTCGAAGTTTTAAACAGTTTTCTCCTAGCTGGCTCCATCATCTAAAAAGGTTTCCATTCCTTAAAAACAGTAATATTTTTTCTCAAATATAGAGTTTTCCCCATCCTTTGTATGCACCAATGGTACTTTATCTTTGGATTTTCCATTAAAGCAATACTGTGAGTTATTGTATTCATCAGTTATATTATTGTTGTTGTCACCATATATGGCAAGTGCAGAAACATTCAGAAAAAAAAAAAAACCAACAACACACGTTAAAGAAGAGAAGAGAAGAGAAGAGAAGAGAAGAGTAAGAAACTACATTTCAAAGTAAAAAACAGGGCGTTACAGTCAAGAGGGTAAAAAAGTTTAAGTGCACAAATTAAAGAAGTTTAAAAGACAACCGAACGAAGAACATTTCTTAATTCTGCATCGACAGAAATTCATTTACAGATATGGTCTTTTCACTTGGCTCAGTGCAGGAGGGAAGGTTGTACAGTAACAATGTGGAAACTACATTAGAAGGGGTAAAATGTAAAATTTTAACATTGGCATGGCTGGAAGCAACCTCAAGTGTCTTTGACTGGGAAGGTACAAAAATTAAATATACAAGTCATTTATTTTAAATCTACCATACACTTAAGTCATTGAATTCAACAATCTACGCAACACCAAAATGTCAATACAGGTTTCTATCATTAACACAATGCCCCCCTCCCCATAAAAATCTATCCTTTTGCTCACAATTAAAGTCTGCATTACTCTTCGTGTCTGAACAAACACTTGTCCAATATAAAAAAAGAAAACCTTTAGAAGATTCAATGACGACGCGAACCAGGTTGTAATATTTCCAATGCTAACTTTTTTGTTGTTGACGCTGTTTTAAACCTTTTTCCTGTCGGTATGCATCGGAAAATAATTTATTCCCCCCCCCCCCCCCAAAACACCAATGTTCAGTAGCAGAAAATGAATACATGTTGACCTGAGAGTAGACAACATTAAAATACATTACATTAGTTTAGTGAGCCAATATTCCATTGTATTATCACGTAAATGGTGGTAAAACTCATTTTTGTGTTGTGTAAGTGTATTTAAAACAAAGAACAAAAACAGACTTTTGGTTAGTTAGTCATTAGGTAATTAGAAAACCATCTTAGGTTCTACTCCAGTCCTTAGCTGTGCACACTTCAGTTTCCAAACAGTGTTTACGTATCCTCAAGTTTAAATTGACCAGCATATTGACGTGAGAAAACATTCTACTGACACTTTTTTGGTTACAAGCATTGGAAACATAAGGTATATCCTACAGGATCCAGTCCGTTTAAAAGTCTTTCAAACTATCACTAGGTTTTTTGTTTCATGTTTTCTCCAGTTATCTTCTAATCACTGTATGTTTTCTTTTCCAGGCCTCCTCTTTCTCTCTCTTTTTTAAACCAACACAATACGTCTGCGGCAAGGCAGATAAAATTGCAGCTATAACTGCAATAGTCTGCATGTAGCCTTTGGATACTATGTGGACTTTTTCTCCTCTGCTGCTCCATCACCCACTAGCAGAGTCTGTTGGTTTTAAACTAATTACATTGCCATTCAGGCTTGAGGTAACAGTTGAGTGTAAGGAAACTTGTACTGAAGGAGAAGCTGGGGTACAACTGGACTGTGCAGCCCCAGATAAAGCTGTAGAAGAAGTTGACGGAGTTTGGGAACACTGATCTGTTGGTCTGGATAGGCAGGAGCTGGCAGAAAGACTCTCTGAAGCACACTGCTTGGGTAAAGATTTTGAGGGGGATACTGGGTTGCTGGGAGGGTTTGGCTGTGAGGTAGATGAGGGACTAATGTGAGGTAAGAGGCGAGAGGCATGCTCTTTGGCATTCAGGTGCTCCACTGCCCTCTGTCTGTGCTGACTGTACTCCAAGTGCTGGATGAGTTCTTCATTCCCACTGAGAGAGATCTCACAGGCAAGGCAGCCATATAGACAAACATCCTTACCTCCTTCTCTAGATGTCCCTTTGGAGACAATACACTGGCTGATTAGGAATCTATCATCCAGGTGTTTAGTGGCGCCAGAGGAGAAGGAAGAGGAACCTTCTCCATCTGAGCTGGCTTGCTTCTCTTCTGGTTTGGAGAAGTTCAAGACAAGGTCTTTGTTAGAAGCCATGTCCTGAGAGTATGTTGTAGCAGAGATCTTGCTCGCTTTTGGTTTCTGTGATTGCTGCAATAGTTGTTTTTTTTGGAGTTGCAGCCTATGATGCATTAGTGCACCCTGCAAATTGTGCTGATACTGTTGGAGAACGGAGCCTGGGGACAAACCCATTAAAGCCTGTGGCAGGACTGGGCTATACTGAAACATGCCGTCCATACCGAACATCGGCTGCAGAAAGCTTCCAGTGAGAGCTGTGGGAATTTGTGGAGAGAACATTGGAGGGAATCCTGGCATGAGACAGGGTAGGAGGGGATTCGGGAGCAAGGGAGCCTGATCCGTGTTCCCTGCTGCTTGCAGAGTCTGGAGCTGACCCAGATCAATGCTGTAGTCCTTTCCAGGATTCGTAGTAGTTGCAGCTGGTGTTAAAGACTCTTGTTTTTCCTTACTAATAGAAGAGTTTGAAGGAGTAGCACTGTCAGCAGAAGCCCTTTCAAGCTTTTCAGAGGCATTCATGCCATTTTCAGAGTTGCTCTCTTTGGACAACTGGAGCTGCAATTCTGACTCTGTAGGCTTTGGGGGTGAGACAGAGTTGTTTGTGCTGACTGGGGTTTTATCAAGGGCAGCTGACATGGATGAAGACGATGATGTGTTAGGCTTTCTGATCAGTCCATTTGCAGGGGGGTCAATGGGATCTATACAAAGTCATAAAAATGACATTTAGAAACAGTGCAAAAAAAAAACCACAATGTAGAAAAAAACTTGAAAGTGATGTTTTGTTACATTTAACAATAACATTTTAAATGTATTCAAATACAATACCTGATTTTGTTGAAGAGGAGCTTGATACTGACTTGCTGCTAGTCCCTGGTACACCAGCAGTTACCAAGTTTGAATACTGAGGGGTAGGGTGACTGGCGGTGACTGAACTCTCTGCAGACTGCGTTTGGACAACTGCCATGATCTCTTTTGCCTTTTTTAGATTATTCATCTCTTGTTCAGTCATCAGATGATGAACACTTGCAAAATCTACAAATTCCCTGTCTCTGTCCATTTGTCCCCCTAAGGCTTCTTTTACTTTTGCAAGATGCTGCTGGGAGAAGACATGGTCTCGCACGGATAGACAACCACTGTACTTAACACAACACAGAGTACATTCCGTTTTGGGCCTTTCAGTGCATGTACTCTCCGTGCCAAACTGCTTGGCAAGGCTGAGCTTTGCTTTTTTCTCCTTGGCACGTGCATTCTGAAACCACACCTGTACTACCCTCTTGGGAAGCCCAATGTCATTTCCCAAGGCTTCACACTCCAACATGGTAGGGGTTTTGTAGTCACTGAAGCAAGCTTTGAGCACTTTGACTTGCAAGTTGCTTAGCTGAGTGCGATAGCGTTTTTGACCAGGCCTGTCATTATCTAAGCTTTGACTGTTGGATCCTCCAGGACAGGGGGAGGCAGGGTCAGCTAAGCTCGAGTTCTCACTATAATCCAAGACCAAATCATTTTCATAATCCTTTGCATTGAAACTCATTGCAGGGCTAACCAGCCCTGAGGACATCTTGTCTTCACTTTCTGAAGAAGCCTCTCTCTCAGAAGTACAGGACAAGTGCTCAATGCTATTCCGTTTTCCCTCAGAGTAATTTTCTTCATCAGTAGTGGTTCCATTAGGGACCATGTTCATAGAAGTATCTTTATGGGTATCTAGGTTGCCACATTCAAAAGACTGCTGGACTGAGGTGGATGATCCTTCCAAGTCATTCACTCCTCCACTTATAAGGGGCTTTGGACTAGGATCCTGATCATGTGAGGACAGATCCATGCTTTTACAAATTGGAGAGTTTGGACCATTCAGCCCATCATTTGTGTTTGACATTTGTGAAGAGTTAGAAAAATGTAACAAATCCATCTTCATTTGAGAGCCCTCCTGGTCTTGGGTCATGCCAACTACTGCCATGCTGAATCCTGCATTCTTTGCTTCATGCCAGTGCCGTGAACGTATATGAGCATCAAGGGCAGTTTGTGCCTTAAAGAGTGCACGACAGAATGGACAGCGTCGATGGGCTTGAGCTGGACCTAGACCACGAAACTGGCCTTTTCTTTCACGAGCTCGAGTGTTCTGGAACCACACTTGAACCACTCTTTTCTTGAGACCCACTTCTTGTGAAATATGGTCAAGCATTTGCCGTGTTGGATTGGAATCCAAGAGGTATTTCTGGTATAATATCTCCAGCTGCTCTGGGGTGATGGTGGTCCTCATTCGCTTGTCCCGCTGGGCATCATCCCCACTGTGCTCCCAGTCATTTTCCACAGCACTAGTTCCCAATTTGGGCTCAAGCCTCCTCTTCAAGGAGTTTACAGTTGAGTCAGGAATGGCTGCAGTTGTAGGTGAATTAAGTGAGATCTGTGGAAAAGCTCCAGAAAGTACCTGCCTTGCTACCAGAGGATTAGTTGAGTCAAAAAGCATAAGGGGGATATCCATGGGGCGGTCAAGGAACTGTGGAGGAACAAACTGATTTTGAGCAACAAGGAAGTGCATCTGCTGATGTTCTTGCCAATGCTCAAAAGATGGGAAGCTCAATTTGCACTGAATGCAATGGTAAGGAGTCATAGGCTGTGCTTGATTTAGGTGTTGGTGCTGAGAAGGACTTGCTGAACTCATTTGAGAACTCTGTGATGGAACTGGGCTTGTCTCGGTCAGAGATGGGTTAGTCTGCTGCTGTTGATGCAGAGGGGATGGGGAATGAATTTTAGAGCATGACTGTTTATTCTCTTCATTCGGACGCTTTGTCTGTTTATATGATGTGTCAAGCTTTGAATTTTCAAGGCAATGTTCAGGGCCACAAGATGCTTCTGTCATCGGTTTAAGATCCTCAGTCAGGGAATCGGAGACAGTGTCAGGGTCTGACTTCTCTTTGTCAGTAAACGTTCCATCTGTGCTTCGCTCAGTACAGTTTGAGAGGCTAGAACTGGAGAGTGGTGGATTGAGACTTGAGGTGTCAGGTGGACTGTAAGATTTAGGATCCAATAAAACCTCGTTCTGATGACAAGATACTTCATCACTGTCGTCTTTATAGCACACTTTCTTCTGATGACTGATGAGATCAAAAATGCGTTGAAATGCCATGTTGCATTTCTTGCACTCATAGCTGCTGTTGGCAGTACGAATATACCGGTCATTAGAAAACTCTCTGTGCTCACAGTCTTTTCCTCCCTCTCCTTGGTTCTCATAGCTTTTCCTGGCCTTCTGACGGGCATTTTGAAACCACACCACAATGACACGAGTAGGAAGACCGAGTAGGTTTGAGAGTTGCTCAAATTCATCATCTTTAGGATAAGCATTTGCATCAAAAAAATCTTGAAGGACCCTTAGCTGGTAGTCAGTAAACCTGGTCCTTGAGGACCTCTTACCTCCTGAAAACTCCTGTCTTGAAAGTTCAGGAGAGGATGGCCTGGAATCTACTTTGACATCTTCGAATGAGGTCATGGGTGGGTTGCTGAAGTTATATGGGGAGTCCTTATTGCGCTGGCGCTCCTTGAACAGTGTGTTTCTGAACCAGTGCTTTATAACTTTACTTGGCAAGCCAGATTTGTTGGCCATCTCTTGGATTTGGTCTTCATTCGGGGAGTTATTGATGTCAAAGTACTGCCGCAGGATTCTAAGTTGATCATCAGTGATCCTGGTTCGAGGTCTTTTACCCTGCTGTTGCAGCATCGCAGGTGTTAACTGCTGCTGATAAAGCTGGGCCAAGTCAGACGTGAGGCCAGCTTCAACTGGTGGCAGATGTACAGGTAGCTGAGGGGGCAGAGACGGCAGCGGAATGGGGTGCATGAGGAGTGGGGGGAAAAGTGGCAAGTCAATGGGTAAGGGGATTGGAGCTAATGGGACTTGGGGAGTTGAGACAGTAGGGGGAGTAACTGTGCTTGTGGAAGCAGGAATGCATGATACAGGTTTCTGTTGAAGTGGATCTGTTGGAGGGAGTGGAGGTGAATCAGGGGAAGGCAAAGAAGGAGGGGTGTCGGGAGTCGATGGAGTAAAAGGGAAAAGCTTGTCATATTGTTCTCTGTAGTCTTTGGCAAATTTCTCTACCGAATGTATTGGCAAAATAGATTGGTGTACATGCTCTTTATGGCTCTTTAGTATCAATGCATTTGAGAAAAGCTTCCCACAGGATTCACACTCTAGCTTCCCAACAGAGCCTGAATGATGCACCTCTTTGGTGTTGAACTTTGTCCGTCCATTTGGCACGACCTCAGTCTGAGTTTTCTGATACTGCTGCTTATTTTCATTAAACTGCATGACTAACTCAAACCCTATGTTCTCCAGCAAAGCTTTTGAAACATTTCCAGGTGCATCATGTGCTACCCTTGGTGGAATGAAATCTGTGAAGAATTCTCCACCATCCTCATCCTCAAACTCATCCTCATCTTGTGCTTTGAAATCATCAATATTGTTGTGTGAGGTGGGTTTATGCAACTCCTTTGTTTCATCATTACCGTTTCCATCCACGCCTTTGTGAATCTGAGAATCAGAGGTGAGTATCGGTCCACCAGCTTGTTGAGGAACGTGAACACTGTCTTCAGGGGTCAGAAGCACAGACTGGTGGGAAGTACTAGCTGCAACTCCATTCTGTGGCTGTTTACAAGAAGAGATCAGGCTACCCTGCTGGGATGGCTCGGAACAATTTTCAGGTGCTGTAGGCTTTACTTTGCTGAGGTTTAACTCCGAGCCTTTTAGGTTTAGCTCCGGGCTAATCTGAAACTCCCCTCCTGGGATGAGAAAAGGAAGCAGAAGCTGCTGCTGCTGTTGCAGTGGAAGGAGAGTATCTGCTGTGATGGGGAAATGGTGAAGAAGTGCCGGATTGAACAAATGGGACTGAAGAAGAGCTGCTTTCTTTTGTAGCTCCTGCTGGATCTGTGCTTGAGCCTGTACTAACTGTTGTTGCTGTAATTGCTGCTGTTGTAATAATTTATGTTGATTTGTTGCAGACATTGCTTCTACCATTGGTTTCTTTTTACTTTCCTCAGACTGTGAAGAAATGCTGATAGTTTGGCTTGATGATACAACATCGTGTTCATTGCTCTGTTGGTGCTTTAATGGAGTCTGGTCAAGAGCTGAAGAACAACTCGTGTTGTTCACGGCATTTGTAGGCTTCAAAACCGCAGGGGAGCTGACTGTTGCATTATCTGAAACTACTTTACGAAGCAAAGGGTTAACAGATGTTGAGCTAGCTGCTGATGAATCAAGTTTGGCTGCACGAGCTTTGGTTTGGTGGAGTACAGATCGCATATGAATCTCTAAGGTGGAGCTCTGGCTGTATGCTACATTGCAAATGCTACATTTGAAGGGTTTGTGATCAGCACTGCTGCTGACAGACTCTGGTAAGGCAGCCGAAGAATCTTGCACTGAACGCTTCACTTTGTGCAAGTGTGAGACAGAGTTATAGTGCACCAAGAGAATGTTCTTTTGTGTGAAAGATTCCTTGCACACGGTGCATTTGAAAGGTCTTGATGGATCCAGGAATTTCTCTGTTGAGAGGTTTGTCCCTTTTCTCAGAGGCAGAACTGAAGGCTTTGGATTGAGCTCAGCATCTTCTCGAGCTAAACTCGATACACTGTCAGGTGGGCTTATTTTCTCTTCCGGGTCACTTTCTTCTTCATCTTTCACTTTTTCCTCCTCAAAGCTTCCCTGATCTTCATCAAGTCCTTGGTCTTCAGAGGCTAAGAGGTCTTCAGTCATCAACAGACTGCCACAGAGTTGTTGCAGCTGGATCTCACTAAGCTCAAGATGACTAGTTTCTAAGTGCTTCTGCAGGGCCTGTATGGTTCGAAAGCTGCGCTGGCAAAGGCAGCACATCGTAGCAGCCCTGATGGCATGGTACTGCGAATGCTGTTGCAGCTTTTCAGCAGTTTTAAAGGCAAGGCTACACTGACTGCAACGGTATTTATAGACATGGCGATCAGAAATTGGCATTTGAAGTCTATGGCTGTGGAAGTGGTTGACATGCGTTTGGAGGGCACTAGATGATGTCAAGACTTTGTTACAGCCTTTCTGCCAGCAAGGGAACGCAGCAGTGTTTTCCTTTGTGGATTCGGCATCTTCCAAGGGCTGCTTCTGTGCTTTTGCTATCTCTGGTCGACATGTGGTCACTCTCTCTTCATCATCTTCACCTTGTTCTAATAAACAAAATAATTTTTTTTAAAAAAAAGGTGTAATCTTAGCTTAGAGTAAGCAAATTGAGAGCAGATCTGACTCCGTTAAGTTTTACCATTATACAGAGCCTTGCAAAAGTATTCATCCCCCTTGGTGTTTGTCCTGTTTTGTTGCATTACAAGCTGGAATCAAAATGGATTTTTGGAGGGTTTGCACCATTTGATTTACACAACTTGCCTACAGTACCACTTTAAAGGTGAACATTGTTTTTTACTGTTACACAAACAATAATTAAGATGAAAAAACAGAAATCTGGAGTGTACATAAGTATTCATCCCACAAACACTTTATTGAGCCACCTTTTGCTACAAGTCTCTTGGGGTATGTCTCTATTAGCTTAGCACATCTAGCCACTGGGATTTTTGCCCATTCCTCAAGGCA
>JAODOK010000025.1:5457745-5466349 GCA_027576575.1 Netuma bilineata | reverse complement strand
TCTGGTTCCTCTCGAGGTTTCTTCCTCATGTCGTCTGAGGGAGTTTTTCCTTGCCACCGTCGCCACAGGCTTGCTCAGGATAGATTAGGGATAAAATTAGCTCGTGTTTTAATTCGTTCAAATTCTGTAAAGCTGCTTTGCGACAATGTTTACTGTTAAAAGCGCTATACAAATAAACTTGAGTTGATATATTGCTTGGTTAGTGCCCATTGGTTGTATGCTACTTTTCATGATGCATTGTGGGATACTACAAGTGCACTATATAGGGTGTAATAATTCTCACTATACATTCAGACAGCACTACAAAATGGCGTACTGACTATATAGTCCACTATATAGTGAGTAGAGAATGATTTTGGACACAGGGTCAGCGTTTTTGTTTTTTGTTTTTCCCCACACCATTCTGTATAACCTCCAGAGACTGTTTATTGGGTGTGAAAACCCCAGGAGGAGATGAGCATTTTCTGAAATACTCAAACCAAAAATACTCATCTGGCTCAAACCAACACCCATGCCGCAGTGAAAGAAAGAAAGAAAGTAAGTCACACTTCACTGTGAATCACAATTTTCCCTGTTCTGATGTTTGAACATTAACTGAAGTTCTTGATTTGTATCTGTATGATTTGATGCACTGTGCTGCTCTTGAGGGATTGGCTGATTAGAGAACGGCATCAAACAGCAGGTGGATGTATGGATGGGCGTTCCTAATGACGTGGCCGGTGAGTGTAAATAAATATATGTGTCATCAGATTGACTGTCATCTTCTGAAACCAAAAGTATTCCACTGGCCCACAGAATCGCTGCCACATGCGGCGCCAGGGCGACTTCATCATCTTTTACAGGTGCTGCTTTCTGGTTTCGGCAGCGTCTCTGTTTTTCTTCATTCATCACTGATTCCAGAAAATTCCAGCCAAACATACTTGCTGTTTTTCAAGGGTGGTCTGAACGTTTTAGTGCTTTCTGGGTTAACTTTTTACAAGCAGATGTTGTTTTATAATGAGTTTTACCTCACTAGCACACTGTCTCTGATATTCTATACAATATTATTTCTGTATTAACTTTATAGGACAGAGACGAGATTGTAAATATGGGAATATTTTTAAAAATCTGAATCGGAAATGAACTCGAATTTTTATAATTTTGAAATATAACAAAACATCTTGAATCGTTTAATATTCAGGATTCTGCACTATTTATTTCAAGGTCCTTATATGTAAATGTAATCAATACTACACAAGAGCTCACACATGTTAACTGCTTTATCTCAAAGGTCAGATTTTCTTTGTCTAATCTCTTCTCTTCTATCGAAGCGTGTAATCAGACCAAACTCTGAGGGATTTGATCAAAAATGGATCATAAGTTTGTTTTTTCACACAAACTTGTGATATCCTTGCAATCTTGAGTGCATACACACTCCTATTAAAGCAAAAAAAAAAAAGATGAACCAAAGACAGGACGAAGAAACTCAGAAATCCATGTAAATATTTCTAAGAGTCTAGTTTTACCATTTCGAATTGTTGTCTATAATATAATAAACTGTTGTATTAAAGTAGACAAAAATAAAAAAAAATTATATAGCATGAAAACATGCATTTGTTCAAAAAGAAACCTGCTCATTTTGTATTCATTAATATCTGGAGTTTTTTTTTTTTTAAATACATCACAGAATTGATGTGCAAGTATCTAAGTCTACAGGAATCATCCCAAGGAATAAACAACATCCAAATAATGATTCATTGTTCAAATGAATCGATTCAATAATATGATTCCTAATGCACTCCATTGCTTTTCATGGTATTGAGTGAATCACGCAGGAATTTGATTCGCTGCAGGTCTGTTTAACATCATCACCAGATTAATGTGTGGTCCGGAGGCAAGGAGGCAACATGCCCCAGCTGCCCTGGTGAACATTAACCCTGAAGGGTGTTACTCCATCAGTTTCTCTCAGTAAAATAGTCCTGACAAATAGCAATGATAACGCAGGGAGATGATATGAGGAGCTGAAATCAGCTCTGTGTTAGGGGTTTCTCTTTTTTAAAGTATTTTTCTCTCTTTCTGTTTTTCCCAGCTGGACTTCAGGGCCATGTGGGCCCTACAGTGTGTTTCCTTTCGTCTAACTCTAAGCTCCAATGTGCCTCATGAGGCCACAATGACTTTTATTCACTTACAGTGTAAGTCGATGGATTGTAACAGCTGTTGTTGAATGAAAGTGGGGAAACGTCGGCTACTTCTGCTGTTTCTGGATTTATTATAGCCATAAGTCACAGTCCATTAAACCATATAAACATGGATTATGGATTTGGGTTGTCAGTGCTAACTGAAGATATGTTTTAACGCAGTTATTGATGTTAGATAGATGGATAGCCTAATTTTCCAACCATGTAGCATCTTTGGTTTAGGTTACAAATTCAAGTGCAGTAGAATTTTAGCTGATTTAGATTTTTCAACTTTTTTGGAAACTCCACTGAAATTGGATGCACATCCCATATGATTTACTCTAAAGCATTGCATTCTTCTTCTTCTATTCTTCTTCTTCTATATACTTTATCTTATATATTTTTTTAAACACGAATATACATAAACATGAAAAATAATCTGTCCATCCATTATCTGTAGCCGCTTATCTTGTGCAGGGTCACGGGTGGGCTGGAGCCTATCCCAGCTGACTATGGGCGAGAGGTGGGGTACACCCTGGACAAAGTGCCAGATCATCACAGGACCGACGCATAGAGACAAACAACCACTGACACTCACATTCACACCTAGGGGCAATTAAGAGTCGCTAGTTAGCCTAACCTACATGTCTTTGGACTGTAGGGGAAACCGGAGTACCTGGAGGAAACCCACAGAGACATGGGGAGAACATGCAAACTCCACACACAAAGGCCTCTGTTGGCCACTGGGCTTGAACCCAGAACCTTCTTGTTGTGAGGTGACAGTGCTAACCATGACACCACTATGTATTATTATTATTACTCCATAATCTTGACTTTCCCTACAGGGACTAATGAATTGTGTTTTATTATCATCATCATCATCATCCCCAGTTGTTTTTAATTCAGTGTTCCTTCAATATGAAGCCATTAGGTGGCGCACAAACTCTAGTGTGGGGAAAAATCCCCCTGATTTTGCTCCAATTGTGTGTTGAAGTACAAATAAAGTGAGCAGCAAAATAAAATCATACTGCAGATCTTCGGATGTGGGCTACTTGTGTTCTCTTAAAAAGCAAAAGGAAAAGATATTTTAGAATTTGAATAAGAGGAAACGTTTCAGTGCGGCTCTCTATTGGTAAAGGATCTGAATATTTACTTTATAAATTGACGACATGATGATGAGGATGTAGATTAGACCGGTTTAAAAAAAAAGAGCTATAAATAGAAACAAAAAACAACAACCCCTGCTTCAGCTTAAGACGTGCAGGCTGAAATAGGTGATAATAATAATAATAAGTTCGGACTTGCATTATGTCATCAGTTTATCCGACATTTGTATCCAACTCAGAAAAGACAGTTTAATGAATTCAGTGGCAGTATAATATCTGGAAAAAATAACAGCTGTACACATGTGGCACACACTCGTTTCTCTTTTTGCCTTTGGAGTTCGGGCTTCTCACTGATTTTGGAGGCTTGCAAAAGTTACTCCCAAATCCGAATAAAAAACTAAATACGTAGATTTAGTATCAATCAATCGATCAGTTACACACGCTGTAATGACACTCCTAATATCACGTGTTTTGTTTTAGATAATAATTTTAAAATTTTTAAAAAATTTAATAATTGTCATATTGGATTTTGGATTTAGTTTCCAGTTGTAGAAAAGTGAAATTTATTTATTTATTTATACAAACTTGTCTATATTTCATTTTCGGGGCTGTTCTTCCCCCCCTTAAGAAGAAAAAAATCTCTGTCTATCCCGTAGATAATATATTTCATGAGGCCTGTTTATCCCCGAATGCAATCCCACGACTGAATCACGTTCAAGAAAAAGAAAAAGAAAAAAAGCTCCAATTATCTTGTAAAACCTTCAAATTTCTGCGAATACTTTTAAACAGTTTAATTGCAACTGCATGCCATTACTGCTTTTATACAATTGTATACATATCGTGCGTAGATTTAAGATTTATCTAAATGTCTAAAGACACGAAAATAGAAAGTAGTACTAAAAAGATGCCTACTAAAAAAAAAAAAAATACCTACACCATATACATTTTTTACAGTGCTGGAAAATGACTCGTGTCAATACGGATATACAAAACAATAATAATAATAATAATTATAATTATTATTATTATAATTATGATAATTATAATAATAAAACACCAAACAAACAAAATAACAGTGCTTACATTAAACCTTCATTTTCTGTTTACACTGAATGACAGCGTTCTGGGCAAATATTGCCGATAAAGCGTTCAATAGCTACTAAGGTTATATTTATACAATCCAAATATAAACAGAATAAATAAAAGTAAAGTTGCGCTTTAAGGTTTAAAAGTGCCTTCGTTTTTCCTTCCATGTGATAACCTGGTGAACTTTGGACTGATGAGACAGAATTCGAATGGGCTAGGATCAGATATCGAACAGCTTGTCCTGAAGAAAATACTATTTATATAGGACTATATTTAAACAAACAAACACAAATAAACAATCGTAATACAACTTTCACTATATATCACATTCCTGGTTCCCTGGAATGACAACTCACAGCCTACACTCAAGTGGTATCCATCCGCCAGCAGAGTTAGTACCAAGCGGGGTTTTCTTTTCTTTTCTTCCTTTTTGGCATTGAGATACACATTAGTTCAGAATTTGCGCAGTCATTTGTTATTTGGAAATAGCTTGAATAAATGTGGCACACATCACATCACATCACATGACATCATATCACCTTAAAGGCTGATTGTAAAACCTGGTGTGGTGGAAACACCCGACACGCTGAAGGTACCCGGCTTTTCTCCTGTTCATCATTTTGTACCGAGTTTGCATCATTTCGCATTTTGTATATGGATCTTTTTGAGCTCACTTGTCTTTTTTTTTTTTGTTCTCCTTCCTTTCCAGCGAATCCGCTCCTTTCAGGCCCGTGTGTTGTTGTTGTTTGTTTGTTTGTTTGTTTTGTTTCCCACCGCAGAGGCTCAGTGGCTCCTTCATCAGTGTTGAATGAGTCTTTAATTCATTCCCAGTGCTGTCACATCACACAAGGCTTGATGTCCTGATAGGCGACCTGTTGGTGATGGTAATAAGAGCCACTTCCAGGTGAATGCATAGTTGAAGATGTCATGGCGTTGAAAGAGAACACGAACTCCTTCCGGTCGCACATGCTGGGAGATTGGGAATGGTACCTGGGAATACCTATGGAAGGAAACCCACATGACAAGAAGTCGTTAGGTAACTAAATGACATGCTTTATGAAACATATATAAAGGGAAAAAAAGTATAAAACCAGCCGAGTAAATAATCCAACATCAGTTTGGATCATATCCGAATTTTTATTTATTTATTTATTTATTTTCCCCCTTAACTATATAATTTTTCACCCTACTTGTTATTGTATACTCTAACTTTTATATGTTAATCATGTACCCTTTTGGACCACAACGGAAATAAGTGCTTGCATTGTATTGCCATTTATTTATTTATTCATTTATGTTGTATCATTTGTATACAATGTCATTTTAATAATGAATAAATCAATACAAAAATACAGTACAGGTTTTGAGTAAGAAAATGTGTAGAATAAAATTAAATAGAATAAAATATCTACAGGGTTCATTTGAGTCCTTAGCTGAATATCCTGAATGTTGGTTTAGTTTTTTTAATAATAATAATAATAATAATAATAATAATAATTTAGATTATTACTACTATTACTGTTGTTTTTGTATTATTATTATTATTATTATTATTATTATTATTATTATTATTATTATTATTACACACGCATTTCCGACTTATCTAAAAATCAAGTTCAGTATCAAAAAAGTTATTTTTTTTTAACACGAATGTAGATCTAAACTCTGCTGTCTTTAATCAGAACAATTCCCGACAGCACACTGAGTGTTTAAAACAACAGTCTGTTTTGTGCCAAATGCGATGCGACACAAAAACAGTGTCCGAACTTTAAATGTATCCCAGTGTTGATGGTGCTGGTTTCATGTAGCATTTAATGACACCGGTATCTATTTTGGCTGGCCTGATGATTACCCTGCCTGCAGGGAGTAAGTGTGGAAGGTCTGGATGGTTGACTTCAGGGTGGGAGATCTTTCTGGTAATTGAAAGCGCCGTGCTCGCACGCGATTCCCACCGGACCCGGTGCCGCGCGCCCTGCTGGACTACAGTCTGTAAATTGGCACCGTTTTAAAGCTGAGTCCCGGAAGAGAGATAGAAGGATAGACAGAAGGATAGCTGAGACACCCTGTGACGGCCTTCACTCACTTCCTTTAAGACGCGAAAGCACATCCAAGTTTGAATTAACTATAGGGCAAAAAAAATCCTATGCGTAAAATAGTCTTATTTATAGGACGTGATCTGGGAATTCAATTGCATTATTATTATTATTATTATTATTATTATTATTATTATTATTATTATTATTATTATTATAGCACGATACTTTAAGAATAGGGTTTAGAACTTGAAATGCAGATTTTTTTAAATACTGTTGGAGAATATTTCTAAGTGCTGGATTTTTAAAAAAATAAAATGTACCTTGCAGGTCGGTGGTGCTGTGTCCGTTCTGGTGCAGATATGACTGGTCCAGAGAGTGTGTCGGTAAGCTCGGCTGTAAAGGATTAGCACCGGGGTTACATGGAGACAGTGGCTGCTGTTTAATATAAGACGCTCCGTTATTAAGGGAAGCTGAGGGCGCGGGAGCCCATGCCGAGGTCGTGCTGGAGTAAACGGGATGCGGCTCCATGACTCCGCCGCCGGACAGCAAGGGCGAGGCTGAGTTGTCGTGATGGGGGTACTCGCTCCCTGTGGATCCCGTACAGTTCCCCATGTAGGAATGTCCACCGTTGGCTGAAAGATGAGACATGGAGTGTCCTGCCAAGCCCATTCCCTCCATGTTGCCTGCCAAATGTCCGTTCATCATCCCAATCCCGCTCTCTAAGGATAAACTATTTGGCGGGCAAGACAGGCCTCCGCTGCTGCCCTGGAAGTTGTAAGACTCGGGTAGGTGGTTGAACCCGAGGCCGTTCATCATGCTGTACATGGACGGCTTCAGCGCCTGGCATTTGCGCCGGAATCCGCGCGGTCTGCGCCGGAAAGAGCCTTCCTCGAACATGAACTCGCTCGCAGGGTCGATGGTCCAATAGTGGCCCTTCCCTGGCCGCCCGAGCCCCTTGGGCAGCTTAATGAAGCACTCGTTTAAGGACAAGTTATGGCGCACGGAGTTTTTCCAGCCTTGGTAAGAGCCACGAAAGAACGGGAAGCGGCTCTGGAGGAACTGGTAGATCTCACTGAGAGTAAGGCGCTTCGTCGGAGAGCTCTGGATGGCCATGACAATGAGCGCGATGTACGAGTACGGAGGCTTCTCAGGACGCCGGATGCCGGCGTTTGTCTTTTTGGCTTTGGTGGTGGAGGAGGCCGCGTCCATGGCCGCCGATTGAGCGTGCGCTTTGTCGGGCGCGGACATCGGGCTGCTTTGGGCAGGCGGCTGCACGGAAGGCTGCTGGACCTCGGCAGTCATCGGCTCTGTGCGTTCGGCACGCCTTTTCTTTTCTTATTTATTTATTGTTTTGGAAGAAAGGAAAATCCTCCACCTGTAACGAGAAACTTCGGAAACCAAAGATCAACCAGATTGTGTCATGACCCACAAAAAGCCGCAAGAAGGAGAAGAAAAAAATCCCGACGCTCCAAGAAAAGCACGCGCACCGCACCGTGGACACTGTCGCGTTTAGTTCGGTAGCTTCACTTTCACTGTCCTGGAAAAGTCCTGTAACGGCACCGTCCACAATGGACACAGAAAAAGGGAGCTTCTTATTCAGCTTCGGTTCCGTCTGGTCTCGTTCGCGCTTTGGAGATCGCCCTTTACTTATCTGTGGCCATCAGTGCTTAGCCAAACTCTTGACCATCATGAAGACGTCATGAAGCGCGTAAAGGACCGCCCAGTCTCCGCCCAGTTTCACCCCTACGCCACGGGGTGGGCTCTGACCATGTTCACATCTGGCATCTCTGCGTAAAGTTTTCTACTGTTCGAAAGCCGCCTGTATAACAAAATAAAGAGTGCACATATATACATATGAATGAATAAATAAATAAATATTTTGAATTTTACACTCATGAGTCAAATATAATTTATACACACACATGCAAGTTTTATTGCACTTAAACAATCAATACCTATATCTAATCCATGTGCCATAATTTATACTTATTCATTGGATGCGTATTTGTTTCCATATCACTATAATAAAATATCTTTTGGATTATTATTATTATTATTATTATTATTATTATTATTATTATTATTATCTCTTTAATTACATGAACGCAATATTTGTTGCTCGTTGTCAAAGCTTCTCATCACACAGAATTTTTTCATATTTATTCCAACCCTGAGTTTAAAAAAAAAGTAACAAGACATGAAATATGCATGCAATGTATA
>JAODOK010000025.1:5186437-5198742 GCA_027576575.1 Netuma bilineata | reverse complement strand
ATCAATTAAGTTTTATCTAATCTAATCTAATCTAATCTAATCTAATCTAATCTAATCTAATCTAATATATATATTAGATAAAACTTTATTGATCCCTTTGGGAGGGTTCCCTCAGGGAAATTAAGATTCCAGCAGCATTGTTTAAAACAATAGAAAATTATCAGTCAATTTGCTCAGAGCAACAAAAATATTTCCTGATTAAAACTGACATGAAATGGTTAATCAGTTCATTAAAGAAGGTTTTTTTTTTTTTTAATGAGATTAGTGGATGAGGTCCTGGCTCCAGTAAACAGTCGGCTGCATGATTAAATCCTGTGACTGCCTGAGAGACACCGTTCATCTCTGTGTTCAGATTAGGTTCCACCTCCCTTGTAAGTCACTTTGGATTTAAAACCGTCTGACGAATAAATAAATATAAAAGCAGTCAAACAATCTGGCACATTACATTAATAGCATTTAGCAGCTGCTCTTACCCAGAGCGATGTACAACATACCCAGAGCAACCCTGGCTTAGGTGCCTTGCTCAAGAGCATTTTAGCCATTCCTTCTGGTCCAGGGAATCGAACTGGTCCCAAAGCTGCTTCTTTCACCATCAGGCCATGGTTTCCTCCAACCATGGGACACGAATCTTTGAGAGAGGTTTGAGAGTGAGAATTTTTTTTTTCATAAATGCTTTCAGATCCTCTGTGTATCTTTTATCTCTTTCGCCATCTGCTGTTTATAAGATAATGCGTAAGATTAATGGGGATGAGATATGATATCTCATGTGTTTGCCAATGTGAACTTGTGAATGCTTGCTCAGATCAAAGTTTAATCCTGTTTAGCAGCCAATCTTCTGGCACTGATCTTACTCCTACATCACACCACACATATTTAAGAGTTGGTCTGAAGAATTGTCCGAGCCAATGGTTTGGATTTGTCAGTTTACTATATCATACCTAACTGAAGTGTCCATTTCTGATGTATGGAAATGTTGCACTATCAGCCAAGCAGCTTGTGATTACAGTCGGAACTACCATGCCCTCCAAAACTGGCCATAAGCTTGTCTTTTCTTCTACTGTGGTGAGTGTATTTTTTACATATAGTTCATCTGTTTTTCTGATGAAACTCTTTAGACTTCTGTGACACTCATGAGCTTTAAATTGTTTTTTCCAATGTTAGCATTGCAAGCCTTATTACCCAATCCATCACTCACCACACTGTTCAGTCTTTAGCACTGCAACCTTATTCCATGTTGTTACTCAGGAGTGATGCTCCTTACTGATTTAGGTTGTCCTTTAGATACATCTCCTCTGAGCATTTCCCATCCCCTGCTGTCTAACCAGCAGGACTGTGAATATGTGCTGCTAGTATGGGTGATTAATCCTCCATAATATCTAACTTCCCCATCGATTTAATTTTTTTTTGTCTCCTTATAAATGACTAAAAGCTAACATGCTTATGGCTAATGACTAATGTGCCAATAGCTAATGGCTGCCATGCTAACAGCTAATGGCTATCTATCTGTCTATGTTGATTTTACTTTTTTTGCTTTGCATACATGAATATTTCCTTCAGGAAATGCAAATCTATTTTGAACATAATATCTGTTCAACCATAAAACATTTCCTGCTAAACCTATACTTATTAATTGTTGTTGCCTCATCTGGAAAGAATAACATCCATCCATTTGCCACATTTGTTTTGGCTGCCTTGGACTTCATTTCCCATCAGCCCCATCAAATGACATGACCCTGTCACATCTGCTCTTAATCACACTCACCTGTTTTGTGTTTCACATTACATCTCATTATCACCAGTGTCAGTTATCTGGCAAACAAGGAGACAAACAATAAAACAATTAAGTCTATGACTCATTTTAGTAATGTGTGTATTAATGGTAGAATGAATCCAACAGCATTTAGAGATAGTATGTAGTCCATTATAGGGAAACATTTAGGAACTGTTTACGATCAGTTCACCAATGAGCCAAGTGTCATCCACACATCCAATCCATCCATCCATCCATCCATCCATCCATCCATCAATCCATTAATCTATAATTGAATCCATAAATATTGTAGGTTCCAAACATATTTAAATTTTGGTGGCACGGTGGTGTAGTGGTTAGCACTGTCACCTCACAGCAAGAAGGTTCTGGGTTCGAGCCCAGCGGCCGGCTGGGGCCTTTCTGTGTGGAGTTTGCATGTTCTCCCCGTGTCTGCATGGGTTTCCTCTGGGTGCTCTGGTTTCCCCCATGCAGGTTAGGGTAATCGGTGGCTCTAAATTGACCGTAGGTGTGAATGTGAATGTGAGTGTGAATGGTTGTTTGTCTCTATGTGTCAGCCCTGTAATGATCTGGCGACTTGTCCAGGGTGTACGCCGCCTCTCACCCATAGTCAGCTGGGATAGGCTCCAGCTTGCCCATGACCCTGTGCAGGATAAGCGGTTACAGATAATAGATGGATGGGATTTTGTTGTCTGGTGGTCAGGTGTTTGAGATGTTGCCTTGCATTTACAATCGGGTTCCCTGTAGTGGTACACGGATGTCGTTCATATGTATGGACATTGTACAGTTGTAAAAAAGCCATCAAAAATCAGGTTGATGCATTCCCATATTCTCAAGTATGGAGCTCTGCCAATACTTTTAACTGTTTATTGTTACATTTAACGTCCACAAAATAAGTTAGTTCCTGTTTGCTCCATCACCAGCCACTTTCCCATGTCACAAAATGTAAAGTTACAACTTTACCTTGCTAACACTGGAGACTCCTTCCTTAAGCGTTTAATAAACCTCTTCACCATATTAAACCTGTTTATGTGGAGCAACATCCATACAAATCCAAGAGAATGAGCTGATACTATAGAAGTGATCATGTATTACAGTGAATCTGTGTATCTGTTATAGAAAATTAATCAACACCTTCTGACCAAGTAGATCCTAAACCATGTAACCTTTTTTAAATCTTTCATTTGACTTGCTTGTCTCTCACTTCTTTCTCTTATATATCCATCTGGACTTTTTGTTCCATTTCTCTGGTCTTTGCATTGCTGAAGTCCCTGAGCTGTGTGTCGAAGTGTGCTTCATGCAGCTCTGCTCTCTGTTATGTGTCTTTCTGGTCTCTATTTTACATTGGTCATTTGTCTCCAGTCTTTACGTTCATGGTCTCTTTGGTCTTTCTGTTGTTTGTCTCACTGCTCTCACTTGCCTCTGGAACTGCTAGTGCAGCTTTTGACTCCATAGACCATTCCATTCTCCTGGAGAGGCTTGAGAATTGAAAATCATGACTGTATTTGTGGAGACACGGTTGCTCGCCTGGGTTAGATCTAACTTGACAGATTGCCACCATAAATGGAAATGAGGAATTCTCTGACCTAAATTTGGTCAATTATGAAGTTCCACAATATTCTTCTGTCAGTCCCTCTGGACATACAGAGCTCTAACAGTAGGAGTTAGGAGGACTCTTCGACCATTCCTGAATGTAGAGCTCTTATCAAATAGCTCCTAATATTCCTAGCCTTCCCACCAATATTCAGGATTCAAACAAACTTTCTCAAGTTAGTTCCAGACCACTTTATTCCTGCTTGCTTACTCAGCAGTGGACCTGTTTGAGCGCTGACTGTTGCACTCACATTATTTTAGAAAAACTTTTGCATGCATTGCTTTATTATACTAAACAATTGCTCTTTCCTTTTCTTACCTTTCTCATTACCCAAGGTCTTCTAGTCCTTCCAACCAGAGGTCTAAAGTCTCCAACACCCTGCTTCTAGTCAAATCCTACTTTGTGGCCTACAAGTTTCTGCTTTTGACCTTTGCAGAGATCTACAAACCTCTGGTTCTGCCATGCTAAGGCCTACAAGCTTCTAGTTTTGCCATCCAAAAGCCTGTAGGTTCCTTTCCCATTTGGATATCTACTCTGCTTCAATCTACATTATAGTCCTGCCTTCCAGATGGCCACAAGCTTCTACTCCTGCTGTGCTCAGGTTTACAATCATCTTCTCCTACCATATGGAAGTTCACAAGTTCCTACTGCTACCTCCCTGGACCTGTGTAAGGTCTTACTTCTGTCATCCTGAGGCCCATGATGAGGCCTATGTCTTGACTGACTGCTGGCTGACTGATTCCAGTGACTAGGGTATGGGTATCCCCATTGCTAACCATAAAAATGTATTTTCCATAGAATTCACTGGGAGTCTTGGTTTCTTTCTCCTTCCTTTTTTCCATCCTATTGCAGGATTTGGGGTTCTTGGCCTCACTGCTCTCTCTGGTGTATGTGTTTGGCAGGGGGCTTGGGACCACCGTGACTTTGCCCTCACCTCTGCCACCCAAGCCATGTATCACTGCCAGAATCATGGGTCGAACCAGGTTTAAGTGTGATAAGACACTAGACAGTCAGGCAGGACCCTGATGGATGATCATAGTCTACAGACAGCCCAAGCTGATAGTAGGACTCCAGAAAACACCCACATATTTTCTTTTTTCTGTAACAGATGATGTGTGTGCACTTGATTAAAGCAATCTTGAAATTTCTGTTTTTTTTAAACTCTGTCTTCAATACGGTCTTCTTTTCAATCCCTTCTTATAATAGAGATTGACTGACAGAGGAAGAGCCAGAGCTCTGTGATCCAATGTGTATGCAGGGACTTCCTTTGGCCCTCGGGGTCTCTTTCATTCAATAATCCTGTGTTCAAGGATGCCTTCTTTTTCTTTTTCTCTCTTTGCTGGTTCATGGAGCATTGATAAGTATCTCTAGCCAGGAGCACCACTTCAGCCAGATTAGACCACCTGAGCTTTTTGCCCCTGCTTTTTGGATTACCATCCCCGCTAGAGATGTTGTATATCAGATTTCCATCATACATATGCTTGATTTTGTCTTGTTACATCTTCTGATGTCTCCGTATGTCCTTTTTGATCGGGATTCTAGATCTTGTGCATCTTTTAAGTTGATAAGAAGACAGGAGGTCTTTGCTTCAGGGGCCTTAACTTACCAATGGCTTCCATATGCCAGTTAATTACCCATCCTCTCAAGGAGACAGAGAGAAAGAAGAGATGCTTGGACAGGAATGAAAGGAAGACTGCCATTCAAAGACCTATGCCTCAAACTCCACCGACAACCAAAGCCATGCAAATGGAAAATGGACAACGTTGGGTCCAGATGAACTTTTTTCATGGCGGCACAAAGACTGCAGTGTTCAGAGACATTAAAAAACAGCCAACCAGGTATGGGTCACCTATAACCACACACCGCACATACACACCTGGTCGAGCAACTGAAATTGCAGCTCGATGTGTGTGGGTGTGAATTCACTGTCTCTGGGAAACTCTCTCGGAAAAAAAGCCTTTTTTTAGCCTATGACTCTTTCCTCACCTTGGGGACGTGTTTGAAGAGGGAGAAAGGACCTCAAGAACCAAACACACACCGTGACATTTCAGCACTTCTGTTTCTGCTATTACACATAAAAGCCCACACCCCACCCAATGCCCCACTCCCCACCCCCACCCCCATCTCAATTGTATATACAACTCCCATCCGGGAATTATTTGAATCTGTCAGT
Source organism: Netuma bilineata (assembly GCA_027576575.1). Lineage (NCBI taxonomy): Eukaryota > Metazoa > Chordata > Actinopteri > Siluriformes > Ariidae > Netuma > Netuma bilineata. Next base: position 5,193,207 of record JAODOK010000025.1, on the reverse strand, counting down.
AAAAAGGATAGATCAGTAATGATTATTTTATGTACCGCAAGCAAATTAGAGCTCGGTCATTTTGCACAGCAGTATTGAATGGCGCCACTTGATGTTCTCCAAATATCCAGTTGCGAAAGAGGCAGTTCCCGACAACTATTGATCACGTTAACGTTACATCATCATCAGAAGGCGGCTTTTTTGGCTGAGTGATGGATATGATGCTGTTATTCGGCGGCCATGTCACATCACACGGCCTCTGTTTGTTATTGTGGCTGACGAATGAGAACAAAACACTGGCGAACTTGACCATGTTGGCTTGGTTCAGAGGTGGGAGAACAAAACAATATACACTGGTTCTACATTCTACGCAATATAGTGACATCTGTACTTTCAATGTTTGTAACCAGTTATAAATTATACACTTAAAGTACACTTAAACAAATGTCAGGGTAAGTGGGTCTTGAAATAGAAACATGATCTCAACCTGAAAACCAAATGAATTTGAATGAGTGAGGGTAATGTGACTGGATTTCATTCCATTTCATAGGAATGAGGCTAGAAGAAAAGGTATGAAAGGAAGGAATTTTTTGTAAATTTTCAAATGAAATTTGAAATAGTGAGAGTTTGAGACTGATGCCTGGTCAGCGTTCCAGTGGACCCAGAGTTGATCCCATTCATGCTTAAGTTAGTCATTGTCTTCCTCCAGCTGCTCTTGTTAAGGATTGCCACAGAAGATCATCATGAGCCACATATTTGACTTGGTGTAGGTTTTTACACCAGATACCCTTCCTAACACAACCCTTCCCAATCTATCAAGGCTTGGGACCAGCACTAAGTATGTATTGGCTTGTGGAACCCCAGTGGCTGGGTATTTTACCTAACCTGCATGTCTTTGGACTGTGGGGGAAACCAGAGCACCCGGAGGAAACCCACACAGACATGGAGCGAACCTACAAACTCCACACAGAAAGGCCCTCATCAGGGGTGAGGTTTGAACCTGGAACCTTCTTGCTATGAGGTGACAGCGCTAACCACTGCACCAAGGTACTGCCCTCAAGCTTAAGTTAGAGTCGCTGCTCTAAATTGGGAAGTGGGAGGAAACTGGAGAACTCCGAGGAAGCCAAAACAGTAACCAGAACTCAGGGGACCCTGGACTAGTTGCATGTTCTAAGAATGTAAGAATGCTTGAGGAACCCTATTTTTTTTAGAAAGTAACTTGTTTATTTTGCTATACTCTTTAAAAAAAAAAAAAACAAGGTACATCAAAGGTTCTTCAAGAGTTCAGTGGATAATTAAAATATTCTTAGCTTCCAAAAAAGGGTTCTACTTGGTTGAGGAAATACTTTGTACATCAAATCTCACAGGAACAAAACAGTGAAGAAACCTTCAGAATGCTTGATGGAACCAGTCAAGTTTCCTGGACATTCTTAAAGCCTTTTTATGTTCCATAGAGTTCCTGCAACATTTTTAATCATAAAAATATTAAGAAAAACGTCTTGCCAAAACTGGGAGCTTGTGTTTGGAGCCTCCTCATGCCCATGCATCTGCCTGCTGGCTTCTGAATTAGAGCTATGGATAAACTGCAGAAAAAAAGGTTGCTGTTCTTAGCTTCCAAAAGATGGTTCTGCTTGGTTGGGGAAATATAATGTTGCTGGGTTCTACATCAAACCTCACAAGAACAAAACAGTGAAGAACCCTTCAGAATGCTTGATGGAACTGGTCAAGTTTCCTGGACCTTCTTAAAACATATCTATGTTCCACAGAGTTCCTGCAACATTTTTAATCATAAAATATTAAGAAAAACATCCTGCCATAACCAGGGGCTCATGTTTGGAGCCTCCTCATGGCCATGTGTCTCCCTGCTGGCTTCTCAATTACAGCTACTGATAAACTGCAGAAAAAAGGTTGCTCAAGGGTTCTTCAGGGGTTTGTTGGAAAATAAAGGTTCTTAGCTTCCAAAAGATGGCTCTGCTTGGTTGGGGAAATATGGTATTATGTTACTGGGCTCTGCATAAATCCTCAGAGGAACAGTGTGAAGAACCCTAAAGAGTGCGAGATGGAACTGGTCAGGTTTTCTGAATATCACTGAAGCATTTTTATGTTCCATGGTGTTCCTGTAACAGTTTTAATTATAGATTGTTTTTAATCGTCTTCCTGATATTGGATGTGATCTGTTCTGAAACAGGTTCCAAATTTCCTGAGTGTACTGTACGTGCATCATAATGAAATGAAAAGTGTTTAGAGTAATCTGATTGGTTCATTTGAGCTTCATATATTTAAAGACTAATGCAGAAGATGTGAAGGTGTGGAAGTGTGAAGACAAGAATTTAGGGCTTGACGAGAATGAGAAGGAGACATTCTAAGGATCTATGAAAGCGGAAAGCGATGTTGATCATGACTCCATGCTGAGAGGGACAGAGACGGAGCAAACACCCTGCTGAAGAACCTGAGCCTGTCAGATTTGACTGTAATGTACTCTGTGTGTGTGTGTAGGAGAGTCAAACATCTGTTTTACATAAGAGCTGAGCAGGCTGAGAGCTGGAGAAGGGGGGTATTAGAGGTAATTTACTTATTTGGAGCAAAAAAAAGCTTCAATCACAGAAGCTGTGATTGTAAATGGATCTGCAGCTTATCTTCAGCTCGAATCGAGGTGCCTGCAGGGAGACACACGGCCGTCAGGAGGCTCCGAACATGAGGCCCCAGTTCTGCCACCGATATTCTGTGTCACTGTTGTTACGTTCGTAAAAATTGCGTTAGAGTGATCCTATTAACCATTTCTTTTTTCCTATATAAGGGCAATTACAGGCCAGGACAGGGGAAGTAAAGTGGCGATTTCAGAGGTCAGTTTTGCTTGGCCTGCTGTTCTTTTGCTCACGTGGACATGGAGAAGAATTGTTTGAGTCATACTCCTGACACGAGCAGGATTCCTGTCTGAACCAGATGATTATTTTTGTGTGGGTGTTTTTTCCTGCAATAAAACAGTGATTATTGACTAAAGTATTCTGAATGTGCGTCATACAGAACCCAGAGTGAGTGGAAGTTTTGCATGCATGTGTGTGGTACTTTGGTCAGGTGCTGCAAATGTTGATCTCATTATCAACTGCAGTACATTCCGAAAACAAGACGGGTTCCGTTGGAAAGTTATGAATTCTAGCATCCTTTTCAAAAGGATAAACACTCTGTTGTAGAGTTCGACATTAAACCATTAAACTTTTAAAGTGTAACTTTACGCCCAGCTCTGAGCTTATCTCCACCCATTGCATAATATTGAAAAGCATTTAAAAATTGGGCAAAGGTCTATGGGGGCGGGGCAGTGAGTGGCGGAGAGTGGGGGTGGGGTGGGGAGGGGCCGGGTGTTCATGTATGTGTGAGACTCCCACTCAAGAGTGGGGGCTAGGGGAATTAGGCGTTAACATTCTTTTATTTATTTTTTAAATAATAATTTTAAGCTATAAAGAAGTATCAGATGGTTGACTCTACATCAGCATCGGCCTTACAAGGTTGATGATTTTAACCAACAGATGGAGTTTTGAGCTGTTTTCAACCTACAGAATACTGATTTTTTTTTATAACAATTGTCATTTTGTCAGTATTAACATCAGCATTTATGTGTTTCATAACATTCCAGTCACATCATTTAGTTTACAGCTAAAAAAAAAAAACTTTTAAGTAAGCAGTACCTCTTTAAGGGTTCCACCAGAGGGACTTCGCTAGTTTTTTGAAGCATGTACAGTGCATCTTACACCAATCTTCATTGTCCAGAACAATGCATAGTCTTAGAAAGAAGGGATGGATCTTTGGATAGAAAGTTCTATGCTTCCTTTAAGAGTTCTCCTTGGACCCTGCTCTGTTATAGAGTTCTTTGAGGGGTTTTTTTCTTAGCATGCATCCTAATCATTTAGCCTACGAGATGTTCAACCTCTGTCAACACCAAGAAGACCAAAGCGCTGACTTTCTTTCCACCGGCATCTCAAAGAACACCCTTGCAGATCTCCATCAATGGCCAGCCCGCAGAGAAAGTCCAATCATTCTCGTACCTCGGGAGTGTTCTTGAGGAAACCTGTAGTCTAAAGCTTGACCTTGCAAATCGGCCAAAGGCAGCCCATGCAGCTTTTGGCTGCATCACCAATTGCATGTTTTTCAACCACGGTATCAAGACAGCTACCAAAATCATGGTTTACCAAGCAGTGGTTCTTTCCACACAGCCCTGCGATGACCTGGCAACTTGTCCAGGGTGTACCCTGCTTCTCACCCATAGTCAGCTGGGATAGGCTCCAGCTTGCCTGCAACCCTGTACAGGATCAGTGGCTACAGATAATGGATGGATGGATGTTTCTTTCCACACTGCTGTATGGCTGTGAAGTCTGGACCCTGTACAAACAGCAGATCTGAAAACGCGAACAATTCCAACAACAAAAGCTGAGAATCATTCTGGGCATTTCTTGGGAAGATCATGTCCCGAACACAGAAGCCCTCAAAAGAGCTGGACTTCCCTCCATTGAGATGGTGATCGAATGTCATCAACTGTGCTGCCTTGGCCATGTCCAAAGGATGCTGTGACAGAGTGGCCATCACTACAGTTGAGTATGTGCTCTGATTGCCATTCCAATGAGCCTGGCTCTTTGGTGTTTTGGTCAGGGTGCAGGTTTGGCACCCTGTAGACCTGGGTTCAAGGCAGGATAAGGTGACTGTTCTCTCACTTCGCTACAGATGCCAAATGAACGACTCCCCAAACAAGTCCTCTACTCTGAACTGACTGAAGGCCACAGAAAGAGAGCGGCATCCAAAAAGCACTTCAAGAACTGCATCAAAAGATCTCTGATAGTTTTTAACATTTACCTGAAGAACTGGGGAGCGGTCGCAGAAAAGTGAAGGCTTTGGAGAGTGTCCTATCTTTCTGGCTACATCAAGGCTGAAAATGATAAAAGACATCATGCCAACGAAAAATGCTGCCACCAAAAGCTTCGAGAACAATAGAGAGCAGCCGGCATTGGACCGCCTCCTACTGCCCCCTGACCTCATTGTCCACAACTGGTTCACTCGCATCTTGGACTCTCAAGTCATCTCCGCTTCAAGCACCCTGCACCTTGATTTTGGAAAGGATACTCAATCTCGAGCTACACCATTGACAACGACAATAATAATCATTCCTCACAGGTTCTTTGAACACTTACAGTAAGTATTCTTAGCTCCCTAATGAGGGTTTACATCGAACCTTTTCAGTGTTCACTGTTGGATGGCATGGTGGTGTAGTGGTTAGCACTGTTGCCTCACAGCAAGAAGGTTCTGGGTTTGAGTCCAGTGGCCAAAGGGGGCCTTTCTGCGTGAAGTTTGCATGTTCTCCCTGTGTCTGTGTGGGTTTCCTCTGGGTGCTCTGGTTTCCCCCACAGTCCAAAGACATGCAGGTTAGGCTAACTGGTGACTTTCTAAATTTACCATGAGTGTGAATGGTGGTTTGTCTCCCTGTGTCAGCCCTGTGACGACCTGGCAACTTGTCCAGGGTGTACCCTGCCTCTCGCACATAGTCCCCTGGGATAGGCTCCAGCTTGCCCGTGACCCTGCACAGGATAAGTGGTTATGGATAATGGATGGATGGAATTAATGAATTTAGGGTCACATGGCCCTAAATTCTCTGCTGTTTTTTCCTGCTTCACCATGACCCAATTCGCGATACTACATCATGTATGGGCTTTCCCCATTTGCGCAAGGCATTGTGGGATACAAATTTGAAACAGGAGAGAAAAATGGACGATGTGAGTGTGCGAATGAAACGTGAAAGACTGACTACAGTAACGGAAAGAAAAGACGTTATGTTCTATACGAAGGAAAGGAAATGCAGGACCAAACTAATAAATATCGGCGGTCAGCGAGCACCTCGATGTGATCAGCTGTTCGTTTAGCGACAGAAAGATGGAACTGTCCGTGCACGGTCAAAGGTAAACCTGCGCATGCGCACACACACACACGGACTTCCTCTGTCTGCTTGACTGCGCGAAGCAATTAATTTCATGCACATCATTTGCTTTAATCCCCTCAAATTAAATAACTTCCCTGCCACAGAATGGCCTGGTTTTTTTTGAGATATTACAGAAATAAACATTTATCACAACGACCACATTTTAGAGGGAACTAAATTTCACAGATTTTATGAAATCGAAATGCCATCTAGCTTTAATCAGAATCACGACATTAAAGACAGGTGTATGATAATTAGTTTTGTACACGAGTTTGAATGTGATTGTTAATTAATTCTGAGCACAATCATAGTACGTTCTATTATAAAAGGGTGTGCACACTTATGAAACCGGGTTATTGTAAGGTTGTTGTTTTTTTCCATTTTCCACTAAAACGTTTGAGTGTTTTTCACTTGAATTTGGTTGGCTGCTGTATCACATTAAAGATCTGGCATGACTGATCTTTGTTTCATTTTTCATTCACATAAAAAAATATCTAATTTTACAGGGGTATGTGGGTGAGTGTAGATTTTTATATCCACTCTACATATATTAACCAGAAAAATAGACAATATGCACCGTCTGAAAATTACGTATTGTCCAGGAGAACCTTTTGTCCATATTTCAACCGCAATACACACACGTCTTGAACACGATGTGAAAGGGCAAAAAAATAAGAAATTGTCCACCTCATATCCTAGCAAGCTTTTCATGTACTCTATTAGACTGTTCAAAAAACAGATATCAAGTTTGTTCTTCTCATCTCATCTCATTATCTCTAGCCGCTTTATCCTTCTACAGGGTCGCAGGCGAGCTGGAGCCTATCCCAGCTGA
>JAODOK010000025.1:3695487-3708671 GCA_027576575.1 Netuma bilineata | reverse complement strand
AGTCAGCTGGGATAGGCTCCAGCTCGCCTGCGACCCTGTAGAACAGGATAAAGCGGCTAGAGATAATGAGATGAGATTATTATCTCATCCAGCCGACAGGTGATGAGTTTATGCCATCATGTGTTGTCTGTCATCCATCCGGCGTCATCCACATTTCACGAACATCACTTCTCCCTCAATTCTTCACTGATTTTTATTCTTTTTGGCAGGAAGGTAGATCTCTCTGGTGTGCATATAGCTTCTCGCCAAATTTACATCATTGCAATTATTAATGAAGTTATGGACTAATTAAGCCTTAATGAACAGTTCAACAAAAATCGATCAATTCCTCACCGTTTTGGATTCTTTCTGGCAAACAGGTCGGTATTCCTACGGTCTATATCGCTTCTATATATAGTGTATATAACTTGCAACATTTATTGCTCAAGGTGGCCCACTTTAGATCGTTCCTTGTGGACTAGACGGGGCCGGAGTGAGCTACGCCATCATTTATGGTCTTGTTATTAGTAGTAGTAGCTATTGGCGTTTATTGTTATATTTCTAAAGTTCATACTTGGCTAGATGATGATGATGATGATGATGATTATGTTATTATTCCATCCATCCATTATCCGTAACTGCTTTTCCTGTACAGGGTCATAGGCAAGCTGGAGCCTATCCCAGCTGACTATGGGCTCTGAAGTCGCCAGGTTATCCCTATTATTATTATTATTATTATTATTGCTGTTGTTGTTGTCGTCATCATCATTTCTGGTCAAATGCATTTGTAGTAATATCGGATATATTTTTAGAAAACCACGACTAACTTTTTTTTCCATTAATATCACAAACAAACAGACAGACAAACAATCAGAAAATTTTGTTTTTGTTTCCTCCTTTTCTCAACCCCAGTAGCACTGTCCCCAAACACCCCGTCCAAAAAAAAAGAAATGTAAAGAAAAGCAGCTTTTAAAAAACATTTGTATTTGCATTACTTGTAGAGAACATTTCTTTTCCAATTTGTATTTTTAGAGCTGCATAAACACACCACTTTTACCTGCTATGTTTCCTCACTGAAATCGGAAATGCAGCAGCATGATATCAGATCGTAGACTTTTCAAACTTGATCGTGTTTGACTATCAGAAATGACATTTTCAACACATTGCATGCATTTCACACAAATAAACACACTCGAACGTGAGTTTGTGCGTGTGTGTGTGTGTGTGTAGTATGCCTGTGGAGGCTGACATGGTAAGATTCATCAATGTTAGTGGCGTCTCGCTCACACAGAAAGAACTTTAGTGTGCACAGGGGAGCGCTCCTCCGTCCTGCACACACCACTTCATCCATTATTTTTAAAGGCTCATCTGTTACCATTTCCTCATCTCTCTCTCTCTCTCTCCATCTATGGAATGTGTGTGTGTGTGTGTACATGGCCTACACAAGGTCTCCCGATACAGCAACACAGGCGTTCGGCTCTAAATCAGCGAGTCTCTGTGCAACTGCCTGAAATTAAATCTTACTGGTGCGAGCCGTTCCTCTGTAAGTACTCGCTCTAACAAGGGGTTAAAAGAAGCAAGAAAAGGTTCGAGAAAACTTTTCTAACCTCCACGATAACTGGCTTCTATTCTCCAACACATCACACACTGGAAAATACACACACACACACACACAGATGAAGTCCCATTCTTCGAGGCTGCTCTGAATAACAAAACAGAAACACTTCAAATGAACCCTACATACTGTATATCTGGATTCTGATTGGTCAGAAAGTGATGATTAATTTTCTATAACAGCAGCTTATTCTAATATCCTGTCGCTATAGTAACAGGGCATTTACAGGGACTTGTGCAGCCATAAATGGATAAAAAAAATGTGTAAGTTTCTCCACTAAGGAGGTGATGAGTTTGGCGCTGTTCATCCATCCATCTGTCGGTTTAACTGTAAGCAGGACTGCAAAAAATCTACCAACCGGATTTCAAGGAAACTTGGTGGAATGGTGGGGCTTGGGCCAAGGAAGAACCCAGTACATTTTGGAGTGGATCTGAGTCAGAGGGCAAATCTACAGATTTATTTTCTCTTGTGAGATGCACCATTTGGAATACATCTTACACTCCAGGTGAAACTGATGGACTTGCAATTCAGCACGATGTGCGATCAGAAAGTTCTGAGATTGTTCCTGTGGCAAACAAACACCACCAGTGATGCACCAGTCACGTCACGTGTTCAAATTAACAGTTGCAGAGTTTCAGCACGGAGCCTGCTTTTCATGTTTGAGGTCCATTGCAAAATCATAAATGCGCACGTGGACGTTGTGAGAAAAATGCACAATGTTGTTGGCGGAGGTCTGCGCGTTGAACGTGCCCTTCTAGTTGTTGATGTTGTGGTGATGTTTTCTAGGTAGATGTTTATTTAACATTTAGGGATGGAGTCTCCAGTGTCGGGAGGTTTATCAAGATAGGAGCATTCTCAGAATTGAAGATTTTACGCATTCTTTTTTTGTCTTTTTAATTTCAAAAAAGAAAAAAAAACAGAGAGGATGGTGAAGGAACGAGCGTTTATTGCTGCGATAACTAGCATTGTAGTGAAAACCACCTAAACCGAGTCCAAGTCATGACCAAGACCAAGGCAAGGCAAGACTGAGTCAAGACCAGAACCAGACCAGTGGGTGTGAAGGTGGTGGGGGAGGGGTGACAGCTGTTAACAGGAAGAAAAATTTCAAATTAGCGATGAGATACGTACGTTATTGGTCGCATTTGAAGCAGGAAGTTTTACATCCAGTCACAGTAATGAGACTGAGACAAGGCCAAGTAAAAATTCGGTCGAGACCGAGACCTTCAAAAAGAGGTCTTGAGACCGATCCTGAGTTCCCCAACACGAGCTATAACATACATGAGAACAGGAATGAACTTTTATGGACATTAAATTTATAAAAAAAGGAAGATGAATGGATATGAAATATAAAATAGAAATCGTACTTGTTTTGGGACATGCTGTTTTAGGAAAATAATCAACTTCAGTGTGGCAATATTTTACACTGAACATGTACTTTATCATTTTTTTTTAAGTTTTCTAGATCTGCAAGCGATAACAGGGAAGCTATCAATGACTGTATAAGTATTTTTCTTTCTAGCTAGCTTTTTGAATTAGCTCCGCCCCCAAGTGAATGATAACATGCTCTACGCCATGTCTTTTCCTGAACAAGGCAAAGAAAGGAAGATGGAAGTGAGAGGAGGAATATTTAATTATTATTAATATTTATTTCACCTCGTAGGGAACAGAGCACTCTAAAAGTTACATACCGCCGCTTTAAGATTCGGACGAAGATGTGAGGTTTAGTTTTTTAATCACTTCATTTATCTGAAATCGAACCAAATCGCATTCCCTTATTATATTTCCTTTTTGAACCTTATTGTAGTGAAGAAGCAGGAGGACACATCTGGACGCTTTAAAAGCCTACAAGGTGGCCGTGTCCTGCTCTATCTTCACTTCGACCTTGACAGTGAGATAATGAAGGAAGGCCGATATGATCGAGGTGGCTGAGTGGCTCTCTAAAGAGCCGTGTGTCCTCTGAGTTACGGCTGAAATAAGGCAGGAGGAGCTGCGAGTCCTGAACTCACACCTACACACCTCACACACGTCTCCGCTCTGAGCAGCGTTTCTCACAAAAACCCGGCGTTTTAAAAGTGTTGATTAATGTAATGACTCAGACATGAACATATGTGAAAAAAAAAACAGTGCTGCCCTACATTTGAAAAATTTAAATGTGAAAAAATAAATGAATCGTGAGAAAAAGTAAAACATATCCTGATCCCTTGCATGAATATACGTGAATATTGGTGTCGAAAAAATAATTATGTGCAATATTTGGAGAAAAATTAATGTAAAAAAATAAATGAATCATGTCAGGAACAAAATTTGTGGATTTTTTTTTTGTTTGAAATGCAAAAAAAAAAATCAGTTGAGAAAATATGGAAAATGAATTGTGGAAAACTGTAATATGTTAAAAGAAATATAGATGTGTATCCTATGTGAAATTTTCACATGGAAATAAATGAATTCTGAAAAAAAAACAAGGTTTACATGGGAACAATAGCACATGAATATCAATTAATCATGTGAAAATGTGACATGGAAAAATAAAATACACAATCTACAGATAAAAACAATAAATTATGCAAGAAAACAAAACAAAACAACACAAATTTGCACACTACATGTGAATAAAAAAACAACTAAATATAAAGAATAAAAAGCACAAAATGAAAAGGACAATGTTTTTTTGTGTCTGCATGAGATAATTTTTCTATTTTCATGACTTTTTTAAGTTTCTGACAAATTAGTTTTTATTTTTCTAAAAAAAAAAAGCCATGAAAACATATTTTGCACACAAGCTCATTTCCCTTTATACACGGTGCTGTGCAAAAGTTTTAGACACATGTCAAGAAATGCTGTCGACCAAAAATGGCTTAAAAAATAATGAAATGAAATGTTTCAACATTAAGAAAAAACAATACGATAAACAAAGCCGTAATAAATGAATAAATGAAACAAAGTCAATATTTGGTGTGAGACGACCCTTTGTTTAAAAAAAAAAATATATATATATATATCTGTCTGTCTGCAGTCCAGTGAGTGCAGGTTTATGCGGAAATGAGCTGTAGGTTTTACTGAGCATCTTCCAGAACCAGCCGCAGTTCTTCTGGACACTTTGCTTTGTCACACTCACTTCTTCATTTTACACCAAAAATGTTCCAGTAGTGAACTCACAAATGCTCCATTATGTTTTCTTTTTTAATCTGAAAAGTGCTCTCTTATGGATTGTGCTGCTCAGACATATTACAAAACATTTTTTTTCTCCCTGTAACATTTAATTTTCTGCTGGAAAACAAACGTTGTTTGATCCAGTTTGTCACTGGATCAGGACCCTCTAAGGTACTTATTTGTACCCTTTATCTACTGTTTGGGAACGTATAAGTACCTTTTGCCCCAGAAAGGTGCACATAGCTACGGTACCTTGAGGCCCAGTAATGAGCTCTTGGGGGTCCATTAGTGTAGCCTGTAGCTTGGGGGACAGAAACTCCACCTGTACCCCTATTTCTGACAGTGTCGGGTGTCTAAAACTTTTGCACAGTACTGTATATTATAAATATTACACAAACCAGATGTGGAAAAATACAATTTCATGCACTACATGTGTAAAGAGTCCTGAGAAGATTTTCTTTTGGGTTCCTCAAAGAAGCTGAGCTGTGAGTGTGGAGGGAGAACCAAAGTGTCGAGAACAGAAATGTCCACAAGAGTTGGTTTGTAAGGTCTCTCTCTCTCTCTCTCTCTCTCTCTCTGTCTGTCTCTCTCAATCTCTCTCTCTCACTCATTCTCTCTGTCTGTCCCCCTCTCTCTCTCTCTCTGTGTGTGTCTCTCTCTCTCTCTCTCTCTGTCTCTCTCTCTGTTTCGCTCTCTCTCTGTCCCTCTCTCTCTCTCTCTGTTTGTCTCTGTCTGTCTATCTGTATGTCTGTTTGTCTGTCTGTCTCTCAATCTCTCTCTCATTCAATCTCTCTCTGTCTCTGTCCCTCTCTCTTTGTGTCTCTCTCCCTTTCTGTCTGTCTCTCACTCAATCTCTCTCTTTCTGTCTATCTCTCTCTGTTTCTCTCTTTCTCTCTATCTCTCTCTGTGTCTCTGTCTGTCTGTCTGTCTGTCTGTCTGTCGCTCTCTCTCTGTCTGTCTCCCTCTCTCACTCAATCTCTCTCTGTGTCTGTCCCTCTCTCTTTGTGTCTCTGTCTGTCTGTCTGTCTCTCTCACTCAATATCTCTCTCTGTCTCTGTCCCTCTCTCTTTGTGTCTCTCTGTCTGTCTCTCTCTCTCACTCAATCTCTCTCTCTGTCTCTGTCCCTCTCTCTTTGTGTCTCTCTCTCTCTGTCTGTCTGTCTGTCTGTCTGTCTCACTCAATCTCTCTCTGTCTCTGTCATTCTCTCTTTGTGTCTGTCTGTCTGTCTCTCTCTCACTCAATCTCTCTCCCTGTCTCTGTCCCTCTCTCTTTGTGTCTCTCTCTGTGTCTGTCTGTCTGTCTGTCTGTCTCTCTCTCTCTCTCTCTCACTCAATCTCTCTCTGTCTCTGTCCCTCTCTCTTTGTGTCTCTCTGTCTGTCTGTCTGTCTGTCTGTCTGTCTGTCACTCAATCTCTCTCTGTCCCTCTCTCTTTGTGTCTCTCTGTCTGTCTGTCTCTCTCTCTCTCTCTTTCACTCAATCTCTCTCTCTGTCTCTCTCTCTCTCTCTGGTTGAGTGAGTGAGTTCATTATTACCCCCTGGCTGGACATCCTAAGCCTGACTGCTTCAGTCCTGTTCATGTGACAAAATGATTTTCAGCGCAGCATCAAACCACTTGACAGCGATTTAACCTCGAGCTCAGAGAAAAACGAAGTTGTTTCTTCCTCAGTGTGTGTGTGTGTGTGTTTATGGCCATGTGTCTGCAGGCATTGGAGCGATTTTATCACACCATCACTTTATTCACTCGCCCTGTGTGGCTTTTTTCTTGCTCTTCCTGTGTCGTTGGCTGAGAGACAGAGCCGAGGTCCTGCGGAACACACAGCTGCGGCTTCAGCCTCGACGAACGCCACCGAGTCGCCTCAGCTTTCAGCCTGCAGGGAAAACAGAAAACGAGGGATCAGCGTCTTATTTCTGTTTATTTCAGGCTTGATTAGACTCATTTAATATCCGTGTTTCCACTTGCTTCACTATGAATCCAAATATCAAACAAACAAACAAACAAACAAAGACACCCCTCCACTGCAGTACACTTCAGCGTGAGTCGATCTGGAAGTGTAGATTTTCTACAGACTATTCTCTGGGATTTTATTCTCTTTTTATAAAACGATTTGATTAAAATGTGATCAACAAACACAGAAATAAAACTCTGGGTTTATTTTAAAAGATTTTTAAAATAAATTTAAGTTGCATTTTTGATTAATAAGATTAACAGTGCTGGAGTGACTGACCATGTTTCCTAAAGCTGATTTTTTTTAAAAAATAAATAAATAATAATAATAATAATTATTATTATTTGTTTTATGGTGCTGCATTCATGCAATAAGCATGGAAAAAAAACAGATTTTAAAAAAGGAAAAAAACAACAACAAAACCAAAAATATCAAAAGAAAATTGAAAACATGATTACAAAACCAAAAACAGAAAAATAAGTCAGAAATTGCAACAACAAAACCAAACATGACAGAAAAACAAACAAACAAACAAATTAACAGACAAAACCAAATTTTGTTACGTTCATTGTTTTTGCGCTTTCTGTTTTGCTGTTGTCGGGTTGTTTTTTTAATAATTATTATTATTTCAGTTGCATTTTCTGTTTTCATTTTCAATTTTTTCTGTTGTGTTTTCAGTTTTATTATTGCATTTTCGCTTTTGCTCGTCTTTTTTTTCTGTCATGTTATGAATTTGCTGTCGTGTTTTTGTTCTTCTTGTTGTTTTGATATGTTTTTCATTGTTGCATGTTTCTGTTTAGCTGTTGCATTGTTGTTGTTGTTGTTTATGTGTATGTTTCTGTTGTGATTGAAGATTTGTCTCTGTGTGACTTGCATTAGTTTGCCATCTTACCTTTTCTACGTTCACACATTTCCACAGGTTCCTCCTTTAAAGCCTGAGCTAATTCACACTCATATTGATTACCCCGGGGAACTTCCTTTTTTTCCCCTTTTATAATCTCCTCATTTCATTCCTGAAATGTGCTGCGGACATTTTAATGGCTCACTTTCTGTCTGTCAGATATTCAAATGCGCTCGTCTCAGCCTGAGAGCGACCCTCGTGCCTTTCCGTGTGTTAAATGTCCAGCTTTTGTACTGAAATGTATCGGCTAACTCGAGCGTTTATGGGAAGCGTTTTAATTTTTGGTGAATATTAAATTGGCTCCCTGATCGCTGCTAGCAGGGGTCATGCAGGAGGTGAGTGTGATTCACTGGAGACTCCAGGGTGACTTTACTGTCCTGCTGTAAAATTGTGTTACTTCCATGAACCGTTAGCTATAAGTGTGGATTCATGGTATTCCTGATCGTGTCAGTCAGTCAGTCTCATAAAAAATCCCAACATTTTATCCCACATGATTCCCTGTAACGTAACGTCATGTAAGGACTAACAGTGATGTGGACATATTTCACAATTAACACACAAAACTCAGCAAGAGGAGTTCATCACTAGCAGCAAACAATGCTGCTAGCTAGGTGAGAAAAAAAGTCTACAGAGAATGCTTGGTGAGTGAAAACAACCATGATGTAACGATCATATTTCCGCATCCAAGCCTCATCATTTCAACATGCCACATTCCTGTGTCCCTCTTTATCCCAAGAGACCTGAGTCCAAAAAACTATGCAGTTATCATTCTCCCACTTTCCTTGCAATGAGGTTGTAAGATTGAAGAGATTGATGATGCCACCTGGGAGAAATATCAGTAAAGCGAGCTCTAAAAGTCGCCAGAAGTCACTACGTGACTTGTGTAATTGGTCTTTTTTCATGATCAATGGCATTGCAAATAAGGTCACATGTAGAAGGAAGATTATAATCAGTTATCATTTACTTCTTGAATAATTTATTTCTTATCGAGAGAAGTCATCTTTGGTCACAGCACTGTGAACAAAAGTTTTACGCACTTAAAGGACATTAATCTTTCTGTCACAAATGCAGACAAACAGAAGCAGTGACAGGGAGGAGTGCTGAAGGGAAATGTTTACTTTCTTTTAGTACTGATGAAATGTAATATCTCCAGAAATAGAGTTTAAAAATGAAGAACAAAGAGGCAAGAGGGAGGGACAAACAGTGCTTATCAGTCATTGGTTGTGGGCGGGGTCATAGTTATCAGTGATTTGTTGTGCACAGGAACATGGTTATCAGTGATTGGTTGTAGGCTGGACTATAGTTATCAGTGATTGGTTGTAGGCTGGACTATAGTTATCAGTGATTGGTTGTGGGTGGGATCATGCTTGTCAGTGATTGGTTGTGGGCTGGACTATAGTTATCCGAGATTGGATGTGGGTGGGATCATGCTTGTCAGTGATTAGTCGTGGACTAGACTATAGTTATCAGTGATCGGTTGTGGGTGGGATCATGGTTATTAGTGATTGGTTGTGGATGAGACCATAGTTATCAGTGATTGGTTGTGGGTGGGATCATGCTTATAAGTGATTAGTCATGAGCTGGGCTATAGTTATCAGTGATTGGTTGTGGACAGGGTTATGGTTATCAGTGATTGGTTGTGGGCAAGGAGGTGGTTATCAGTGATTGGTTGTGGGTGGGATCATGCTTGTCAGTGATTGGTCATGGACTGGACTATAGTTATCAGTGATTGTTTGTGGGCGAGGTCATGGTTATCAGAGCTCGGTCCTGGATGGGATTATGCTTGTCAGTGATTGGTCATGGACTGGACTATAGTTATCAGTGATTGGTTGTGGACGGGACCATGGTTCTTAGTGATTGGTTGTAGATGAGACCACAGTTATCAGTGATTGGTCATGGGTAGGATCATCATTGTCAGTGATTGGTTGTGGGCGGGATCATTTTTATCAGTGATTAGTTGTGGACGAGACCATAGTTATCAATAATTGGTTGTGCGTGGGATCATGGTTATCAGTGATTGGTTGCAGGTGGGAACATGGTTATCAGTGATTAGTCATGGACTGGACTATAGTTATCAGTGATTGATTGTGGGCAGAACCATGGATATCATTGATTGGTTGTGAGCGGGATCATGCGCTGACAGCAAATTTTGTTCAGTCTGCTTCTGGCACAGACCATCCTTAAAATCCAGCCCGGAAGCACATGCTGGATCTGGGCCAGCATAGGTATGTACAACGGCCTAAACCTGGGCCTCATCATTTGGCCCAGATGCGGCAGCCAGGTATGAACCAGATGCAAAACGCATCCATGCGAGATCTGGGCTATGGCAGATGCAAACCAGATTCTTGACCAAATGTTCCAGTTAAAGAAGGGGGCAAGTCAAGTCAAAGTCCCTCCCACACCAGGATCTGGTCTTCTCCTGTCCCAGTACTATCCAGCTCTTTGAGGCGTATAGGTGCAGTGCCAATCTCCGTTTCTCTAGCCTTCAGCCTTTCACCTATTATATAACTAGGGTTACAGTGGGGGGGCAGTCCTCTGGTAACCACGAGAGTTTGACTCACTACTTGCATCTGTATTGCAGCGTGCCTCACCAGATGGCAGTAGGTACCATTTTTATGATGGTCTTTGGTATGACCCGACTGCAAATAGAACTCACAATCTCCCGGTCAAGAGGTGGGCACGCTAACCACTAGGCCAACTTGCAGTCTAAAGAAGGGGATGACCTATGTTTATTTATTTCTACAATAAACACTGTCAACATTGCTGATAAAATTTGATGTATTATCGTAAAGGCTGATAATATAGCCACACCATTACCATGATTACACTCTACAAAATAAGCGTGCATGCAATCAGGCTTAAACTTTCAAAAAAATAAAACAATGCATATTATACTTACCTTCAATAAGGCCCAGATCTGGCCCGCATCTGGGCCACATTTGGGCCGTTGTGTATACCTAAGCTGGCCCAGATCCGGCATGCACATCCAGGCTGGATTTTAAGGATGGTCCCTGCCAGATGCGGGCCGAGCAAAATTTGCTGTCAGGGTTAAGCACAGTACTACCAATAATTTTTAAGATGTGGCCCTCAGCTGGCATGAGTGCGGAAAACATCAGGCCAAATCCCTTTGTTAAGGGGGTGGTCATCAGTGGTTGTGGGTTGGATCATGCTTGTTAGTGATTAGTCATGGACTGGAGTATAGTTATCAGTGATTGGTTGTGTGTGGGAACTTGATTATCAATGATTGATCATGGGTGGGATCATGCTTGCCGGTGATTGGTCATGGACTGGACGATAGTTATCAGTGATTGGCTATGGGCGGGGCCATGACAATCAGTGATTGGTCACGGGTGGGATCATGCTTGTTCGTGATTAGTCATGGACTGGACTAGGGTTATCCGTGATTGGTTGGATCAGTGATTATCAGTCAGGTGTTACACACTGATGGTGTGTCGAGCAAAAATTATTTCTAAACTTGTATTACAGCGGCTGTGAGGTGAGCTGGAGAGCTGTATTGAGTTCACGACTGTCACTAATGTGCTGAAAAAGTCGCTAGATTTGTTGCTAGGCTCTTTTTTGAATTATAGTTGCTAAAGGGGTTGAAAGAGTCACACAATTTCACACCAAACTCTCTAAGTTAGCAACACTGAAGCAGCATTTGGACCTGGGAATGACTACTGGTGTCAGACTTCACAATTGGATAGCTAGCTAATGCACTTAATATGCACTAATGTTATAAAAAATGAGTTTATTAGCCTCAGTGCCTGAACACACATGTGTGCTTTTCAGGGCTGTTGTTAAACCAGGAGAAACATCAACAGAATTAAATAAACTAAATAAATATCATCATAAGTATGTCTCTGATTTCAGTATCAGTATTGGTGTCAGTACTCATAATCATATTCTGAGAGAGTCTGAAAGAAAAGTGGTGTCGATGCATCCCTAATTTGCTCATTCTCAGCATTCAGCAGATGTAAAAATGAGGCCTGTGCGAAGTATTTCCACATTCCATATTGTGGTGTTCATTTACTGGCTTTAATCGGTCACATCAGTTCCCTCTTTCAGGAAGCAGACTCTGGTGAGGAACAGCACGCAGCGTGAACTTGCACATTGGAAAGATAAAAATGAAAAATATTTTTCTTCTTTATATGAAGTGCATGTTGCTACTTTCATTAAAACTGTATTCCAAGCACAGAATATTTTATGAATCAGCCATTCTGGTATTCAGGAAAGCGAGCTGGAGGGTATTAAGCTCTAATTGTTGGGACCTGGAGATAAAATAAAATGATCAGTAAAACCCTGAAACGTCTCTCCTGTAATAGACTTGCCCTGTTACCAATTATTCAAATTCCAGCTAATTAGTTTTCCTAATCCTTTCATGGCGAGTGACCACACGCTGCCGCACTCTCAAATGAATGACTAATCCTTTGGGGTACCTTTAATCTTTGCATATTAAAAGTTAAATAGTCAAATGTGAGCATTGATCAAATTACACAAGAGTGATCCTTGAGAAAACCTTGTGGGATTGAAGATGATTTTAAAGGAAAAGAGGTGCAGATTCACAAAGTAATAAAACATTTATTCTCATATCAGGCAGAAGAAAAAAATATTTTGCCAGAATCGCATTGCTGATTAGTTTGTTTTTCCCCCACTTTCCCAACCCCAAGAATTTCCAAAGACCCTTTTATGATTATAGGACATGTGTAATTTTAAGAATAACGAGACTGTCAATGACAGTATAGCTCACTCCGGCCCTGTGAGAAATCAAACCTGGGTAGACGTTATATGCACCCTAGGTACCCTGACCTATTTGCCAGAAACAATCAACAATGGCGAGGAACTGACTGAGAGGAAGTGATTTTTTTAAAGACATTAAGTCTTAATTAGTCCATAACTTCATGAAAAATTGCAATTAAGCAAATATGGTTAGAAGTTATATGCACCCTAGGTACCCTTACCTTCATGCCAGAAAGACTCAAAATTGATGAAGAATTGAGAGAGAAGAAGTGATTTGTGTGGAAACTGGTCATTAGGGATTGATTAATTACTCCATATCTTTATTATTAATTACAATTATGCAAATTTAGGTAGAAGCTATATGCACCCCAGACAGACCTACCTTCCTGCCAAAAAGAATCAAAATCGGTGAAGAATTGAGAGAGAGGAAGCGATTTTTGTGAAATGACACCAGATGGACGATGGATGACAGACAATGGACAACGGACAACACTTGATGGCATAAGCTCATCGCCTATCGGCCGGATGAGCTAATAAAGAAAATAATATTATTAATATTAACGTTAATATTAATCATTTCAAGCCATTAGAGCTTTTATTCTACAATTTTCCACACACCAAGATGAAGAAACACTGCACCGTATAAACAGAACTTCCTTATTTGATTCAAATTCAATATAGATTAAAGTTAACATTACTTGTAGAATTTTAGATTAACATCTCCTTTAGTCAATTAGGCTCACAACTCATCTCGTTATCTGTAGCCGCTTTATCCTGTTCTATAGGTGAAAGGCGGGGTACACCCTGGACAAGTCGCCAGGTCATCACAGGGCTGACACATAGACACAGACAACCA
>JAODOK010000025.1:3544486-3555233 GCA_027576575.1 Netuma bilineata | reverse complement strand
AGGTGTGGCATGTGTATTGCATCGTTTTCAGCAAGCGTTGCGTTGCCATATGTACCTGATATTTTACTGATCCGTTGTCCATGTGGACGCGATATATTTTTTTTTTTTACCCGCTTAAAAAAAAAAATCTCGTTGCCGTTGTCGTGTGGATGTAGCCTAAGATGTTGAGCATGTTAGGGGTCACGGCAAAATGGCCGCCAATCAGTATATGGCTGCAGGCTTTATAATTTCTGATCCTTAACTCTAAAAACTGATAAATTACTGTTACTAGTGTCTCAGAAGGCAAAATTATGATCAAAGTTAGTTCAATTCAATGATGGGGCTAAAATACCTGAAGATGGGGGCTAAACCACTGTAATTTCCCCTAGGATAGGCATAGCACCCCTAATAAATTTCTGTGGTTTATTTATAATTTAAAATTTTTAATGTGTGAATACAATTTAACATTTGAAGAATAAATAAATATAAAAAAAACTGATTATTTTTAGACTAAAAAATGTAAAGCCAACATGGGTGATCTGATTCTTTTGACCTTACTTGCACATCCTGTTAGCCTGTTAGCGCAAAGCTTTTTTGCAAATAAGCATTAGTGATATCATAATGGATCAGTTTTTTTTAACTTCATAAACGTCCAATCAACAGACACATTGTTTTGTGATGAAGATATCCAATGATAAGTGCAAGATTTTTTTCCTCCGTTGCCAATTTAATGTATTTGTCAGCTGAGGCACAGATTCTGACTCCTTATAGTTTTCTCTGTGCGATACTCACTCATATAATATGAGGCCTATGGAACAGAATACTGTTGATTCATTAGTCGAGGTGTTGGTAACTGGCAGCATGTGTTTGTGGTCTCTGAATCTGATGCTGAAATGTGCACAGACCTCTGTGTCTGGTGCTGGCTGCATGTGCACAAGCCCTGGCCATGGCTGAATTATGAATCTTACATCTGTATCCCATGAGCTGAATATCTCATGATTAATTATAAACGAGTGAATTCTCACTGAGAGCATTTCTGAAGGGTTTTAACTTGTCTGTATTCAGCAGTATGAGCGGCCCGAAGTGAAAGTCCCACTGCACTCTCAGGAAAGAGCAACAAAAATAACTCCAAAGTGTGAATATCCACAGGATTAGAGACAGGATTAAACTGGCCGTTATAATGATCTACAACTGTTCTAGATCCTCACACTTTAGATATTTATATTAACACAATATCATGATAGCAGATTTCCCATTTTCTCGGAGAAGAAGGAGCAGCCGGAAGGAAATGTGTAGGAGGAAATGTGATGCTACCAAGTGGAACAGTCATAGTTGTTGTGGTCTGTATCGCCAGTTCTGGGGCGGTGCATGTCAAGTTACGGCGTAGAGTACACGGCTATACTATAACTTGCAGCATAGAATCGACACAGAAGTATACATTGGCATTAAGTTTGTTTTATGATTAAATGTTTTGAAAGATTGAGGGTTTCAGTAAAGTTTTCTTTGTGTTTCTCAGTCAGAAGTATGGTGTGTGTGTGTGTGTCCATGCATAAATCAGTCAAGTGTTCGTTTTGGTTTCTGGCAGTTCAGTTTTTGTGAAGGCTGATGTTTTTGTTTTTTTTTTCCCATTGGTGTGCTCCTGCTGTTTGGTTAATGATAGGTTTTAGATGATGTGTAGTTTTTACAGTATTGAGATTTCACTTGAGCCTTCTTGCTTGGAATAAATAACATTTACTAGTTTCGTTTGTGCAGTTTAACTGGAGTTTAAGTCAAATTTACTTGTTAAATAAAGAAAAACAGCGAGTTAAATGTACATTTATACGTGAATAATCCTTGCTGCTTCATAAACCTTACTTAAAATGTGCTTTGCTTAAAAAAATAAGACTTTATGGTGTAAATTGTTGCCATGCTTTTTACATTACATTACAGGCATTTAGCAGATGCTTTTATCCAGAGCAACAGACCCAGAGCAGCCTGGGGAGCAGTTGGGGGTTCGGTGCCTTGCTCAAGGGCACTTCAGCCATTCCTGCTGGTCCGGGGAATCAAACCGGTGACCTTTTGGTCCCAAAACACCTCCATTTATAATGTTCTGTAATGCTTAGTTTTCAACAATGTGCTAGAGATACAGGGTTTTCTAAAGGGTGTTTTTATTTTAATAAATAAGTAAACACTTTCTTTGTTGCTTTAATAATTGCATGATCACTGCAGAGTTATAAGGTGATTATTCCTGCTTTGTACTCAAAACTATGGATTGTTTTCCTTCACGCTGCTCCACAAAGACTTTCACTACACAGCGTTTTTAAAAGTTTTTACAAGACCAACTTCATTATACAGTAAAAACGACTCGCACCAAACGTGGCACTGGTCCAAGCACCTACTTAAATCCCTCGAATAGCTCCAGTCTGCGTTATATTTGTGCGCCCTCCACTTAAAAAAAGCAAGTCTTTCGAACTTTCTTCATCCAAACATCTGTCCATTTCTACATCCGTAATCAGGCACTCATCATAAATCAATTTACGTTATTTTTGTTTCCATTAATGTAAAGTTTTGCGAATGTAAATCTCCCCAGTTTGTGGGATCAGGAGATCTCACACCACATCCCAACCCCAGGAATGTTGCTCTGAACTTGACAAAATCCATCCCTGCTAACCACAGATCTCTATGGAAGTCGACTACAGTATTACTGTTAAAGGGAGGAGGGGTTCTGAGCACGATCAATGACAAGGCTGAGATAAAAGCGATAGCGCAGCATCAGTTCAGGCGGAGGGGAAGCGGCGTAACGCTATATGGCTGCAGGAAACGCGCGGGAAGTCCTGAAGCTTCTTTCGCCAAGCAGAAACGGCGAGCTCTGAAGAAGCATGTGGGCCTCGACAAAGGAAACGATAAAATATTAAGCGACACTGGATACCTCGTCTCCTCTAGCTGTGGACCTGAGGACATAAGCACGTGTGTGTGTGTGTGTGTGTGTGGGATAAGCAGGTTGAGGAAGAGGTCAGGACAAATAGACATGGAGGTGATGCTCACAGCTGCTGCTGCACCACAGTGACTCCGGATCAGAAAATTAAATCAATAAAATAAAATCTCCTCCACCGCTTACTTTCAACTTCGTCTCTTTCTCTATGTTTTAATTACTGTAAAAGTTTAACTGTGAATGACACTGCGGATTTTACAGAGAAATATTTCTGACCTTTTGGCACGTCCTTAACCCGTACGGTCTGTTCATGAAAAAAATGACATGGTTTTATTGTTGTGTTGTTATAGTTCTTGTTACTGTTGTTATTAGCTGTGGTGGTGTTTTGGGTCTTGTTGTTGTTGTTGTTGGTGGTGGTGGTGGTGGTGGTGAGGGTGTTGATGGTGTTTTTGTATTCTTGCTGTTGGTGGTGTTACTATTGATGTTGTTATTAGTGGTGGTGGTGTTGTTACTGTTGATTTTGTTGTTGTTGCTGTTGGTGGTATTGGTGGTGTTTTTCTAATGTTGGTGGTGGTGGTGGTAGTGTTGGTGGTGTTTTTCTAATGTTGTTGTTGTTACTATTGATGTTGTTGCTGGTGGTGGTGTTGTTACTGTTGTTGATTTTGTTGTTGTTGTTGTTGGTGGTGGTGTCATTGGTGGTGTTTTTCTAATGTTGATGTTGC
Source organism: Netuma bilineata (assembly GCA_027576575.1). Taxonomy (NCBI): domain Eukaryota; kingdom Metazoa; phylum Chordata; class Actinopteri; order Siluriformes; family Ariidae; genus Netuma; species Netuma bilineata. The sequence goes on along the minus strand of JAODOK010000025.1, from coordinate 3,551,621 downwards.
TGGTGGTGTTACTGTTGATGTTGCTGTTGGTGTTTTTGTATTGTTGTTGTTGTTGTTGTTAGTATTACTATTGATGTTGTTGTTGGTGGTGGTGGTGTGGGTGTTGTTGGTGTTTTTGTATTGTTGGTGTTGGTGTTAATATTCATGTTGTTGGTGGTGGTGTTAGTGTTGTTGATTTTGTTGTTGTTGGTGTGGGTGTTGGTGTTTTTGTATTGTTGTTGGTGGTGTTACTATTGATGTTGTTGTTGTTGTTGTTGGTGGTGGTGGTGGTGTTGATACTGTTGTTGATTTTGTTTTTGGTGGTGGTGTGGGTGTTGTTGGTGTTTTTTATTGTTGTTGGTGGTGGTGTTACTATTGATGTTGGTGGTGGTGTTACTGTTGTTGATTTTGTTGGTGGTGGTGGTGTGGGTGTTGTTGATGTTTTTGTATTGTTGTTGGTGGTGCTACTATTGATGTTGTTGTTGTTGGTGGTGGTGTTGCTACTGTTGTTGATTTTGTTGTTGTTGGTGGTGGTGGTGTGGGTGTTGTTGGTGTTTTTTTTATTGTTGTTGTTGGTGGTGTTACTATTGATGTTGTTGTTGGTGGTGTTACTGTTGTTGATTTTGTTGGTGGTGGTGGTGTGGGTGTTGTTGGTGTTTTTGTATTGTTGTTGGTGGTGCTACTATTGATGTTGTTGTTGTTGTTGGTGGTGGTGTTGGTGGTGTTACTGTTGTTGATGTTTGTTGTTGTTGTTGTTGTTGTTGGTGGTGGTTGTATTGGTGGTGTTTTTCTAATGCTGTTGTTGTTGGTGGTGTTACTGTTGATGTTGCTGGTGGTGTTTTTGTATTGTTCTTGTTGTTGGTGGTGGTTGTATTGGTGGTGTTTTTCTAATGTTGCTGTTGGTGTTACTGTTGATGTTGCTGGTGGTGTTTTTGTATTGTTGTTGTTGTTGTTGGTGGTGTTACTATTGATGTTGTTGTTGGTGGTGCTGGTGTTAGTGTTGTTGATGTTGTTGTTGTTGTTGTTGGTGGTGGTGGTGGGGGTGTTGTTGGTGTTTTTGTATTGTTGTTGGTGTGTTACTTTTGATGTTGGTGGTAGTGTTGTTGTTGTTGTTGTTGTTGTTGGTATTACTGTTGTTGTTGTTGGTGTTTTTGTATTGTTGTTGTTGGTGTTACTATTGATGTTGGTGGTAGTGTTGGTGTTGGTGGTGTTTTTCTAATGTTGTTGTTGGTGGTGTTACTGTTGATATTGGTGGTGTTTTTGTAATGTTGTTGTTATTGGTGTCACTATTGATGTTGTTGTTGTTGGTGGTGGCATGTTTGTTGTTGGTGTTGGAACTGTTGTTGTTGTTGTTGGTAGTGGTGGTGGTGGTGGTGATGTTACTGATATTATTGTTGCTGTTTTTGGTGGTGTTACTGTTAATGTTGGCGCCGGCATTTTTATATTGTTGTTGCTGGGGGTGGTGATGTTATTGTTGGTGTTGTTGGCAGTGACAATTTTGTATTGTTGCTCTTGGTGTTGGTGGTGATGGTTGTGGTGGTGGTGTTATTGTTGATGTTGGCAGTGGCATTTCTGGATTGCTGTTGTTGTTGGCGGTGGTGGGTACTGTTGATGTTGGTTGTGGTGATGCTATTGTTGATGTTGGCAGTGGCATTGTTGTTGTTGTTGGTGGTGATGGTGGTGGGTACTGTTGATGTTGGTTGTAGTGTTCTTGTTGTTGCTGCTGTTGGTGATGGTGGTGATGTTATTATTGTTGATGTTGGCAGTGGCATTTTTGTGCTGTTGCTGTTGTGATTGGTGATGGTGGTGCCAACAATTGCAAAAAAGACTTTCATAACTCCAAGGCCCATTTGTTTGTTTGTTTGTTTGTTTGTTTGTTTATTCCAGGTCATCTTCCCATAATATTAAATATAAAAGAAATATGTGATTTTAGTCCTGGTCACATTCCCATTTGCCCCTTCATTTACATGCTGGAATAAAATGTAAAATAATAAGGCAGTGTGTGGGAGGTTATTATTATTATTATTATTATTATGAAAGCCTGGTACAAACATGTGCAAACACATTATTTCCACCTTCTCACCACATAAACACTGTTTATATTGTGAATTGTGATGAATTTAAAGAGAGAGAGATGGCCTGGGTTAAAGAGACGTGATTCATACCCAAGATTTTAGCACAAACAACCCGAGATCTGTCACTATGTTGTATCACTCTGGACACTTAGCAGTGACTTTCCTGCCCTCTACACACCTTTCTAATGGACTTTGTTACTCATCGTCCTGTGCTGTACCTGTGCTGTTTAGACCTGTATCTTCTCCTTGAAAGGATGTCCAGTGTTAACGACGGTGTCCATGCCAAAGCAGATGGCCGGCTGCTCGCGCTGGCATGAAGGCTCTATTTGTGTCACTGCTCAGTGTTCCAGATGGCTTGCCGTGTGAGACTTGTTTGGCCATAGGGGACTACATACGTGCTTTTGTCATTGGGACCAGGCCACCAAGGACTGTGCGTTTTACACATTTAATCTAACCATATGCATTTACAACATTATATAATATAATACAAGATAAGCTTCTGTAGTTCATGAATGCGTAACAGAATAAACGTCGACTTAACTCCTTCTTAAATAACCCAAATAACAGAGAAGTCAAGGGCAATGGTTTCCAAGGAGAAAGGTGGGTTTAGAAAAGTGGCTTGGCCTTAAAATGACACTCATGTCAAGGAGGGGGGTAAATTCATTCTGACACGTAAAATACACACCTACACCAAGAGGGGGGAAAGACAAAAATCGCCAGCATGGTCTTATGGCAGAAATTTGTTATAAGTTATCAAGAGTCACGTCAGCATTTGTAACTTTGATTACAATTTTATTTATAAATAATCAAAAACGGGTTAGAGGTTTCCTGCTGATACGGCATTTTAAATGGAGCTAAAGTGTCCTTCATAGGATTCTATTTCATGTTTTAAAACGATGGCAAACTCTCTCGTCCTTCATTATTAAAATATGATTTTTTAATCACAATATTTTACATCAATCTGTTTACCATCTATTTAACATCTCATGCTTGAAACACCGTTTTCCATGAATCGTTCGTTATAAAATATGAAAAATGTACATTTCTGTTTCACACATGAACACATTCACGCTTAGGAATATTTGTAACGTTCCACAAGTCACATATTTAACACGTTGGATCGTTTATGCTGTTAGCATGGAGTCGGATCGTCCGCTGACATACGCTCGAGGTTTTCGCAGCTGATATTTTCTTGTTCGGAATATCAGGAGTGCTGTGTTATTCCAAATCAGAATGAAATGTACTGTATGTTTTTGGTTTGTTTGCTAGATTTGGTTTTATTAATGAATACATACAGAGAGAGAGAGAGAGAGAGAGAGAGAGAACAGTGGCAGCCTGGGGATTTTTATTTATTTATTTATTTATTTATTTAGAATCAGAAGCCTTTATTTGATGGCTCTGTGTTATGAAGATAAACAGTATTCTAGCCACAGGTGGATATCTGGTTTCAATGCAAATAATTGCATCTAGCTAAGTGTATGTTTAGCAGTATCATAAATTTTAAAAGGGATAAATTGTAATTATAAAGTTTTATTTTTAATGTAAACATGGGCCAGGCACATCAGGGCACTTGCTTGCAAGCAGAGATTATCTTTGGATTTTGCCAAAAAACAACATTTCCGCATGCAAATGTAAAACTTTCACACAGTTGCCATGATAAACTGAGTTCATTTTTGTAATACATGCGCAACACATGCAGTGGGCGTGCACAGGTTGACGCCATGAAGTCAGTGTTTTCAAAAATATACATTTTTCCCGTCCATATGAAAAACAGTGAACATTTTTTTTTTCCCCAGATTTGTCCAACTGGGAGGCTGTATGTTTTGAAAAGCTCCATTCTCAGTTCTCAGTGACTCTAAATGCATTTTCACATGGATCAAACAAACAAACAAACAAACAAACAAACAAACAAACAAACAAACAAATGTTCACTGTTAAAAATGCCCCTATAGGTGTGGGTATGGTGTCAGTTTGGGAAGCCATAAGCTATGGTGGTATATTCAGGATGAAGAAAAGTCATCGGAGATGTTTCTGTGTGTGTCTGTTAACCCAAATAGTCGGTGTTTGACAAAAAATGAAAAAAAAAGGGCTACGCTGTACAACTCCACAAGTGTACCACATCGTGTTTTTGTAGATCCCAGATGTAATCGCAATGATACACAGAGAGGTTTTATTATTGCAATATCACCAGTTACAGTAATAAAGGCCTTCTGGACAAATAATGCTTTACAGCGTAATCAATATTTACTGGGGGTCTGCTGGAGAGGGAGAGAGAGAGAGAGAGAGAGATGAATCGAGTTGGCGTCACTTATGAAACAACCACCGTTTTCACCTCTGCACTTCTTGAACAGTTCCTCTGAATCCTGTCTAAGTGACAATCCAGTGTCCAGGGTTCCTCACGCCTCAGACTGACCTCAAAAACATAAAATTCACAATTAATTTAAATGAAAGTTGCTACATGGCTTGTGATCAACCTGCTCATCTTCTTGCATTGTTCCGACCCACCCTGAGGCACACCTTGAAGAGCTCACCTTCCTGAAAACCCTCCCGCCCACACCGCATCAGCCATATAACGATTTATACAGTAAGTGATCCGTCCAGAATCGATTTAATCTGTCAGCACTAACTGGACATCAACCTTGGTATCGTATCATATGTTGGTTTTGTAATTCAAGTGACCGCAGTCTCGTCTTTGCTGGTCACCTCTAATTAAAACCGATCCACTAGTTCAGATGAAGATGACCTGCATAAGCTGGACAGTCCAGGAGTCCAGGCCTTGTCCACATGGACACGGAAATCTTTTTGATAACTCTTTCTGAATAAAGTTGGTCACGTATCAATCTATCGATTATTTAAATAATATTCACTGGTGTTGAGTGGTATATCAGATATATTCCATTCAGCGAGCATGATACTGAACAAGTCGAAGACGAGTAGCTGAGTGGAATATATCTGATAGACCAAAAAAAAAAAAGCCAGCCAATATTATTATTATTATTATTATTATTATTATTATTATACATACACATTCCTTTCGGGTGTTCAACGCGTCTTTCTCTTTCAAAATTCACTCAAAATCTTCTGTATTTAATGAAGCAAACCTGGCAGCCATGTTTGTTTACAAATTGTCACAGTCACTCGCTAGCGCGGAAGATTTACGTCTCCGATGTGTGACGTGATGATGTCTTGACAACTATGCAATATCGTAAACCATATTCAACGCTCATTCTCCACTGGGTAGAGCGATGTAATACATGTAGGATAAGTGATATGCGAACAATATAGAATGCTATCAAACCAAATGAATGAAACCTGCTAGAAGGGAATAAACACTTGTTTTTATTCCATGGAAAAAGTGCCATGTATGGATAATGTGCTTTATTTTCTGAGAGAGTATGTTAGAAAATGAACTGGCTGTATTCTTGTTCTGATGGCTTTTCACTTAAATGAACAGAGCTCCTTGTTTTCAATCCTTGTCTCATAGTCAGTCTAATTTCTTTTCTTTCCCATTTTCTCTTGAAATGTTCATCTCAGGATCTAATTACGGTGAATTTCAAAACCACTTCATGCTCTGTAATACTAAGGCTTTATTGCAGGGTGCTCTTCAGGGTCAGAGAACAAAAACAAAGGGAAAAAGCTCATGCCAGTTTAACGTGCAAATGACCTTTCATCCCTGTGCATTTTGTTACCATGGAGACAGACAGATGACGATGAAACAGATACAACTCAAGGACCAAACTAATCAGGTGTACATCATAAGGGAGATGACCCCTGTGTGTCCTTCAACCAGAGACACAACAAAGTTTATCCAACAGGTTGTTTAAATCTCTGACGCTGAAACAGCTACAGGATGACAGGGATGGTATATAAATGTCTAAGTATTTAGGTCTGTATACGGTCTTGATTGTCTTACTGAATCATCTTCAACATCTAACGTTAAATCTCTTTACTGTAAATGATTCAGTGAATCATTTGTTTAAATAAGTTATCTGCATTTGTATTGTTTCTCACTATTCATTACAAATGACTTGATTTAATGCATCATTTGTTACAATAAGTTATTCATTAAAACAAGTCATTTGAATTTGTATCATTTTTCCTTGTTATAATGAATCATTTGCTAAAAGGATTCATTTGTTAATATGAATCATTTAAATTCATATCAGTTTACCTTATTATTTACAACTTCAAATACCATATTATAAAGAATCATTCATTTAAATGAGACATTTATTAAAAAAGGAGTAATTTGAAATAATATTTTTTCCAGATAAATTACACTTTAAAACGGCCTGTTATTTGTGAAAATGAATAATTTGTTAAAATGACTCATTTGAATTCATATTATTCTTCCAATATCATGTACAACTTCACCTGCCTTGTTATAATGAATTATTTCTTATAATGAGTCATTTGAATTTGTATTATTCTTCTCATAGTGACTCATTGTAATGAATCATTTGGTAAATTGAGTTATTCATTAAACTGAGTCATTTGAAATTGTATTATCCTTGCCATATTAATTATATTAGTTCATTTGAATTCGTATTATTTTTCCAATATAAATTACAACTGACTTGATTTAATGAATCACTCATAATTCATTAAAATGAATTGTTTGAAATTGTATTATTGGTTTCATTAACTACATCTTCAAATGCCTTGTTATAATGGAATCATATTAAAATGAGTCATTCATTGAAAGGAGTCACCTGAATTCGTATGATTTCTCCCATATAAATTACACTTTCAAGTGCCTTATAATGAATCATTTGCTAAAATGAGTCATTTGTTAATACATATAATTCTTCCTATTGATTGACTGATAGATTGATTGATTTTCACACATGCACACATCATCAAAAGAAACCTTACAAACATATTAACATTACTACAATGACTCGGTATGTGAAAAAGGGGGCACCCCAAGGAAGCTACTTAAAGCTCATAGTAGGGGGCCCAATTTCTCACAATCACACTAACACAACAGACATTAAATACAACAACTATGGGTGGTAAAAGAGAGCAACTGGACTTGCTTGAAGATTCTTGAAGACGTTTCACCTCTCATCCGAAAGGCT
>JAODOK010000025.1:2554339-2564628 GCA_027576575.1 Netuma bilineata | reverse complement strand
GGGTGTACCCCGCCTTTCGCCCGTAGTCAGCTGGGATAGGCTCCAGCTTGCCTGCGACCCTGTAGAACAGGATAAAATGGCTAGAGATAATGAGATGAGAATAAAGATATGGAGTAATTAAACTATAACGGACAGTTTCCACACAAATCGCTTCTTCTCCCTCAATTCTTCACTAATTTTGATTCTTTCTAGCATGAAGGTAGGGTTACCTAGGGTGGATATCACTTCTATATATAGCTTGTACAATTTATTACACAAGGTGCCCCACTTTAGATCGTTCCTTCTGGACTAGACAGGGCTAGAGTGAGCTACCGTACACTGCCACTGACAATCTCGTTTAAATCCAAATGGTGACCGTTTTTTGCCCAGGTAGTGTATCTAAGTAATGTGGCAGTGTGCAATACTGCTTAGCCAAAAATGTAACAATGCTTAGTTTAGTTCTGGTCAGCAATGCCATGTTCTTGTGTGTTTGACAGCTGTCATGTTTGTCGCAAATCCTAGAGACCCCTGAGGTAGCAATGTAAAATATTTTCTACATTTTCAGATTAAACATAGCCAGAGGGTTTTCAGTTCAGTCACACCCATGCATCGAGAAATGGAGGTTGCTGTAGTGTGATTTAGAACAAGTCCAGAGGGATGGGGTTGTGAAATTTTTGTGGAGTCATAGTCAGATACAAAAAGAATAAGAACCGTTGGAGTAAGGAACTTGATCAGGTTAATTTGCTCATGCACAGTTTCGAACCGTGAAACTGCGACACTGTTTCTTACAACAGCCCTACTGTTACTGTTGTAATGGAAATTTAATTTTACCTGACATTCTCAGAGATAAGAACAGGGTTGGGTCGGCTCTCTGAATGACAACGTGACAGATGGCCTCATGCCTCAGCACACATTAAGTCTGTGTGTAAATGTGGGGTGGGGTGTGGATACTGCAGGATTTCTTATACAATTGAGTTTTGTTGCTCGGGATGTGAACTGGCTTTTTGCCTGAGTCAGCAATCAACACCTCATGAAGGTGATATTGAAGGATTGTGTTTCAGTGAGGCTCAGAGTCGAACCTCACCCACATTTCCCTCAGTTCAAAAGATTATTAGGGGATTAGAGGACTGCATTTCCTCTCAGGGCCTTCAGGAACATCAACAGGACTCATTTGCGGTCATGGGGTGTTTCATCTAGCATTACTATTGGGTTAATATTTTTGGAAGTCTCCAAAACTATTAGTGCCCTTTATGAGAGTGTGCAGAAAGGGTTGCCGAGGGTTGCTCTCAGTCTTCAAGAATTGTATTTGTTGCCATTACCTCTTTATCTGGGGGTATAAATAAGATGTCCCCCACACATTAGATTTTAGCACAAAAAGGAATGGATATTCATTGAGCGGTACAAGCCAATGGTACAATAGAAAGCTAAAACATATACTGATAAAAAAAAAATCCTGAAACAATTGGGGCCATCCTTTTGTTAAGATGTTTTACAGGAACTGAAATCATGAGCATACTGATTCTCTCTGTGCATTGAACAGGATGGTAATCAAGTTTTATGATGAAAGTTTCAAAATCAGGAGGAGCTGAATGAAAACCTTACACTGATGGTTTAGAAATGTTTAGTGGCTGGTAGTCCAAAGTCTCTTCTGATTTCAGCTAAGCATCAAGATATTGCCTCTGTCAAAAGGTCACTTGGCTTGTTAGGACTTGGCTGTAAATGGACCATTGAACAAGATAACTTCCAAAACTCCATCTCCAAAAACGACCATCTCAAACTTGTGGTCCAGGTTGAAGACAACATCCACATGCCCAAATTTAAGAATATAAAGGAGATAAAATGTGCAAATTCTCTATAATTGTCTCTGTGCTGTATATTCTTTCAAGGGGAAGCTTTAGCAAATATTAACTGTGGGGTGCCAATAATTTTGAAATCAGCAATTTGCTTAAAAGTCTGAACTACTGAAATTATGTTATGTTAATTGCATGTGCTAATTGTATATGGTCATTTTTGTTTACTACAGGTGCCAAAAATTCTGGAGTTGTCTGTAGCTAGTTTTTTGTCTTATTTCTCAAAAACATACTGTAACCACTGTTCCCAGGAAGATGTGCATTTATTGATGTTGCATAAAGGGGGAAGCCATGGCCTAATGGTAAGAGAAGCAGCTTTGGGACCAAATGGTTGCCAGTTCAATTCCCTGGACCAGCAGGAATGGCTGAAGTGCCCTTGAGCAAGGAACCTAATCCCCAACTGCTCCCCAGGCTGCTCTGGGTATGTTGTATGTTACTCTGGATAAGAGCTTCTGCTAAATTTCATTAATGTAATGTAATGTAAAATCAGTTCAACCAAATTCATGTGCAGAAAGTAACCATGAAAGGTTCCAAAAGTCTTTGCTGGACATCTACACAGTCAAATGTCAAATGAGAGTTTTAAATGTGTTGAGTCATCCAACTGTCCGTGCAGGACTTCAGGAACATGCAACAGTACAATACAAATTGATGCTGAATATACATCTCCGAACAGAGCAAGACCAAACTGACCTGTGCACGGACACCACTGTCATTCAGAGCCTTGACCAGTGCCAAAGTCAGGCCTTTCGGAAGGTTCTGTTTCAAAATATTGTCCATTCGGTTCCTCCGGGTGTGGACGGACAGAACTGTTTGAGAAGGTCAAAGGCATAAAGAATGAATTGGAGTGGCAAGGCTTACACTATATGTGGTAAGTGCTCCCCACAAGCCACAATATCTAAAGACAGAGTCAACATCAAGATCTATCCACGTATTAAAAAGAACGTAAGCATTCTCACCTGTTTTAACCCACATCCTGTCAGTTATGTTGCAGCTGAGTGAAGAACTTTGAGTGGTGGTGGTGGTTCTGAGTGGACTGGTCCTGACATGCTGGGTGGTGGTGGGCCATTTAGGGGACACAGTTGGTACTATAGTTCTGGGAGGTTTTACCATAGTTGTGGTCGTTGCAGTCCCTGTCGTACTGGTCAACGAAGTTGTGCTGGTTGGTTGTGTAGTTGTGGTAGTCGTTGTGGAGGCAGTTGTGGAGGTGATGGTAGTGAGTCGAGGGAAACTGCTAGCTAATAGTTCCTGGGTAAGTAGTTCTGAATGGACTGAAGTGTTTACATTTCTGTTGGGTAATGTAGGACTTATCATTTGGAATGGAGGTAAACCAGAGACATTTCCTTTTGCATGAAGCCTGGTGTCTCGAGAAGTGAGGACAGGGGACGGAAGCCTGGACATCCACTGGTCCAGCATAGGTTTCTCTGTAACAACAAAATGAGGTTCACTCACTTCCTGTGAAGCTTGTGATGGGATTAGCGCAGAGGTCTGAGATAATGGCAGTGAAGACTTTGATGGTGATGAGAACAAGTTTGATGGTGACACAGATATGAATGTTTGTTGTTTTGATGCGTCATAATATGGCAATGGTTCAGACATTAATGGTGATCCAGATGTTATTACTGATGGTAATGGTGATAATGTGGAATATTTTGTTAAAACAGATGCTGCTGATGGTGATGGAGATAAAGTTGAGGATGATGAGAACATTTCTGATGGTGATAGAGATATAAATTGCTTTGTTAACAAAAAATCATAATAGGATGATGTTGCTGGAGATGTTAATTGTGAGGATGCTGATGGTGATATAGACATGAGTGGTATCAGTTGTTTTTTTAATACAGAATCATAATAAGATGGCAATAATTGTGAGAGTAATGATTCTGATGATGGTGATAATTCTGATGGTGGTGATGTTTGTGATAATTCTGAGGATAATGCTGGTGATAGTTCCAGGGTAAGTAGTTCTGAATGGACTGAAGTGTTTACATTTCTGTTGGTTAATGTAAGACTTATCATTTGGAATGGAGGTAAACCAGAGTCATTTTGCATGAATGATGATGGTGGTAGTGATATTTTTGATGGTGACAATTCTGATGGTGATAATTCCAGTGATGGCAATGATGAGCCTGGTGATAATTCTGATAGTGATGATTCTGAAGGTGATAATACCAATGTTGATACTTCTGATGGTAATGAAGTTGATGGTGATAATGTGGCTGTTGATGATGGTGATGGTGATAATTCTGTTGATAAATGCAATGGTGATGATCCTGGTGATAATTCTTTTGGTAAGGATGCTTGTGATGGTAATAATTCTGGTGGTGCTGGTGTTAATTCCAGTGATAATGAGGATGGTGATAGTAGGGATGATCCTGGTAATAATACTGATCTTGATACTTCTGATGGTAATGAAGTTGAGGGTGATAATTCTGTTGGTGATAATGTAACTGTTGAAGGTGATAATTCTGTTGAAATACCTAATGGTGATGATCCTGGTGATAATTCTTTTGGTAACGATGCTTGTGATAATTCTGGTGGTGCTGGTGTTGGTGATAATTCCAATGATGAGGATGATGACAGTGATGTTCCTGGTGGTGATTGTATTGGTGATAATTCCAGTGATGAGAATGAAGAGGAGGAAGAGGATGCTCCTGGTGATAATTCTTTTGGTATTGATGCTGAAGGTGCTAATTCTGTTGATGATAATGCTGCTGCTAGTGGTGGTGTTGATGGTGAAGGTGATGATTCTGTTGGTACCAATTCTGATGATGAGGAGGAGGATGATGGTGATAGTTTTGGTGGTGGTGATGATAATTCTAATGGTAATATTTCTGATGGTGATAATTCTGATTGTGATGATGGTGAGACTTCTGGTGGTGATGACACTGCTGATAATTCTGTTGGTGATAATACAGATGGAGATAATTCTGATGACCATGATGCTGAAGGTAACAATGATGATAATGAAATCAACATTCTTGATGGGGATATTGATACCAAGGATGGTAATTGTTTTGTTAATGCAGAATCGTAATAAGATCTGAATGTTGTTAATATTGATGATGTGGTTGGGGATGATGCTGATGGTAATTCTGATGAAATTTCTGATAGTGATACTGGTGATAATTCTGTTGATGGTGATGATGCAGGTGAAAATTCTGAGAATGCAGTTTCTGGTGATAATTTTGATGATGCTCTTGATAAATCTGATGGTGATGATGCCACTGATGATGATGATGATGGTGGTGGTGGTAAGGATGCTGATGGTGATAATTCTGAAGCTGATGATATTGATAAATCTGTTGGCGATGATGCCACTGATGATGTTGAGGATGCTGGTGGTATTTCTGTTGGTGATAATTCTGAAGGTGATGAGACTGGTGATAATTCTGATGGTAATAATGCTGTTGATAAATATGATGGTAATGATGCTACTGATAATGATGATGAGGATGCTGATGGTGATAATTCTGAAGGTGATGAGACTGATGGTACTTCTGATGGTGAAGATGATGGTGATAATTCTGAAGGTAATGACGGCGCTGATAATGGTGGTGATGCTGGTGATAAATCTAAAGGTGATGATGCTGTTGATAAATCTGATGGTGATGTTACTGATGATAATTCTGACAGTGATGATGCTGTTGATGAATCAGATGGTGATGATGCCATTGATGATGATGAGGAGGAGGAGGAGCAGGAGGAGGAGGAGGGGAAGGATGCTGGTGGTATTTCTGATTGCAAGGATGCTGATAATTCTGAAGTTGAGGATGGTGCTGATAAGGGTGATGCTGATGATAATTCTGGTGCTGAGGATGGTGGCGATATTTCTGATGGTGATAATTCTGAAGTTGATGGGACTGGTGTTAATTCTGATAGTGATGATGTGATTGATAAATCTGATGGTGATATCACTGATAAAGATGGTGATGTTACTGGTGATAATTCTGACAGTGATGCTGATGATGATGAATCTGATGGCAATGATGGTGAGGATGCTGGTTGTATAACTGTTCTTGATAATTCAGAAGTTGAGGATGGTGATGATAATGGTGATCGTGGTGATGCCGGTGATAATTCTGATGATATTGTTGATGAATAAGATGGTGATGATGCCACTGATGATGATGCTGGTGGTATTTCTGATGGTGAGGATGCTTCTGAAGTTGAGGATGGTGCTGATAATAGTAATGGTGATGCTGGTGATAATTCTGAAGTTGATGAGATGGATGGTAATTCTGATGGTGATGATGCAGTTGATAAATCTGATGGTGATGATTCCACTGATAATGATGGTGAGGATACTGATGGTGAAAATTCTGAAGTTGAAGATGGTGATGATGCTGGTGACAATTCTGAAGGTGATGAGACTAGTGATAATTCTGATAGTAATGATGTTGATAAATCTGATGGTGGTGACACCACTGACAATAACGATAGTGATGATGCTGGTGATGAATCTGATGGTGAAGCCACTAATAATGATGATGGTGAGGATGTTGGTGGTATTTCTGATGGTAAGGATTCTGATTTTGAGAATTCTGAAGCTGGGGATGGTGATGATGCTGGGGATAATTCTGAAGGTAATGAGACTGGTGATAATTCTGATGGTGATGATGCTATTGATAAGTCTTCTGGTGATGACACCACTGATAGTAACGATTGTGATAATTCTGATGGTGATGTTGCTGTTGATGAATCAGATGGTGATGCCATGGATGATAATGATGCTGAGGATGCTAGTGATGATATTTCTAAAGTTGAGGATGGTGCTGATAATGGTGATGGTGATAATGCTGGAGATATTTCAGCTGGTGATGCTGGTGATAATTCTGATACTAATGAAGCTATTGATAATTCTGTTGACAATGATACTGGTGACAATTCTGACAGTGATAATGATAATTCTGATGGTGAAGATACTTGTGATAATTCTGCAGTTGATGGTGTTGTTAATTCCATTATACCTGCAGGTAGATCAGTTTGTGTTCCTGATGCATGAGCTGCTAATATATTCATGGTGGGTGAAGACACAGATGGTGTTCGCTCTGACAAAAGAGATGTCCACCTTGATGCTGGAAACCTAGCTGGTAACATTTGGACACCTCTTGTGTTTAAATTAACTGATTCAGTTGAGGATGTTGTATTTAATACCATCTGCAAGGAATGTGTTATATTGCTTGTTGAAGAAAAGGACTGACCATTTTTAATTACAAGTATCTTCTGCAGTGGAGGTTTTATGTGACTAAAACCTCCAGTCACTGCTGGATTTGATTTACGTCCTTCAGATCTAGCCTTTAATGTCAAAGTGGTATTGAAGCCACTATTCATGGACTTCTCTTTTCCAGTGAACTTGTCTTTTGGTCTTATAGGTATAAGGTTCAGGCCTTGTTTTGATGATACAATAGATGTAGTTTCATCAGTAAATGTATCTTTTGATACTCTTGTTTTAGCTGAGAAAAATAAAGCATTCTTGGTGAATATTCCAGATGTTGTTGCCATTTTTCTGTCTGGGGATGTGAAAGAATCTAATCGCTCCACATCAACTTTAGTTTTTTGCATCATATTATGAAGAAATGATGGTGTGGGAGAAAAAGGCACATCAGAGGACCTCTTGGTAAAATTTGAACCCAAGAACTTCAACACAAAGGAAGACCTTGTCTCCATAGGTGTCTGCACTGAAGTTGAAGCAATACCTGAAAAGAGATTTTCTTGATCAAAGTTATTACTGAAAGAGTTCTCCATTTCTGTCAAATTAATTGGGGTATACGTTTCTTGGATACGTCTTTCGGGACCTAATGTAGTTACAAAATTGGGCATGATATAATTTTGAGAGGTTATAGACTTTCTGTCCAACAGGATTGATGTCTTGATACTTGACAGACTATTAGCCATCTGTTTTGCTGTAGAGCTGGAGAAAATGGCAGATATTAAAGGTTTAGACAAGGTCACTGCCCTTGCTGTAGTCTCAGAAGAGACGGTGTCAATTCTGTGAGACAGGAGTGGTGTTGATGGGATGCTGGTTGGTGCTACAACCCAAAAACTTTTTGCTATCTCTACAGTGCCATGGGTTTTCTGAGTTCTGTTAATGCTAGTTTCATGAAAACTTGCACTCGTCATGTATTCAGCAAATTCAGAAGCTGTTAGCATTGACAACATCTTTTCAGACTTTGTATCAGAGGAAAAGGAGACAGGTTTCTGCAAAAAGCTCACTGGTGTTGGCTTATTAGTTGGACCAGACAAATGGATTCTAGAAAAAGAGACAGGTGCAATAAGTCGAGACTCCATGGTTGTTATGTCTGTCTCCAAAAGAGAGTTGAGAGATGTAGCTCTAGGTGATGTATTTTTGGCTTGCCGTGGCTCCTGTGTACTCAGATATACTCTATCTAACATCAGAGATTCATGGTTATTACTGGAGTTGTTATCTTTCCAATTTAGATAACCAACTGGAATTTGCTTAGTTGGTGTTCTGAGAAATGATTTGTACCCTGGAGAAGTTGGGTTCTTATATATTTCAAAGAAACCTCTTTGAGAAACCATCAAATGAGTGGTTATGAAAGAATTTGAAGGTACTACTCTCGTTTCGTTTAAGGATAACACTGCATCTGAATATGCCTTGGGGTGAATCAACAGCTCTTCAGCTTCAGCAGATGGAGTTGCAGATTCTTCATAATCCTTTGCAAACATGCTGCTTTTAGAGCCATGTAGCTGCATTTGGCCATCATTTGATGTTTCCTGTGGGATTGTGGATGCAGATGGAAAATAACTATACTGCTTTCCATGATCATAAATTGTTCTAGTGGTTCTCCAGACAAAAAATTCACTTGGGTTACGAGACAATGAAGTCAGTCCTTGTGATCGTTGTCCTGAGAGGTGACTTACTGGGGATAATGGTGGGTTAGGCTCTAGACTGAAGGGTGCCTTTGACACTGGGCTCCTCATTGTGCTTTGGCCAAATGGCTTGTTAAATTGCATGTGTGTGTCATACTCTACTGGGGTGTTTGAGGTATTCTTAATTGAAAGTGGTTTATCGGAGTACAGTGTGTAAGAACCAATGTCTGGGACAGTTGATCTTGGAACAGAACTAGATAAGGAAGGGGGGTTACGTGCTGGTATTGTTTCTTTCAATGATGACCATAATGAAGCTGAATCTGAAGATGATGACCATAAAGATAACGATGGTAATAATAAGGATTTTATTACTGGTGACACTGTTGTAGATGATGGTGGTAGTGTAAATGAAGGTAACATTGACAAAGGTGGGGATGCAAATGATGATGACATGATATCAGTGGCAACTTGAGGTATAGGTGGAGATAGTGGTTGAAATTGGATAAAATTGGAAATTGTGTGTGCGCTGAACACCAAACCTGAAGCTGAAGACTGATTTCTAATGTGCACCACAGCTGAGGACGGAATCATAAAAGATGGCTCTGCTCTCTGAATAGAACCTTCTGCAGAGGAATGGTTAGTTTGGTTGGTGCCCTTAACAGGACTCTCAAGAGTGGAGCCTGAATGAAGAGTGATCTGTGTTTTCGCAACTGTTCTGGCCAATAGAGACTTCTCTCTCATGTCTCTTTGTCGATTTGTAGGATCGGAATGGATGCCAGACACAGAATCCTCATTGATCAGAAGCAAGCCAGATGGCCAAAGAGAAGGGGTGGACATGGTTGCTTGGTCCAGAGATGATGCCAATGATCCAGACGCCTCGTAATTTGTTTCATCTGTGGGAGAAGAAATTTGGGTGGTTATATTGGGAACAATTCATCTTTACAATGCAGAACTTTAGTTCAAATCCTATAGAAGATAAAAGCTATAATTTTCCTGTCATATATTCGGGAAGTTTCTTTGTAGAGCAGGCAGTTAGAATTATAGCTCTGCTGAACAATACAAAGCATTCAAAGCACAATTATTTTAAAAAGCCTTTAAAACACTTTGAACAGACCGAACAGAACTGGTGTAATATTTTGTAATTTCAAGGAAAAAAAAATCTAAATGATGATCATTAAGCATTACAACAAGAAGCATCTTCTCAGAGTCTATACTTTTACTTCGTCAAAGTTTTCCTGGACAGTACCCTTTACACCACAGGGCCCCCCCCATACCTTTATAGAGAAATATATAAACAAATGGTGCATTTACAGACACATCAGGATTCTTTCTGTGCAGGATATCTGGGAGAGGTCTGGCGTCCATCCATCCATCCTAGCAGTGTTGTAGTCGAGTCACTAAACCTCAAGTCTGAGTCCAGTCTCGAGTCCCCAGTTTTCAAGTCCAAGTCATTAAAAAAAAATTGAGTCGAATCCACTATTGATCCGAGTCAAGTCCAAGAACGAGACTCCAACCGCACCATGTGACGGTGTCTGTTTCAGCACCATTAACATTAGTTTGTTCCTGAACATGGCGTATGAACAGGTGAATGTGCTTCTCTTTATCAGGGAGTGTGAAGTATTCTGTCAG
>JAODOK010000025.1:2468787-2479811 GCA_027576575.1 Netuma bilineata | reverse complement strand
CCAGGAAGGATATAGTAACTCATATAATCACTCTTTACAACCGTGGTGAGCAGAAAAGCATCTCAGCAACAGCAGAACACCACATTGGGTTCCACTCCTGCAGCCCAGAACAGGGATCTTAGAATCAAGAACAAGTTCCCATTACAGTGGCCGGGGAGTGTGCGTTTATTATGGTCAGCCAATCTCCCTCCACAAAAAAAAAAAAAAGTTACAACACTTATGAGAACCTTTAAGGTTCTCCATGGAAAGGTTCCATTTAGACTCCTCTAACAAACCTTCCTTTTGAGAAAATGGCGAAACCCAAGCAGAACCCTTTTTGAAGCTAAGAACCCTAAAGTTATTTCAATGAACCCTGAAAGAACCCTTAAAAGAACCCTCTGTGTGTATTATCAGTGTGAGTGAGGTCTTAACCTTCATTTGGACTTCCTCCTCATTAGAAAACACTTTGTTGGACGCGTCATCAAATATTTAAAGGCTCCTGAGGAGGTACAACCGAGGTACCTTTAAGGGTTCCGAGTTTTTAAAACAGTGTAGACGTACAAGCTATATTTGTGGGACCATCAGATATTTATTTATTTACTTACAAGTGTATGAATGAATAAACCAAACATTTGTTAACGTAATGAAGCAAAAGCAGTTTGTGAGCTCAACTTTCACCAGCCACCAGCGCCTGGAACTCTTCCTGATCAGGAAACACTGTTGTAGAGTTCTCCAAAGAACATCTGACATTACGGGACGACTCTTAAGGGTTCAAGATTTTCTGAAAAGTGTAATTGGTACTTGAATATTTTTGTACAAGTTGAAACAAAAAAAAAAAAAAGAGCAAAAATCAAGCAAAACCAAAAGAAACAAAAAGGATGTTGAAACCTCATGAGAGGAATGACCACTTCTATTTTTCTTTGAAAAGCCAGGAAGCTGCGAGGAGACGAGGAGAGGAGAGCGTTCTCCTCTGCACAGACGCCTCATCCTTCCGCCAACCACAGAACAACACCGTGACATCAGCTGCTCAAAAATGTCCCACGGCGTTCTCAGACGGAGAGCAAGAACCCGCGCTGCTTTCATCCTTCCCTTTCTTCTCAACAACAAAACCCCTCACCCCCTCTCGATGATCTCGGAGAACTCTCCCCAGCATCGTTACTCATTCGGAAATTCAGAAAATTATTCTGTGAAATGTTAGTGACCTAATCATGATATGATTCAGAACATGCGTTGACTTGGTTGCCAGATAGAGCAGGTTTAAGCAGGTTTTCATGAAGGATGATGCAAATAAATAAAAGCAGCACAACTGACGAGAATAGTTACAGGCTCACTTTCCTTCTTCCTATTCTAGGAAAGAAAAAAAAAATCGTGGACGGAAATTATGAAGAAAGTAAGCAACGTCTTTCGTGTCTAGTTTAACTAAAACGACAAGTGGAAGCTCCGCCCCCTCCCAAGAGCCTGGTGGTTACTATAAAACCCTGATATATAGGTTTTTAATTACGCACACTTCAATTACGACTACTACGGTTTCTAATCATCATTAATATCAAAATTATTTGCCTTTTAATAAAGTGTTAGATCGGACACTTGACTGCAGCTGCCCATTTAAACTTCTGCATCACCTTCGATATGAAAAAGTGAAGTTTTTGACCATTTGCGGTCTATAATAAACAAACCGCTAACTCGTGTTAACTATACACGCATCTAAATGTTAGTAAAGTCAAACACAGTCTTATTTCACGTTAACAAACGAAGACGCAGCATCAACCAGGCTTGTAGTACTCGAGTCTGACTCGTGCCACAATTTTACGGACTCGTACTCAAAACTGGAGACGAGGACTCCAATTTTTTGGTTTTCTTTTGTATAAGATATTTATATCTGCTTTAATTGTGTACTAATTTCGTGCAAGTGTGTTACACCTGTGCGCCTTGGACAGCGCACGCTGTAAACGACTCGCACCTGCACGAGATTAAGGTGCAATCAGGGCGCCAGTATAAAAACTGTGAAAACACACTTACTTTGCGAAGTATTGAGTTGCGTTGCTGATACATCACCGAGCCTTATTTCCTTGTTTGGGTTCCTGATGCCTGATTTCCTGTTTCTTGTCTTTGATTCTGCAGAGTCTACGATAGCCTGTTTGTGCCTCGTTGCCCGTTTTATGATTTTGCCTGCCGTTCTGGATTTGTCTTCACTTGTATTAAATGAACACACCTTCTGCGCTTACATCCGTCTCCCAACCGTCTCTGACAGAATACTTCACACTCGCTGATAAAGAGAAGCGCATTCACCTGCTCATGAACAAACCAATGTTAATGGAGCTGAAACAGCCACCGTCAAATGGTGTGGTTGGAGTTTTGTTCTCGGACTCGACTCGGAATTTATTTTTAACGACTTGGATTTGAACACTGGAGACTGGACTCGAGGTTGAGTGACTCAACTACAACACTGGCATCAACGCATCTTTGGAGTGAGAAAATGGAGTCTGATCTCGTCACTATGACATCATGACATGAGTGAAGGGGTGGGGCTTCTAGAAGATGTTGGTTAATATCGAAGAGTTAAAAACACCCCTACCACAATCTACTGACTGTGCATCATTTTATATTCGAATGCTGACTGAGTCATCTGGCATTTTTACCGGAGAGGAAAAACATTTATTCTTCTATAATAATCCACAGCTGCGTAGTCCGATGTAGAGCTTCTGGCCAAATTTCCCCCACCGTTTCTGCAGAAGCTGATGTCAGCGTCAATGTGTTTATTGCGTAAAAGAGCTCAATTGGGGTCTACTTGACTTTTTCCATTAGCGAAAATGAACATCGTAATCTCGCAAGTCGTAAAACGTCAGACACACTTTATGTGAAAGATTCGGCGCACGACCCCTTTAACTCAAAGAAATGGTATTAGGTTGTGACAAAATGTAATCCAGACCACCCTCGCCTCGCCTCGCCTCACCCCGCCCAACACCTTTGGCGCAGACTCTGTTCCACCTTCTAAAAGCAATGAAAAACAGCTGACTATTTAAGTTTGTGACCTTGACCATGAGCTCGGGCAATCTCCCCAGCCTGACTCATTTCACTCCAACTGCCAGAGCACTTCACCATCTATAGAAGTCAAACCGCGCTGGCAAGCCTCCCGTCAGCTAATTTTAGGCAGCTCGGCTCTCTCCAGCCCGTGCCCCCCTCCCCCTCCCCTTTCCATCTGTATGTTTGGGCATTTACTCTCACTGGAGAAGCAGCAACAGCAGGCGGAGCCCAGCCATCACCAGCGTGTTGCATGCCAAGGTTTTCGGCTGGAGGTTAGAAGCGAGGCTTTCCTCAGAGGTTTAAAAGCTGAGTGGCAAGAAGCCATTCATTCATCAAAGTGAAGATCTAAATATCTTCCAAAGCCATGAAGTGAAACAAAATGGAAATATTATGGAAAATGTCAGGAAAACTTATCGATGATATTGCGATATACTCTCACTGGCCACTTTAAGAGGAACTTCTTGTTGACTCCAAGATCCCTGTTCTTGGCTGTAGGAGTGGAACCCAATGTGCTCTTCTGTCTGCTGAGATGCTTTTCTGCTCACCATGGTGGTAAAGCGCGATTATAGGGGTTACTATATCCTTCCTGGCAGCTCGAACTGCTCAATCATGGTATTTGTTTCCACCCACAGAACTGTCGCTCACTCGACTCAATGTTTCCGGCACCATTCTGTGTAAACTCTAGAGATTGCTGTGTGTGAAAACCCCAGGAGATCAGCAGTTTCTGAAATACTCAAACCAGTCCATCCGGCTCAAACCACAGTGAAAGAAAAAAAATACTACACAAAAATTGAGAATCACAGCTTTTCCCATTCTGATGTTTGAACATCATGAACATCAAGTGAAGCTCTCGATTTGTATCTGCGTGATTCGATGCTTTGTGCTGCTGCCGAGGGGTTGGCTCATGGGTGGATGTCTGCTGAAATTCCTTAATGCTGGACAAAAATCTCACAGCCCGTAGAAGCAAAATTATACATCCTAATACATTTACTGGATCATCAAGCTGTCTTTAGAAATATTTCAAAAACACACATCGCTGACCCCTGGCATCCACACTAATTCAACCAAAGTTCCTGTGTTGTGAAGACGAGAGATCGCCCAGTAAGGACATGTGCTCTGGAACTCGGCGCTCCATGTAAACATTCTCACAGCGCTGAAGCTGACGCGCTCATTGAGATGAACTGGGTCAGGCTTGATTATGTAACATGGATTTCAGGTTCATTTTTCTTAACTCAAGAAACATGCTCTGCTGCCACGGCTTGTTTTTGCCAGAGAGTATTCATTTGTCTAAAATTTGCCTTTTTTTTTTTTAACTCTTTAAATGCAAAGTTTTATAATACATAATTACTCCTCGCACCTCTAAAGGTAGAAATCTGTCACGATTGCACTCTCTCTCTCGACATTTCTGCATGCTTGAAAATCAAGAAAACAGGAAGTCAGCCATTTTGATTATTTTGTTGTTTGTTTTTAACATCTTGACAGATACTTGATACTTTTAGATTCTACTTAAGTGTTCATCAGATTGAAAACCAACTTTGGTTAGCGTGATGTCAAGACATTCCTGGCTACAACTTGGACATTTTTGATATTAAAAACAACATTGCCATGGCAACAGGTCACCCAGTTCAATCAGGAAGTGTGGCATAATTCCGCTGGATGTGGTGCGACGTGGCAAAATTGAGTCCACATTCCAACACCGGGTCGTGAAACACACACTGCTGGGTGCTTGATGCTTGGGCCCACCAATCGCTGCTTGCAGCTATGGTGCGCTATAATTTTATTTGTAGTTTATAGGAGAATATTGCAGCCGACAGGACCCAAAATGACACACAAGAAGCCATGGGGCAGTTAAAAAAAAAAAAAAAATCAAAACAAGAGACATGCCAGTTATATTAAATCAGACAATAAGAAATACTTTGGATGCAAATTAAAATTCGTCCATCATTTTGTCATGGGTGTGCAAACTTTTGCACTCAGCTCAACAACTCAAAAGACAGACATTACAGCACAGAAAAAAAAATAATTGAAAAAGTTCTTAAAAACGTTTAGATGGATGAAAACTAACTTAAAAGGAATGTCATTAAAATTCAATACGACATGTCTTATAAAAGTTTGCTTATGGTTCTTTAAGTTCTTTTTCCTCTCAACAGTTATCGCATTTTTTTCTTTATTTAAAAAAAAAAAAGCTATTGTACTGGAGCATGTTTTCAGAAACCCTGCTTCCTTTCCCATACTAACCGACTATAAATCTCCCCCCGTCCTGGCAGTAACTCTGTTCTTCGGAGTTGTGGTTCCTGCATAGACAGGATGTTTGTCATAGATGACATTTCCTTGCCAGCAATTTTACAAAAGACCTCAAATGTTATTTGACCTGAATTTAAATTTTTTTTTTTTAAAAACCCACCACCCATTATTATTGCATTAATACTGTAAAGAATGCCTACGTTTCGGATTTACCTTTGTATTGCGGTATCTATCATCATCACCATCATCATCGATACCCATGATATCACCAAAATGTGTATCACAATATCACAGATTGTGTGTCATTGTTATATAAAACATTGCCCAGCTCCAATTCCGATCAGTCATCATGGCCCAGTGACCTGCAGCTGTGACAACCTACCATATATAGCATCAAACCAAACAGTAAGGTAATTAGAACGTCGAACCTTGCTGCATAGTGAAAGCATAAGCCTTTTTATTGGCGCAAGAAAACAAAACACAGACTTCGGAAAAAACCCTGCTTAGGAGAAGAATCAAATTAAGTCCATCTACCAAACTATACCTTCGTTTTCCCCATAAGAATAGTAAATATTAAATGTTGCAACAAATGAACTTCTTGCTACTGTAAGACAAAACAAGATCTAGCCACATCTGAAAAACCTGATTGACAGCTAGTCGTTTTGCTGCTACAAGCGCGGAACAAAACTCAAATATCTGTGGACCTTAACCTTACATGCATACCTGTAGTACCGCGACTGGAGGTACGTGGAACAAACAGCTTTGGAGACATGGCTGGCAGAACCAAAGTCGATGACCTTCACCCGGTATGGCTGCCGGACAGGATCCACAAGCATAATGTTCTCAGGCTTCAGATCGGCATGGATCAGACCCATGGCCTTCAACTTCTTCAGCGCGGTAGCAACCTGCTGAAGAATGGGCCGTATCACCTTGAGAGGCAGCGGGCTGAATTTGTTCTGCTTGAGGAAGTCGTATAGGTTCTGCTCAAGCATCTCGAACACAAGGCAGGTATGGTTACGGTGCTGGAAGCACTCGAAAGCCCGCACCAGGTTATGCTCGTCCGCATTCTCTCCGCTCAGACGGGCCAAGATGCCGACCTCAATCTGGCCCTGCCGTGCATAGGACGGATGATTTTTCAGGATCTTTACCGCCACTACCTCACCGGTGCCTCGTTTCCAGCATTTGACCACCTGGCCAAAGGTACCACGGCCAAGGAAGTCCAGCACTTCATAGGTGTTCTTCATTGAACAAAGCACCTCGTGTTGCACCAGCTGGTAGTCGCCATCCCCACTGCCAGTTCCACCTCCTTGTTTCACTGGTCCTGCTGCTACAGCTGCTGGGACCCCAACTGGTGGGTTCCCCACGTTCGTTTGTAACATCGCAGGCAACATTGACAGGTCCTCCACTATCTGCATGGCGTTCCCCTGGTTCTCCAGCTCCTCACTCTTACGTTTCAAACCACATCGCTGGGAACCATCTGCCAAGTTAGAACTACAGTCGTCTTCTTCCCTGTCCTCGTCGGCTCCTCCACCAACAACTCCTCCTCCCCCACTACTCCCGTTGTCCTTGCCCCTGACCACTCCAGATGCCCCTGTAGCTCCACTGCTGCTCCTGCCTTTTTCCAGATGTTTCAGCTCTTTGCCCTGTAACGGGACACCTCTTTCTTGGTGATGTGCTGCTGCACTGGTAGGTTGTCGTTGTACACCTTGTACAGCGACAGTCTGCACTGGAAAGTCCCCACGGTGTCTGCCTCCTGCAAAGCCCCGTGTCTTGTACGTTGTTGCAAATTTCGTTGGCTGTCCAATGCCAAGGGATCTACCATTCAAAAAAGTCAGTGGGAAGGCCCTCTCATGGTAAACACAGTTGTTGGGTTCGACTTTGAGTTTCTTCACACTGCAAAAGGCACTTGTCTGGGTTTGATAAACATGTGGTGGGTAGACCAAGACTTGTGAGGCCATACCTGTTAAAAGGGGGAAAAACAAACAAACAAAAAAAACACATTAGTAACATGGGCCACCACAACATCAAATAAATGACTAAGTTGAAAGATCTATAGTGGAACATTTTATTTGCGATGAATTTACTACACCATATTAAATCACTCAAAAAACAATTTCAAGAAGTTGTCAAGACCCTGCATTTGCGAGGGATGAAAACCTCAATAACCATTTTTTCCCCACTCTTCAGTAAACCCTTTATCCTGGTCAGGGGGTGGTGGATCCAGAGCCTCTCTCAAGAACAGGGAGTGGTGGGAACACACCCTGGATAGAATACCAGACTACCACAGGGCACCACACACACATTCATTCATACCTACCTAGAGCACCCCCTACCTCAGGGCCAAACCAGGGACCCTGGAGATGTCAGGCAGTAATGTTCACCACTGTGCCACCATTCCCCCCCAGTTCCCCTAACCAATCACATTATTTCACTGATCATTCTCAATCTACATTTCAGGGGTTGGACCTCCCCCTTCAGTTTCAAATTTTGCCAGAACTTTACCCATGGCCTACAACGGCCCCTTGGCCTTGTAGACTTTCTTTTTTTTTTTTTACATGATGGCTAACCAAAATCCTTCTTCAGAAAGGAATACAGACTAAATCATGGACCTTTGGCATATTTGAAGGATGAAAGATGTTCCGCTCTTTGAAACCAAGCAGGAGCCGTCTGGAGTTGGCAACTTTTACTTTTGGGGTATCTTCAAATTCCCATGAAAATGTTCCCTTTATGGAGAGGGCAGACAAGAGAAACATGACTGTCCCGAGCTACAGAATTGATGGGTAAAGTGATAATAAAAGTGACAGTCATCCAAATATTCGCATTCCTTCACGTTCTCAATGCAGAATTTTAGTTACAATATTTAACCTTAGGAAAGTCACGGAAACAAGCAACCCAAGATCCTGAGCAAGTTCAAGGTTTTGTTAGCTTGATTTTTAAGCCCAACTTTGGTGAGCTATACCTTTTAAGAAAGCATGAGATCTGACAATTAGTCACTCAGTTATCTAGATCCTTTCTAAACAGGTTAGAATCATACTTGTCAAAAGACCTCCGCTGTCCTGAGTTTGAGGCCGACCAACAACGTGCTCCAGCAAAGCAGTGGCTCGATGTAATCATCGCTGACACACACTATTGTGTATTTTGTTGGTTCTTCTCTAGGCTTTGAAAACCTCCTACAGTTTCAGACATCTTTGTTAAACTTTCAGATGTTTAAGGCTCTAGGAGACCAGTTTCCCACACTTTCTTCATGGCTCTCCACAGACTATGTGGTGTTTTTCTTCTCCACAGGACACATCAGCAGAACAATTAGCAAAATTTGCATTTCATTCGTGGTTGGTTTGGAGTCGGCCGTAACCTGACTTTCTGCCTCCCTCAGTCAAGCCACTCCCTACACCTGGTGAGCAGAATGGTATCGCATTGTCTTTTTGGAATATCCAGTTACAAAAGGGGTTGAATAGGATGAACATTTTGGGATCATTTATCTTTTAGTCTACCCAAAAAAAAAAAAAATCCCGCCTCCAGCTCTGGCTGTGATGAACTTCACACTATAATCCCATTCTCGTCATCCTGGAGATCTTCAATGGTAAGCTCAGGCGTTCAATGGTGTGCACATACAAGATTTGACTTCATTTTTCAAGCAAACACACCCCATGCCTCATCACGAAACAGCCATTTAGTAGCAATAAGTGGCCACTTGGTAAACAAGGAGCAGATTTTAAATTAAAGAAAGAACACCACTGCTCTTGGAATTTCGTATAAACACGTCTGAAGAGATTTCCTTGGCAATTCGTGCACCAGGTTTACTTCGAACAGTGAACAGCACCTGCGTCCTTGTCTGACCTCAAGCTTACTAACGAGCTAAGAAAGTAAACAAAAGTTGCATTAACAAACTTGTGTGTAATCAATGAATATGTTGACGTTTTCTGTACGAACGTTTACGGAAGGAGTCTCCAGTGTTGAGGTTTTGTAAAAGTCAAAGGTAAAGCTTGAACTTATCCACAACATTCAAGACACTTCAGCTTTTTTTTTTTTTTTGTCAGCAACATGACAAGCTGTCTTGTCTTATTATCTTCAAGAGAGGAAAGAGACAAGCTGGTGAGGGAACGACTGTTTAGGGTCGACAAGAGGCACTAAATAAATAAATAACTCCCAAAATGGGCACGAGTTTTCACTTGTGGACTTTCTCCTCCTCCAAAGAATCTGTTCTCTGGATTTATTAGCAATCTGTTTGTAAACGTCCATCCTTTTCCCAACACGATGATCTTCTCGGCTTCTTCTAAACTTCAAATTCCTGTACATAAAAAGCTTTTACGCGCCCACATCAAACAAAACAAAGGCGTGGTCTGATTTTTTTTTTTTTTGTGATGAACAAAAAGGCACAGATCCTTTCCAACATCCTTAACAACTGTTCAATACATGTCTATGATGTGCATCTGAACAATTCTTTTTATTTGCCGGGGGAAAAAAAAAGAAAAAGAAAGAAAGAGGGCAGTCTTTCATGTTCCTCATGGTATAAAAGACTTGGCATAATAAAATTCTTTTTTTATATTTACAAATTTAAATTTAGAGAGCACTTCCTGAGCAACTAAACACAATGAAAACAGGATACGGTTCCAAAACCACAGTATTGCGCTGTGAAGATTTTTATCCGCCTTCCCAAGAAAAACCAGTGCTTGCTGGGTCCAAGGCCATCTCCGCTGGCTGTCTCTGCTTGTATCCCTCTCCGATGGTCTTTATTAAATCCATCATCTTCAGATGCAACACCATGATAAAAGATTATGTTCCCAACTTTGCATACAATAAAAAAAAAAAAAACCATTGTATTCCCAATGTTTAGACCATCTTGAAGGGTTCAAAAATTTGATCAAGTCCTCGGCCATCCTCATGTTGCTGTCCGCAAAAGTCACCAAGCCGTGGATATTTTCCTTCGCAGAGGGGAAAAAAAAAAAAAAAAAGTCAAGATTGCTCAAGAATTCTGAGACATGTCATCTTGGGTAACCGAGCCGGAGAGGCTGTAGCGCTTCCTGGTTCGTCTCAACACGGGGCAGCTGATGAGCTTCGATTAAAAGAAAGAGACAACTTTTTTGACTCTCGAAGGTGGCGAGAGATCTTCAGTTGCGTCCTTTGTCGGCCTGACCGTGGACTTGTTCATGACGTTCAGTTTTCCATACACATTGCTCGATTTAAAGGAGTTGCGTGATGAGACAATATAATTATCGATATCGTGATAAATTATCCCCCCCCCCATTTTTGTACTCATTAAATAACGCATCACTGCAACACTGCTAGTAATTTGTTCACAAATCTACACATCGTGATGTGCATCATCTTCAAGTATAGTTTCCAAAAGTCTCCCTTTTGGAAGCTTGGAAACTCCAGAGTAATATGGACGCCGCAT
The DNA here is from genome assembly GCA_027576575.1 of Netuma bilineata. Classification (NCBI taxonomy): domain Eukaryota; kingdom Metazoa; phylum Chordata; class Actinopteri; order Siluriformes; family Ariidae; genus Netuma; species Netuma bilineata. Next base: position 2,469,169 of record JAODOK010000025.1, on the reverse strand, counting down.
GTGGCAAAAGTGATCCGTTTTAAAATTTAAAACATGAATCTGGACGTAGCCCTGACAAATTCACAGTAAACTACTTTACTAGCAGTCGGCCAGCTGGTTAGCCACGAAGGTAAAAGTATTTATTTAGCTACAACTTATAAAAGTCAAATGTTTAATAAACTTCCAGAAAAGTGAACAACAAGACAGAACACAGACATGATTCACTTTTTAATGAATAACCATTACTGATTAGTTCTGGGACATTTTCATCGTCTCTGGTGCGATGAGCTGCCTTTCGCTAAATTTTATACATAAATCCGTGCGATTGGTGGTGTAGTGGTTAGCGCTGTCGCCTCACAGCAAGAAGGTCCGGGTTCGAGCCCCGTGGCCGGCGAGGGCCTTT
>JAODOK010000025.1:1390015-1401756 GCA_027576575.1 Netuma bilineata | reverse complement strand
CGTACGGAGCAGCTCGTCTCAATTCAGGTAAGAGCATATTTCATTATGGAAATACGGTGGACTGTTCCTTTAACTTAATGGTGCACAGGGAGCCCAAAATCAAGTCTTTCTCATTAGAGGCTGGAGTGGAGCCCAAATTTTATATGTAATGGAGAGATCTGTGTCTGTACAAATAGTTGAATTGTACCAGTTTGGATGGTATAAAAACCTGCATTAAGTTCACTTTGATAAGTCGGTAACTAAGAAAAAAAAATAGACCAAGAAAAAGTGAAGAATACTTATTGAACTTTATTTTTCAATGAAAAAGGTGAATATTTTTCAGAACCCAGGGGAACCCTACACACACACACTTTCTATAGCCTTTTAAAAATGTATTTTTAAAAACAAATATACACGCCTAATTAATATAAAGTACTTCAAACTGTGGTGAATCATTTTAAAACTGGAAAAAAAAACTTTGTTATATAATAATGACTTAAATAATGTCGCATTGTCATATATTAAGTTATTTGTGCACTGACAGTATGAGTCTTATTTAATGATTTCAGCATACATATGTTCATTCAGTAGCCTCAAAACTCAAGTAACAAAAACCCTTACAACATTTGAAGCATGTTTAAAATTAAAATGAGGTGACTTTTACCCCAAAGGACGTTTAGTTAGCCATTGAGGTAGCTAAGCTAACCACGACACCGACCTGCAGCAGCTCCTGAGCGTTCGCCACCGCTATCTGCACCTTCACCTGCTCCATAATGGCGCCCGTGTCCATCTTCCCAGGTCCTGATCCGGAGGAAAAATCTGATCCAAAGCTATCCATCTTTTTTAAATTAAATTTATTTTTAATAAATAATGTATAATAAACTAAGACAGAACTACACTTCACCGGGCGCTCTACTGACTTCACACATGTGAACGTTTCATCAATGACCTTGAGATGCACCGGAAGTACTACTGACACAGTTTCCGAGTAGTATGGATGATGGGAAATGTAGTCATTTATAAGGTCGCTTTAATGAGGACACACACACACACACACACTGAATGTTATTTTTATACTACAATATGGCAAGACAGATGAAAAAATTCCCAACCTGGTAGATTCTTCTACCAACTTGAACCAAATATTAAAACACATACCACATATTCTGACAAAAACAGAAACAAACAAAGGATAATTACAAGACTTAGATTTGGAAAATGTCTACTTAATGATACACAATTTCTTAAAAAAAAAAAAACTCCAATCAGTGTTCAACTTGTGGTGTAAAAGAAAATGTCCAACACCTGCTTCTAGACTGTATCAAATATCCAAACTTTCATTATAAAATTATTCAAAAAAATGAGAAATAAACAATTAGAAATTAATATTAAAAATTTACTTTTACATAAAGAATTTTATGATGACATTTATTATTGAAAAAGAAACAAAAATTTAATTTTGAAAAAAGAAAGAAAGAAAGAAAGAAACTCGTATTTAATGTGTGTGTGCACGCGCACATGTGAACTAGCAGTTCCAATCCTGATAGGACGCCAAATCACTTCGAGTGGGCGTGTCCCTAAAAGAAGCTCAAGCTCATTGGCCACCTAGAAACGTCAATCAATTTGGGGAAAACCCCTCAGGGCTTGGCAGCAGCGCGAGACCCGAGTGCGCGCGCGCTTGAGTTTGCTGGGTTCCTCGTGCCCGCAGCTGAAATTCTGTTGCGTCTCACGCGCGCCCCTCTGTAAGGGTATAAAAGGACCCCTCCCCCCCAGTGCCATGTCTCAGTCTCCGGAGAAGCGGCGGAAGATGGAGTCCGCGCTCGAGCAGCTCAAGAAGGTGACGGTGGTCGTGGCTGATACGGGAGATTTTAACGGTAAACCAGCCGCTACTTCCTGGTGACGCTTCCCCTGTTTCACACAGCTGTTGAGCGATGTATTTCACTGCTTTCTTTAATTGTGTCGTTATTTATTCAGCTCGATCAACGGGGTTTTATAGTGGTGATGAGGAGCGCGCGCGCTTAGCTACACAGCTAGTGGGTTTCTTCAGCACCGGACCTTGATGTTAGCCAGCTATGCTAGTTTGTTTGTTTGTTAGCTAGATCGCTAATACAGTTTTATCCAGCTTATAAAAGTTTGTTTTTCGTATTTAGGCTTCGAATTAGTTAAACTTAACACCCTGCGAAAGCTTACGCTTTTTTTAATGCCATTGCCATTGTTACCAGATTAATTATTAATTTAGCTTTTTTTTTTCTTTAAGTTTATCCAGTGGCTGTATTGACCTGCGCTTCTGTTGGACCTTCGTGAATCTCTGAACACAGCTTAAACTCCTTTACTGACTGACTTGATGCTGATTTGTTTGTATTTAGTTATTATAAACTTGGGTTGTTCTGTAATGCGGGTCTTTCGGCGCTAAAAGATGACGTCACAAAGCGTCGAATCTCATTCATTCGTCTCGAATCAGAAATCTGGGTCAATTCTTCGGTTCTGTTGGCTTTTTTAACTCTGTGTTCACTTTTAATTGGTGGCGTTCTCTCTGACGTCACAAGCTTTGAGGCGTGTTGTGAAATATTCAGAAGTGACAAAATGGTATACCAGTTTTTCATGTTTTGATTTTTCTTCTTTGCTTTGTAAACTGATCCTGAGGTTGTGAAGAGTTAATGATGTAAATTTAAAGTGAGGTGGAAAATACTAGGAAGTCGGGGGAATTCACGAAACTTGAGCCCACACATGGGGATGCAGGACTGATCTGGGGACGCTGACGTGGATCTGTGGCTTTGTGTTGTGCCTGATTTTGCACAGACTTAAGAATGTTAGCTTCACAAAATGGCATCCAAGTAGTCAGAGGTGCTGGAGTAAAGATGGGGTGCTGGCTCTTATTTTAAAGCAGCAATCCAAATCATTGTGTGTGTATAAGAAGTATCCAGGGTTCCACAGATGGATGCTCATGAAAACCTGAGCCATTATTAACCCTAGCACACTTGATGTGGGTTTTTCTCCTTTAATTGGTTACTTGTCTGTGCTTATTCTGCAGCTCTGAATAGGTCACGGCTGTGGGTGTGCATCACTGAGTAAACACTGGTTATCAGTAAATGGTGAAATGGTCTGTTTTATTGCCTCATAAGGGTTAAGTCTCCTGAGAGGGAAAGGTTATCAGAAGATATCTTAAATCTGTTTATGCGGTTCAGTGCAAAATTTAGACTTGCACCAGAGTTGAGTGGAGTAACCCCCCCCCCCCTTAAATAAATAATAAATTGAATGAGGAAGTTTGAAGCAATCAGGTCTCTGGTGCCAAGCAAACATTTCCTCATGCCTTGCAAAGTCAGTATGATGAGACAGAAACAAGTGTATCGGGTCACATTTTGGCTTTCTGTCTCAGGATAGTGTGTCCCATCTCATCCTGTCTGAAGTACGCACCCAAAAAATTTTATCTAAGCATGCAGAGGCAAGTTTAACTTAATCCTGACTATGCTGACATTATCATTACATTTTATTTATAGTGCTGTAGAATGAAGTGTTAAAAGTGACTTAGTAAAGCGGTAGAATGCAGATTGAAAATGATTAGAAAAATGAACTAAAGTTTACAAATGTAGAATAAAATATATTGACAAGTAGTGCGTTTTAAAAAAAAAAAAAAATTTAAATGCATCTAAAGCTCAACTATAGATACCAAAACAGATTCAGTTAAATTTTAAATATGCTTTCATATTGAAGTGTGCACAGAGCTGAAACTGCTCATTTATTGCTAGCACTGTTATGGTGTACCATAGGAGGAAAAACGTCAATGATTTCAAATGTTAGTCAGGTTTTGCTGTTGGCTCTTTAAATCTCATGTGTTTTCCAGCATCATCTTAAGAGCTACTGCAAGTAAAGTCTGGACCCAAAAGTCCCAGAATGCCGTGCAGCTGTCCAATGGTGGCAAAGTGTCATCTTGACAAGTTAGTGATGTACGAGAATGAAGAGCATGATGTTGGTGTGGAAATTGAAGCTTTGGAAGCTGATCTGTTTGAGCAGAGTGTACAGACTAAAGCGCTGCTGCATTGCTCTTTAGATGCGCATCAAGTGGCAGTGGGGGGGAAAGACTATCAGAACAGCATTGTGGGTAATGTAGGAAACTGCTAACTAAAGGTTAAGGTTCTAAAAAGTCAAGTCCTTCCTGCACCATGTGGTGCCGATCTCCGTTTCCGTAGCCCTCGGCTTCTCACCCATTACAATAGCTAGGGTTACAGTGGGGGTGGGTCCTCTGCTAACCATGAGAGTTTGACTCCCCGCTTGCATCTGTATTGCAGCGTGCCTTGCCAGGTGGCAGTAGGTGCCATTTTTATGATGGTCTTTGGTATGACCTGACTGCGAGTAGAACTCTCGATCTCCTGATCGAGAGGTGGACACGCTAACCACTAGGCCAACTTGTGGTCGATGTTCATATGCAGATTATTCAGTGTAACTTTTTTACACTTGTGGTGCTTGTTCTGAGTAAGACCCTTACCTAAACTGACTGCAGTGTTTTTTCTGAACCTACACCAGGACATACTGAGCCTTCAGTCTGGCTACACTGACTTTTATTTTTTGCAGTCTGGTGAAATGGTTTTGTTCTGTAACCGTACATTCTCCATCTTCAGATTTGATTAGTAAAGTGAGCTAACTGAGCAATCCATGTACTCACCAGAGACTCCAGTGATCGGTTTCATTTTTCTTCATAACATCGCTCTACACATTTAATGATCATTTAAGATGAAATCATCTTTTTTGTGTGTGCATCAGTCAGTAATTGAAAGGAAGCTCTGTACAGGGAACTGAAAAAATGTTTGAGAATATTGACTGGATTTGTCACATTATGCGTATTAGCATTGAATTGGGGGAGTCCAGGTTGTCTTGTTGGGGGGGGGGGGGGGAATCACCTATTGCTTTTACACCAGTGTGTCCTGGATGATCTGAGTGTAAGTGGACAGCATTAAGTATGTGTTCATAATGCCAGGTGTGAACTGCTAAGAGTCTCTTGGCTGTCATGTCTGAGCAGATCCCTTGATAATAGTGCCTCTGTTAGTGTTGATGGAAAGTGAACCAAACTAAGCATCTACTTGAGTCAAAGCTGCCTAAGATCAAGGTGATTTGGTGCTAAACTTTTTTTTTTTGTAATTTGTTTAAAAAATACAATTGCAGCACTAAACACGATGCAAAGCATATAAGTGCATACACTTGTTTTCAGAACAGCGTGAGTCTGAACTTGCTTTAGCAACTGGTGAGTGGTGTAACATGGCGCAAGAATGGAAGGACACTTCTCTTTAAATGCTTCTTGGTTTGAACAGTAATATGAACTGATACAGAGTGAAGTTTGGGTCAGTCATGTTGTAAATCATTGAACATGCAGCCTTGCGTGTTCATGAATCAGACACTGATGGGATTCTTGTGCAATTTCTGCACTCGCTGGAGCTTGTGATGTGATCAGAATGAAGATCGATGTGGTCTGTGACTCTGAACTGATATGACTGTGTTCAGCATAGAGCCGATTACTTTTCCAAAGTTTGACTACTGAAAGTTAGTGTAATTAAACTTGCATATTGCTCAGACATGTATGTTTTTATCCAAAGCAGCCTTTTCTGTAAGGCAGAATACAGATGAGGAATATCATTGCATTTCTTCTGACCTCTACAGCGATTGAAGAGTACAAGCCTCAGGATGCTACAACAAACCCATCGCTCATCCTGGCAGCAGCAAAGATGCCCACATATCAGCACCTCCTGGACCAGGCTATTAAATATGGCCTTGCCAATGGCGGGTAGGAGATTGACGTTTACATAGGTGTTTTTGAACTTTCAGATATTAATTGACCCTTGAAAGCCCCACCCACTCACTTCCTCACTTGTAATCTCATCTTGTCCTGACTTCTCCTTGCATGTTTTACAGTATTTTGTTCTGAATCTTTTTTTAAAGATGTTTTCTTTGTGTGTATCGCCCACCTCTTAATCAGTGTGGTAACTTTAAATAGCACATCCATACTAAAGATCACTTGGCAGTTTGAAACAATTGAAGATGCACCAGTGTCTGTAATTTCCCAGTAGACTGTTATATTTCTAGGACTGAAGAGGAGCAGCTCACGAACACGATGGACAAGCTGTTCGTCAGCTTCGGTGTAGAGATCCTCAAGAAGGTCCCCGGTCGAGTTTCTACAGAGGTGGACGCCAGGTAACGGGTCACGTCTCACTCTTAAGTGTTTGTTGCTTGTGTGAAGAAAAACCTTCAGGACTGATTCTCTCTCGCAGGTTGTCTTTTGATAAAGACGGGATGGTGGATCGTGCACGGCGGCTCATCTCGTTGTATGAGGAAGCTGGAGTGAGTAAGGACAGAGTGCTCATCAAGCTTTCTTCCACATGGGAAGGCATCCAGGCTGGCGGGTATGTAAATTTTATTTTTAAGAAACTTGGGTTCAAGTATCACTTTTCTGGGGGGTTATTTTTTTTATTGATTTTTTTAAAAAAAAAGTCATGTCTGATCTCGTTCTCAGAGAGCTGGAGGAGAAATATGGCATCCACTGCAACATGACCCTACTGTTCTCCTTCGCCCAGGCAGTGGCTTGTGCCGAGGCCAAGGTCACACTCATTTCACCTTTTGTAGGCCGAATATTGGACTGGTACAAAGAACACACTGACCGTAAGACCTACGAGCCGCACGAGGACCCTGGTATGTGGAGGAGGTTCTGTTCATGAGTGTAGAATATTCAGGAAAGCTGCCTTTATTTCCAATACTGCAATATGAATGTCGTAGTTATTTTTAAATTATTAGTATTTCCTAAACTGTCATCAGTGCATCAGTTCTGTATGCAAAAATACATTCATCATGTGACCTTAAGACTAAAATCACACGTTTCAGGTTTGCAGAACTGCTCATTTCCTCCATCCTGAACAGATCTTATAACTTGCATCACGGCAATGTTGGATTCTGATTGGTCGGAGAGTGTTGATTTTTCAGAGCTGCTGTTATTGAAAATAATGCTGGTTTATATTAATGTGCTTGCTTGAATGTTTCTATAGCAACTGCTTATTTGTTGATGAACCAGCTTAAAAAAAGGGGTGGGGGGAGGAATGAGTGCTTATTCCTGCCATAATTTTTCATGACTGTTAAATGTAACTAGAAATTAAAAGTATGAAGTGTCCTCCTACATCCAGATAATGAGTAACTCAGCCCTCATCGCACTGACTTATTTCACAATAACAGCACCATGCACGCAGTGTTCCATTCGTGGACTTTTTTTAGTTCTTCACCTGATAACCAGAGCTTCTTGTCTCCTCTCCTCGCTTGTTTGTACAGGTGTGATAAGTGTAACGAAGATCTATAACTACTATAAGAAGTTTGATTACAGCACCGTGGTGATGGGTGCGTCCTTCAGGAACACTGGAGAGGTCAAGGCATTGGCTGGATGTGACCTTCTCACCATTTCCCCTGGGCTGCTGGGAGAGCTGAGTCAGGATCACAGCACCGTGTCCCCCAGTCTCACTCCAGAGAAAGGTCAGCATCATGAGCTCTCCTGAGACTGTTAAGAATGTCTTGTGGGAAAATACTTACTGTGTGTATATATACAGCGAAGGCCTGTGATCTGGAGAAACTCCACCTGGATGAGAAGACCTTCCGCTGGCTGCACAATGAGGACCGCATGGCTGTGGAGAAGCTCTCTGACGGCATCCGGAAGTTTGCTGCAGACGCCGTGAAGCTTGAGGACATGATCAAGGTGCGTCCTTGTACTGTTCTCAAATGCGTTTTGACCAGTGATTCCTTTAAGGGCTTAGCAATAATTCTACTTTAAAAAGAAATCTCTGCATTCTGGCAAATGAGTGCATGATCTGCAGAACTCTCATTTAAAGAATAAAATTAACTTTAAGGTTGAGATTAACAGCAAAATGGGGATTAAATCTAGAAAAGGGATGTTCAAGGACATATGGGCCTAATTAGTTTTTTTTTTTCTGAACTTTTTCAAGATATTTACATGGAAATTGGAGGACATGTAGATGGTTGTATACTGAATGGAAAAATTGGTAAATTATGCAAATGAAGGTCAGGATGTCATTCCAATGGTATAGCTGCCACAGTCCCACCAAAAGGTGCACAAACAAGTCCCACATCGCCTGCGCAGCTGCTGCGACACTGCTGGGCAACGCCACCCGGAACACTGTTCCATGGACCCACAAAGCAAGCACTGCTGCAGAGTGCTGGTATGTCCCAAACCGCCTGCGCAGATGCTGTGACTCCACCGAGCACCACCACCACCACAGTGCTGGACAAGCCCCATGTTAAACGAGCAACAAGCTTGCTGCAGTCCATAGTGAGGAGCACCGGTATCACCCACGGTGAACTGACGCCCAAAACTGGGTCTGGATCTACACCACAGCTGGTGGACAAGACACCCGAACAAACCTCAAACTACACAAAAAACAAACGGGGGGGGGTAAAATGAAACTCTCCAGTGAGAAGTGGCAGCCAGAATGCACACAGCATACTGAAACAAAAAAAATATTTTAATTAAGTCAGTAAAGCTATAAAAACTCTTCAGTCTCCCATGAATCATAACATTAAAACTAGCAGAGGGAAAATTTTGCTGAATCCTTCATCAGAAACCAAGCATGAGAACCTCTAAAGGCTATCTGATATATGGACGAGTAATCCAGTGGGAAATTGATTTGGGGAAGGAGACTGAGCGCTTTCCCGTGACTCAAAGAAAAGCGCTGGCAGTTTCCTGACGTCCCACGAGCAGTTTTTACTCTTGTACTGACTTCAACCTGCTGTTACTCCCAAAGTACTGAACAGATCTTAACCAGATACATTTCTCTAGAAAGCAGAGATTATAAGCTTTTTAATGATGGTATTGATGAAAGTGTTCAAGAGTTAATCACTGATCAATTTGGGAACTTGGGTGAGCATCTGCATGCGCAACTTCTACACCACGGCCAGTGAGTGTCTGATACGACTAATAAAACATCACTTTTTATTATATTCCACAGGAGAAGACACTCAGCGTGAAAAATGGACAGTAATGCTGAAGACCCCGCCCGTCCTGAAACTCCTGATTGGCCCGTTACTGCTGGCTGAAATGGTGAACTTGCTTCTGAAGCTAAACTCATTCTGTAGTCTCAGACCACAAAAAGCTCCTGCACTAATCATGAACTTTTGTTCAGGGATAAAGTCCTCAGAGAATCAAACATTCCTATATACTTTTTTTGACAACATGGCGTCCATATTTGTATTAATAATGACTATAACCTCAACCTGCTGATCCACTGTCGCTTTGTGGTATCAATAAAGAAAAGATGAGCAGAAATGTGTGCACTCTCTTTATAGCACGGAGATCCTAACACAAATGAGGGGTGAAATGTGAGCTCAGAGCCTTGAATTAGCTTGCACTAACTTTTCATCTGATACGCACAACTCTGTACAAAGTACCCCCCGTTCCCCTTGGTGTTACAACCCAGAACTGAAAGTGATCAGACTTGGGGGTGGGTTACAAATTATATTCAATAATTATTCACCACAGGTAAAGCGAATAAGCAAGATTCAGTCAGGTTCTTATTCACGGAGCCTGAGGTGGATAGATTTTAGTATAAATACACAGGTGGCTTTTATTTTTATAAAGTCACTTATTTAAAACTTTAAAAGCAGCGTGTAAATGTAATAGTTGCGGCATGGACTTGTCACTTAAGTCATACAAAATACTGTTTTGAAATCAATAAAATGAATCTCAATTCCACTGTACGTTTGACTAGTTTTTAGACCAAACTTGAAGGTCTTTTTAGTGGCTTTAGAAACAGCCTTTTCTTTCATCCTTTGTAACTCTCCCTCACTTCTGGTCAAGTGGCTGGCTGCCATTTTGCCAAGTCGTTCAGTGACGACCTCAAGAAATGGTTAGAATTTCTCGATCAACGTGCAGTGTTTCCTCTAATCGCCTCTATATTTATACTTGAACCCTAATTTTGAAAGTGAGTAGGGATCGGTATGTTCAGTCTTGATTAAACTAGTTCTGGTGACCAATTTCCATCAGAAGTCTAATCTGTTTAGTAGATTTAGACTTGAGCTCCATGCCATTAAAGTGTCATGTGACCACTGATGTGAGTCATGTGGTGGCCTTTTTAATTAATGGAAAATCCTTTTTAAAAAAAATTCAGATGTACGGTTATGGGGAGAATGATCAATTCAGGGTGGTAACAGTAACTCTGCTTCATCTCGGGTCTCATAGCACTACCCTGCTGTTGGTTTTCCTGTAACAGCACTCCAAGTGTGCATTTTGTTTGAGAGCAGACCCTGCAGTAGAGCTGCAAACATTTTGAAAGCGGATATTACTCCCTTCAGGATGTTGCTGTAATTCAGCACTGGTGTAATTCTTGGTGCAATTTTACTTGAATGTGTCTGCTCTAATTCTGCGCAGTGTCATGAAATACAATCTGATTATTACTCCAGATTTGAATAAAGGTTTTTTTTTTTTTATTTATTTACACATACTGCCTTCCTGTTTACTGGAGCCTTTCCATATCTGGAGTGTAGAACATGAATCCACAAAGACCCAGCATTAAATGACAGCAGAGCATCTACTGTAGAATCTCTAATGAGAAGAGTCAGCAGATTTGCATGAAACATCCTTGGAGTAACTTCAGCATATTGCACTAAAGTATTTAGAACTCTTAAGGTTCAGTGAAGAAACAGTTTTTCCTGTTGGATCTAGAATCCAATATTCCAAGAACCATTTTAAGTGTGTATTAGCTGGGAGTGTGTGTGTGTGTGAGAGAGATGCAAACTCTGAATAACTGCTCATGGTTTTTCTTAAGGGTGACTTCAGCACTTCTTGAAAGACTAATTTAATAACAAAGGGGTCTTGGCTTCCACTAGGAGTTCTTCGTTTCTAATAAACACTCAGCTGTAGAGGTCGACGTTCTTTAAGAGTTCTCTGTAATGGTAAAAGGGTTTAGTTCATTCTGTGATGTGGCAACGGTTACAGAATTCTTAGCTTAGAAGGGTTCTACCTTCAAACAGTTTCTTCTTAGGAAAAGACCTTTTTAAAATGTTTCTCTAGAGGAATAAACAAAGGACTTAAAATCTGACAGTTGATGCCAAATCTTCCGCACAGACACCATATGAATATTTTAAATCGGTAGAAGTTATTAATGAAAAATAATGCAGAGTTCAGTAGCTGGGGAAGAAGTGGGTTTGTGGTGTGTTTTGTAAGATGAGTGCTGCATAAATTGGTGACATTTACATTGTCTACTTTATTAGAAATACATGCAATTCAATCACGCAGATCAAGAGCTCCAGTTGATGTTCTGTGCCATGGTTGTTGGTGGTTTGAGTATTTCAGAAACTGTAGATCCTCCACTGGGATTTTCACACAACATATACTAGTTTACACAGAATGATGTGAAAAAACATCCAGGGTTCTGGAGGCGTCTTGGCGAGGAGAGAAGTTCAGAGGAGAACAGCCAGACTGGCTTTGAGCTGACAGGAAGGCGATAGTGATGCAAATAACCACTCTGTACGACTGCGGTGAACACAAAAGCAGCCTGACACATCAGGACTTGAGGAGGGTGAGCTGCACCAGCAGAAGACCACATCGGGTTCCACTCCTGCCAGCCAAGATCAGGGCTCTGACCCAAAGTGCCCTTCTGATTTAACATCATGCACTATGTATGAATATATTTCTGTTAATTCAGAATGTACAACCCCGATTCCAAAAAAGTTGGGACAAAGTACAAATTGTAAATAAAAACGGAATGCAATAATTTACAAATCTC
>JAODOK010000025.1:1000808-1011127 GCA_027576575.1 Netuma bilineata | reverse complement strand
AGGAGATCAGCAGCTTCTGAAATACTCAAACCAGTCCATCTGGCTCAAACCAACACCCATACCACAGTGAGAGAAAGAAAGTCACACTTCACTGTGAGATCACAGTGTTTCCCGTTCTGATGTTTGAACATTGTGAACATTAACTGAAGCTCTTGATTTGTATCTGTGGGATTTGGTGCACCGTGATTGGCTGATTACAGAACTGCATCAAATAAAATAGGAGGATATATAAGTGTTCCTAATAAAGTGGCCAGTGAGTGTGAATGCATGCAGTTGCTGCTGGTTTGTGGGTTTTACCATCATAAACTATCCAGGGATAAATAAAATGTGAGTGCAGCCTGTGTGTCCAGCTCAGGGTGGGAGGAGTCAGCTGATGACATCGCAATAAACCAGCTCTAGGATCATGCTCTAAATGAAGCTCTCATGTTTGGTTTTTTGTTTTGTTTTATTTTCATATATTTTACTGTGAAAAGCCTCTCGGGTGCAGGACGTGTCAGTATTTACACCGTCACTGCATCCAATTTTACAATTTCAACACATACACAGGTATGTACAGAATCTTCAAACCTGGACATGTTTTATTTCAGTCAAACAAAACAGACTGCGGAAAAAATTCCAAAAATTCCTATAATTGGTTTGGAAAAGGAAGCTTAGGAAACACTGGACATTTTCTGACTGAAAAACAAGAATAAAATGTAAAAATAAAAAAAAGGAAATGTCTATTGGGCCGTGTTCATCATTTAACTCCTGATTCATGTAGTGATGAGGAAAAAAAAAGCAGCAGTGTCTCATTATAATACGTTACAGCACACTTATGAAGGACTCGACACATTAATAAATCTATTTAACCCTAAAATATCGTTAGTAAAATGTATGCAGTGGTTAATGCTGCGGTTGTGAACAGGACTCTTCATGAGCACCAGTACATGTAGTGACAGAGCGAGTGTGACGTTCAGTCGATTCCCCACACACACACAAACAGAACAATCCTTTACTTTAAATCAATCACATGCTTGGGGTGTGTGAAGAGAAGAACACTGCAAAATCCTTCCACACGCCGCTGGAGAGACCGGAACAGTCCAAACAGAGTGTTTATATCAAATGATATGGAAATACTTTAAGTGTTCAGTGTTTTAACACACACACACACACACACACACACACACACACACACACCTCTATCTAAGGAATAAACTTAAAACATCCCAAACATAAAAACAAACCAAATTCATCACGGATTATTTCCTTTTCCAAAAAAAAAAACCCTAGAAAAATGTAACTGTACATAACTCTCAGTTATGGAAGTTTGCACGATTGAGATCAGAACCAGGAAATAAATTACAGTCCATTTCTCTTTTCTTCATGCACAGAGGTTTGGGGATTAAAACTCATCGTGTCTTACTAAAGCCTCGCCGAAATCCGTTGCTTGACTCCCGACGAAGAGGTCATATTTATCCACGATCTCCTGCTTCGTGAGCCGCCCGTCCTGCACTCGGAACACACAGACCACTGTTAGAACCAGTGTGTGCGCGCACGCGTGTGTGTGTGTGTGCTAGAAGCTTCACACTCACTTTATCGGAGTCTGATTCATACAGCAGGTGTTTGGCTTCAGCCTCGGCATGATCGTAGTCTGATGGCAGAATCCAGTCTTTTGTCTCCTCTTTATCCATCCGTCCATCTTTATTCTTATCTCTGAACTCTGTGAACTGCTCTCGCTCCGTCTTCACCCACTCAGGTTCTGTGGAGTCTCCGTCCTGACTGTACATATCACCTGAGAGAGAGGAGAGAGAGCGCATGAATAACTTTAGAACTCAGCCTGTGACAGTTTTATCTTTCTTTCTCTCACCGATGTACTCCTCCAGGTCAATAAACCCGTCTCCGTTTTTGTCGATGTCCTCCATGGTCTCCTAATAACGAGAAAAGGCAAAATTATTTTTAAAAAAAAAAAAAGTGTATCCCCCCCCCCACTGTACATTATTAAAACAAGAACAGCCCTAAAGAGGAACCCTGAGGTTCTCCTTCTGGCTCATTTCCAGGTTACCATGACAACAGTAAAAGGTGACTCATGGGTGGAATGATAGATTACTGATGAATTTTTATATTTAATTAACAATAAAACATTTTTAAAAAGTGACTTTGTGAAAATATAATGGAATTAAAATAAGACTAAGGACAGTTCCCCATGAGCTCATCAGTATGCAAATGAGTCCCACAATATATAAATGAGGAGCTCATCAGTATGCAAATGAGCTCACACAATAAGGAAGTGATGCAGGTTGAGAAATAAAATAGCCAACCAGCAACGAACAGCACTGCTAGCTCCGCCCCCAATGTATCGTTATGTAGAACCATATCCGTGACATACCAGAACCACGATGTCCTGCATGTACCCGTACTCCTCAGGGTGGAGGAATGCCGTGAACTCCTCACGATTCGCCCGCATGTCTCCATCTTTATCCGCCATTTTAAAGCGACGCTCATCTCTGCTCATCATCTGCTTGTAGTTAAACCCATCCTCAGGGTCTGATTCATCTACACACACACACACACACACACACACACACACACACAAAATCACACATCCCCATTCTGAAAAAACATGCTCTACATCATATCAGTATGTCTCTCTCTCATACCAAGGACGTAGCCGTATGTAGCATTCTTGTACTCCTCCCAGGACACGTGTGCGTCCGAATCGAGGTCATGAGCCTGCCACTGTCGGTCCACGTCTTCGTAAATCCAGCGCTTCTGAGCGTGTTTAATCCAGTTTTTCATCTCATCCACCGTCACAAAGCCATCGTGATTCTCATCGATCTTTTCAACGATTTTACTGCAGAGAAAAATAACGACAGATCAGCCTCCTCCTCAAAAACGACTGGATGGGGCACCAATACTTTTGACCCAGTGCATGTGCGCACCGTTATTTAAATCTCATAATAAACCTGATTTTTTTTTTTTTATAATGATTCACAAAAATATCAAACAGGAATAAAAATTACCTTTTTATAATAATAATAATAATCCTGGGTATGACTTTAAACTGTAACCGGTGGGGAGTCTGTAGCCGAGCAGTTTAACCCACTGATCAGCAGCGTGGAGTGAATCCCGGAAAGGTTAAGCAGCGGTAGAACTGTACTTTACCTAAAAAAAGATCTTGCAAAAGGAAACGGTGTCGATAACTACAGGCTGATTTCATGTTTACCACTCCGGTGGAAATTACCCACGGGGATAACGGCAGATAGGACATATGGAATGGAATAACGTTCTCCCTGAGGAGCAGAAGGAGTCGTAGGGGTACTAAAGATCAACTCTTGGTCGACTGCGAGTGAAGGAAAACTAACCTGGCAATGTCATGGACCGATTACTGTAAGGTGTAGGATACGATTCCACACTCGCGGATCACAGGGTGTTTGAACTTGTTTGGTGCCACAATGAATGTTGAATGGTTTTTGAGGAAAAGCACGGAGAAGTAGAAGACAGCTGAGCTCTTATGGGCAAGAAAAACAAAAGCTGGATATGAGTTTAAGGCTCAGCAACAAAAAGTCAACCATTTACTCTTCATGGATGACCTCAAACTGTATGGGAAAGACAAATCCCAAATAAGTTCAATTACTGATACAGTATATCAGAGGTTTCAGTTCCAATATCCAAATGGAGTTTGGTCTAAAGAAACGTGGAGTGCTGGTTTTGAACAGGTATGGATGGAATAGTGTTGCCAACAAGAGAGGTTCTGAAATGGACTGATGAAGAAGGGTAGAAGTATTTGGGAATGTTGGAGATGGACGCAGTGACGGAGAAAGAAATGAAGTTAAAGCTTAATGGCAGGAATAAGTTTCAAGCAATAAATACACAGGCGATATCTCGTAAGATTTGGTGTTGGAGTGATTTTTTGGACTAATGAGGAACTGCTAAACTTGGATAGGAAAACAAGAAAACTTCTGACCATGCATGAGGCATTTCATCCAAAGAGCACCATGGATGGAATGTATACGTGAAGGAGAAGAGGAGGTAGAGGGCTAATGGGTTGTGAAAGTGCTGTAAGATTTGAAGAGACACCACGTAGCATGGTACATAAAGAATGCTACTGAAGCATCATATTACAAGTGAGAAGGTCAGGATTAGTGAACACTGAAGAGTGTAAAGACAACGCTGTAAGAGAGAGAAGAAAAAAAAACACAGAAGTTGAAAATGGATGGAAGGACAAGCGGACAATATTTTAGAGAGATACCAAAGCAGAAACGGACGTTGAGAAGAGGTGGCTGTGGATACACAAAAGTGACCTGAAACCGGAAACAGAGGCTTTAATCTGCACTGCACAGGAACAAGCATGAAGAACAAACTATGTGGAGCACAGAATCAACCACAAAACAGAAAGTGATAAATGCAGGATGTGTGGAGAATGGGGAGAGACTACATGGCACATTACACAAGTACAAGCAGCGACATGATAATGTAGGGAGGATGATATGTAGAAAGTATTAACTTGAGAGAACAGAGAACTGGTAAAAGCAGAAACCAGAAGGTATTATAGAAAGCCATCATGCTAAGATCCAACGGGATTTCATGATCCAATGTGACCATGAAATAGAAAACAGAAAGTCAGATATTGTTGTAGGAGACAAAATTGACGAGCAGTGCTTGATTACAGATGTTGCCTGCACTGGAGACAACAGAGTCTGCAATAAATAAAAGGAAAAACAGTAAAAGGTATGAAGACTTAGCAAGAGAGATAAAAAGGCTGGTATATGCAGAAGGTGGATGTAATACCAGTTACTGTGGGTGCACGAGGTACAGTCAGTCAACACACTGAACACTGGGATTTAAAAAAACAAAAAACAAAGGGCAAACATCTGGGTAGGATGCTCACAGAAACCAGCCCTACTGGGAACAGCTGGAATAGATAGATTAGATAGAACTTTATTGATCCCTTTGGGTGGGTTCCCTCAGGGGAAATAAAAAATAAATAAATAAATACTCAGAAGAAAGGTGTTCCAATGTTAACTGTATCACCTGAGATCACTGGTTGGGAACAGCAGCCATCTTTATTCCATCTCTAACTACAGAAGCTGAGTGACGACAGAAATAATAATTTAAAAATAAATAAAAATAATAATAAAGTAGCAATTATTATAAAAACTAACAAGTTATCATTAATAATGCTCAAAGTAATTGTTTCTTTTTAAATCACTTGATATTTTGCAAAAGTTTGCACACCCTTAGGACAACCTGAAAATAAACCATTCTGTGTTCAGTTTCACACATTTTTAATTGTGATAATGAAGCAATGCTAAAATAATGGTTTTTTTTTTTAGCTCTGTACTTTTTAGGGCTAATAATAATTGTATTATTATTACTAGTATTACTTTTTATGTTGTTGTATTTATTATGAATTTTTTTTATATGTTCTCTTGCACCTTTGTGGCCATGCTGGCTAAATTTCATTGTTCAGGCAACTGCTCAATGACAAAGTCTTGAATCTTGTCAAATAACATTCTTGGAGATTTCATTTTATGTTCTGCTAGCAAAAATAATAATTGGGCGTGCAAGTTTTTTTTTTTTTACACACGACTCTCCCAGTTCTGAATTTTTGCCTGAATTATTTGTCTTTTACATTATTATATTTTGTACACATTCATAATTTTTTCCATCACTATCATTTGTTTTATTTTTTAAATTGCTACTTTATAGGGTTTTTTTTACTTTCCACACTGAGCTGTGTTTTAAATGTATAATAGAATTATATGTATTATTATTACTTTTTAATTATATAATTACTTTAAAGTGGTGGAGCCACATGATATCACTAAGCCATTAAGAATTATTTCAGCTTTTCAACATCATGTTTTATTCATCTTGTGGGCGTGGCTGTTTAATCATCTCTGAGCTCCTTACAGTCTCCCTATCATGGTGAAATCTGTTCTGTAGATCACCGCCACACTGATATATTTCCTTTTACAGCAGTAGAAAGTGTGTTGATGTGGATGTGGTGTGTGTTTATACCCGAGTCTCTCTTTGCTCTCTTCTGGTGTGAGCTGGTCGAAAGTTTTGGCCTCCTCCTGGCCAAGGAAGGCTTCGTGGTCGTAGTCGAAATTCTCCTCATCGTCGTGCTCCTTGTCACTAAGAGGAGCATCGTGATGGACTCGGTCCTTCTTCTCCATCGGTTTGGTGGAGATGTGAGCCACACAAAGTGTAATGCACAGCAGCAACGGCCGGAGATCCATCCTGTCCTGTCTCACGCTATTTCCTGTTTCTCTCAAGAAGGAAGATTCAAACCTGGAGTTAAAGGATTTCAATACAGACTTCACTTTCTGTACATACAGACATTTATAAACAATTTATATACAGAGTCCACAACGATGATGATGATGATCATCATCATCATCATCATCTGCACCGACCAAAAAAAAAAAGCTCCCAAAAGCACCGCACATTTATTTCAGCTGTGAGTTTATAAACCTGATTATAAACCTGACGTGGTTCCTTTCTCTAAAAGCAGGGGACTTGACCAGGTTTCTGCACTTTATCTAGTGCACTTCATGTTAAATTCCTCCCCATTTGAGATTTTAACTGTTTTCGGAAACTCAGCTGTGTATTAAGTTCTGAGTGCACTTCTGTACACTGTGTTTATTTAATAATAATAAAAAAATGTTAACGTGTGAGTGACAGACATCACCACCTCACATCCTGTTTACAGCCGGCCAGTTAAAAAAAAACAACAGCAACACATTAACACTTCAGGATTAATCAGAAAAACAACCAATATTATAAATAAACTGTAATAAATACACATTAATAACTCACCTCAGACTCCTCGGGCTTATTCTCCACAAACCGGTGAAGGAAGAAACGCGTCCCGGATGTAAACCATTAAACTTCGGACACACTTCCTGTGCAGAACTGGAGCACTGACCAATCAGCTGCTTCATACAGCTATGTCCCGCCTCCAGGGACGCGCCTCATGCCACATGACTATTGGTCCACTTCAGTGAAGCCGCGGTGTCTGATTGGTTCAAAATTGCCACGTCCTCAGGCTGAGCCCCTGAAGCTCCTCCCCGCGGTTCATCAGTTGAACCCCTTTTCCATTCATGTGCGACTCACAGTGTTTCTGTTCAATCTGTTTTCATTACAAGTCTGAGAAATGGACGATATTTTAAAAAAGAGACAACAAATGTGTTAAAGTTCATGTATTTTAAAGGGATATTTTATTTTCAGTTTATTTTAGCACACTGACCCAGTAGATAGTAACTACACATTCATTATTATTAATCCTTGTTTATCTTCTCCATATTTAAATAAACAAACAAGGCTTCAAACTTTTACACTGATCTTTTGCACAATATTATTACTTCTTCTTGTTCTTTATAAATACATGAATAAATAATATAATAACTGATTAATTGACATGCTTCAAACTCATGCAGTGTCAGGACTTCTGGTTATTAATCAATAAATCAAGCAATTAATCATAAACATACAAATTTAACTGCTTAAAACTTTCACTGATATTCACACAATGTGCTGACTCATTATAAACCAAAAAATAAAAATGATAAAGGAATAAACATTCCCACTGAACACACCTGTCTCACCAGGGTAACAAACAAACAAAAATATTTTACTTATTAATTAAAATGTAACTATTAGATAATTCAGTAATTATATTAAACTGATAGCTTTGAAGTTAAATGAATAACAACTAACGTAAATTTTTATTTACACTCAATTTGATTAATTCATTTATTTAATTACCTTTTTAAACTAATTAATTAAGGCAGACTTTGTGTTACAGAATTCATTACATTTTAATTTATAATTTTAAACTGATCAATTTAATTGTTTATTTAATGATTATGAGGCATGCATGTAGAATTAATGTGGAAGTGTTGGCACCCCTCTGTAAGAAGGAAGGAATGACTTTGAACACAATTATTCAACTTATTCACAATTATTAAAATTTGCACTGATATTCACATCACTGCACTCACCACAAACACCACATCTGTAATACAACTACTATTAATAATAATTTGTTTCCCTGTGAAGATTGAGCTCAGATCTTCTACAGGATATTGTACAGCTCCTGATGCTCCCTGGGTCACATGACCACACTCATTCACTTCGTCCATCTGAGAAAGAATCCAAACTTCAGTCTTACAGTAAACACAGCTGCATTCAGCGCAAACAACCTTTAACACATTATCGATATTTTAGTGAAACTGTACAGCCAACTGATCTCCACTCAGACTGTAATCATTTAAATTCAATACTTATATTTAAATGTCACCTTAAATGCAACATAAGTTTTATAAGGTCAGAATTAATAAATTCAGCTTTTACTGTTTGTTTCACTATTTCTTTTGTCTCAATATTGAATTTAATTGGAAATGACTAATTTTATAACTAACTTAAGTCTCATTTGTGCAGAGTTTAATGGGATTATGGGTTTAGACTGTAATATACAAATGAGCCTCGTTTATAATCTGCTCTTGATGGGCTTTTTTTTTGGTCATTTCAAACTAGAGTTCTGAATTATCGCTTCATAAGAACACTAAATTATGCAGGATGCACACTTCTGCACTCGACACCTCGATTTGATTATTTACAAATACTTTTCTTATATTATTTAAATTACTTTAAAATTAATGATAGTATTTTTATTGTCCTGTTCAAGCACATTTTTAAAAACGTTAAATATATATTTTCTTTTTTCTGTTTTTTTATTCTATTATTTGCCAGTATTATTTTTGATCCTTCTAGTTGCTCTAAACAATAAAATAAAAGACAAAATGCACACAGAGGTGAAAAAAAATCAATTAAGAGAAAAGACAATGTTTATTCACAAGGCTGTTTTGACTTCATGAACATATAAAAACACAAGCTGTAAATGTGAGTGTGTCAGTGAGACACCGTGATCTTCACCCATAATCATCTGAATGAAAGTCTGTGTGGCTGCTGGTGTTTAAGCTCTGCCCATCCTCCTGCAGCATGGTTGTGGAGTAAACACGTCAGACAGCCTGCAGCTGGCCCCCCTGTATGGCGGGTGGGCCCATGGGGGCCGTAGCCTGCTTCCTCGGGGTCAGAGAGGCAAAGAGTGTGTCGAGGATCCCCAAAACCTGAAGCAGCTCCTGCTGAAGTTCTGCTTCACGTCCCAGAAGCTCCATCAGACGCTGCAGCAGACGCTCGACTACAGGAGACTGAGGGACGACCTGCTGATACAGATCTACACACACACACACACACACACACACAAGCCTCTTTTACCTCGACCTTACAGTTTAGAGCCCTCTCCTGGCTGAAAGCTGAATTACACCCTCATCTCTCATCCATTGTGGAACTACAGTCCCCTTTTGGGGAAAGGGGCGGGGCTGAGGAGCTGTTCAAGGGGTGGAGCTAATTACCAGTCTATTTTAAAAAAAAAAAAGGCAGCTCATAACCCCTTTATAGTTTTATTACTATTTCAGATCAAAAAATTTTTGTTAAACTCTTCAAACGGCACCCTCAACACCTCTTTTTTTAAACCAGGACAGATCAATCGTTTCTGGCTGTAAAATTTTTTTTTTTTTAAATCTTATGATTTGTGGTTGAGTTTAAAAAGCTTATTTTAGATTAATATTTACATTATACAAGATAAATATACACACACTAGATTTGTAATATATTCTGGTTTCTGCTGCTGCTGTTATCTTGGACATTTTTATTTCCTTAATTTGCCCATTCCATTTAATTTCTGTCTTTTCTTCATTTTTGTCCTCACTTCACCCTATAAAGCAATTTAAGCTCAATTTTAAACCGATGAAACATGCCCCATAAATAACGATTCTTATTCTTATTATTACTCTTATGAAGATGAAACTTACCGAGCAGGACGTCTGCCACCATGAGCAGCACGCTGGAGAACCGGGAGTCTGTGACATTCCTGTAGGAACAATTTAATTATTAATATATGAAATTATATGATCTGTAATAGTAATAAAACTGTAAAGAGGTTATGAGCTGCATTTTTTTTAAAAAATAGACTGAATTTGAATATGGCGCCGCGGACGGTTGCCTCGGTACTTTGCACGTTTTTGTGTATTTGTTGTGTTTCTTGCGCTTCTTCTCTGGTCACATTACACTGTGCCCTCCTCCACCTGTCAGTGGATTATAAACTTCCTGACTGACAGGAACCAGCAGGTGAGGCTGGGGAGCATCACATCCAGCACCCGGACTATCAGCACTGGCGCCCCCCAGGGGTGTGTGCTCTCCCCACTGCTCTTCTCCCTTTACACCAACGACTGCACCTCAAGAGACCCGTCTGTTAAACTCCTGAAATTTGCAGA
>JAODOK010000025.1:417678-427985 GCA_027576575.1 Netuma bilineata | reverse complement strand
AACAGTCAGAGGTGAAGCTGGAGGTTTCAGTTTTCTGACGTCTTCAGGACAGAGGAGTTTACACTTCTGTACAGTTTCTCAGGAGCACGGTGGAACCGACTGCGGGTTTTATCTGTTATTATCATTAAGAGATTAAATGTTTAAAAAAAACCCTCTGATAAACACAAACTTGTTTCACAGACATTAAATGTAACTATAAACGGATAAAAGAACAACATTTCCCTCTTTTAAATATAAAAATTGTACTTGATGGTAAACTGCTGTGGTGTAAAGGGAATAAAGCACTCGGGGACGTGCTGTTAAAGGACTCTAACATCCGTTAAAGTTTCGTTTTAAACCATTTAAATATTCTGTGTAAAATAATACAAATAAGAAAGGGGTTTAATCCAATAAACAACTGAAAACAGCCTTTAGAGCTTTACCTTCAGTAAAAGCAGCCAGGCTTTATGAATATACATCAATATTCAAATTAGAGACCACGCCCACACCCTTCTGCCCTCACTAGTGACCCACGATCATCAACATTAGCGTGAGTGAGCAGCCGGTTAGCGAGCTGTGCGTTCACACTCAGCGAGGTTCAGGAACAGGATCCTCATTTCCTCACCGCTTTACTCAACAGCAGCACACACACACACACACACACACACACACACACACACACACACACACACACACACACGCGCAGTGTTTATCAGTGTGTTTCTATCAGCAGGCCGCGGTGCAGGAACACCCGTGTGTTTATCTGATCACACACTCGCTGTGGTGTCGAGTTTAAGAGCTGATAAATTCCCTGTAAGCGAACATCAGCGTTTATCTCTTTCCTCTTTATCTCCTAGAAAAGCAGCGGCCGAGGCAAACACACCACAACGCTCACCAAACACTGCCGCTGAAACTCAGCGCCAGTCTGAAGTCACCTTTAACTAACTAACAAACTAACAGTCCATAAACAGGTCAAACAAACAAACAAACGCTGTATTAAACTGAGCGACCTTTACAGAATTCATTGCAGCTGAAAATCTGAACTTCTTTAATACTGAAGTCTGATTTATGAAGGAGTTTATTTCACTCGTGCCATGAACTCCCTTTGGGTTTGGTCCTGACTCCGCCCCTGACTCCGCCCCATCATGGCATTGCATTGGTTAATTACCCGAATGTTCCCTGTCTCGCTTTGATTCGTTATCGGTTAGTTTTTGTTGTGTGCATGTCGTCCTGGTTTTGACCCGGCGGCCCGGTGTGACTGATGCACTCTCGGAGTTTAATGCTCTCCGTCTGCTTTCTCCACAGTTACGGAGATTAATAACGACTTTTCAGATTAATAATGAGTTTTGGATTGTGGAAAATAAAACCCCACACTAAGTTTACTTTACACTCGCGTCCTGCCTTCAGTCGCTGCCCGTTACAGAGTCATCGAACAGCTCCGACACCAGAACCACAAACACGAGCTCTAAAATCCGAGGACTCAATAAAAATAAATAGAATTTGGGCGCAGGTTATTTTTATCTGGTGTCATTCTGAAAAAGCAGACTCGATCAGTCATCAGGGTTTTTTCTCCATTTCAAAAAACAGCCACATAAATCTGATCCTTCCTTCTTTCTCTCTCAGAAACGCTGCCTTCCTAAAGCGAGACCGTCGCTCCTCCTGCTCTACTCAACGGTTATCTGTACTTTAAGCTCTAATTAAACTCAGCACATAAAACTGGATCGTAACAATGGGATTTTTTTTTTAAAATTAAACCCGATGGATTCCATCACTATGGGGAAGAAAGATGACTGGACCTCCATAACGTGAAGTTTTTGTCAATGCAAAATAAAAACTTCATGAATCGAAGCGAGGCACCGTGTCGGTTTTCAACCCAAAGACCTGGCTGAGGAAGAAAAAATTCTTGATCAGAAATATAGTTTGTATTTCTCCCAAAGATTTTTGACTCCAGATGTGATTCATCACAACGTCCTGATTAATATTCACACCAGATTTAGGAGTTTTTTATTTTGTGCCATTAATTGCATTACTCAGCTCAGTTTCATAATAAATCCTTCATCTAGACATTTCCCCAATTTATTTATTTATCTCTCTCTATTAAAGATTCATTAATGAACGTTTTTAATAACCTTGCCTTTTCATGCTCAGAGGGCCCTGAATTTCAGTTTATTTCACAATCTCACATAAACTCCGTCCACACTGTTCAGACAATCAAATGAAGTCATGTGTGGCTGTTTACTTTATTACTGGTGCAGTGAGAAAAACATGAATTTTTAATTTCTAAAAACTTACAAGGCGGTGTCTCTCCTCCTCCACGGTGTTCAGCAGCTTTGAGAATTCTTTAAAAGACTGCGCTGAAACGAGAGAACATGAATTTATTAATCCATCCACATCATCGGGATGAAGATCAAACCAGAACACTATCTGCACTGATCAATACAAATAACATTACACTGATTTATTACTCAGGGGGCTTATACTAATGATCTCTCTCACACACACACACACACACACACACACACACACACACACACACACACACACACACACACACACGGGAAAGAATCAAGGGGTTAAATCAATACGGCACGACGTAAGCTTATTACACCTCCATTTACTGAACTCCTCATCATTGTCAAATAAAGCAGAGGAATGTTGTCCTCAAATACTGTTTGAATGTTATTATTATTATTATTATTATTATTATTATTATTATCATCAGCAGCAGCAGACAGACGGACGTCCTGACGGAGTTTACGTGTTCTGTATCTCTGTGGATTTGTGCTCTGTTTCAGACGCGAGCGCTCTGAACTGTGGGCGTTTTTCATCTCACTGAGTTCCTGATCATCCACTGGAGTAACTCACGCTCACTGGCGATATGAGGAGCGCGTGTGTGTGTGTGTGCGTGCGTGTGTGTGTGTAATAGAGAGGAAGATGAGGTGTGACCCAGCACATGGCCGGGATGTGGATGTGCTCTCGGCCGTCTCACTTCATTAGCGACAGAGATGGAGGAGGGACACAAAACCTCCCTCTGTCCCGTCCTTCATCATCCTGTGTTTGGACACTTAGCATAGCCGCACTCGCTAAAGCCAGCCAATGTCATTACGAGGCCATGCATCATCTCCTGAACACACACACACACACACACACACACCATTAATTCTTCATTTAGCAGGAACACACTCTGAAGCCCTGGTGCTGCTCCACTGTCACTACCAGGCCTCAATAACACCAACACTCTGTGTGTGTGTGTGTGTGTGTGTGTGTGTGTGTGTGTGTGTGTGTGTGTGTGTGTGTGGGGGGGGGTCCCGGTCCCCCATGAGGAAAGAGAAGAAACAGGTCCTGAAATGAAGTAAGTCACTGAGTGCAAAAGTTTGTTCCGGTGCGATTTTTCCTAAAGGTACAAAAAAAACAAACATTATCCCCACGCCCGGGCGGAGTCGGCATAAACAGAGTGCAGTCACACAATCATGACTTTAAGCCACTTTGGATTTGTGTAAAGAGGAAACGGGCTTCCATTTAAAACTGTTTTATTGCTTAATAACTGTAAATTAGTGCTTTCAGTAAATCAGAGCTTTAGTGTGTTAATGATATAAAATGACCAGAACGTATGTTTATATCCATAATTAACTATTTACTTTACTGAAGGAGCAGATATTAGGGGTCAATTATCATTTTGCTTGTTGTTCAGTAAAGTCGGATTTAGACACAGTTTATTCAGTGCACACAGACCTTCATTCATCACGACCATCAGCGTAATCCCAAGTTTTTAATCCAAAAAGGTCAATAATTAAGTTATTTTATTGACAATTCGACATTATTAGGATCGGAATTCATGATTAATTCATGTTGACTAATTTGCATAAGATCATTAAACAAGCCTTTTTACCATTTATATATTTTTTCTCTTCTACTCTTTGCTTGTGTCTTTGTGTTTCCTGAACGCTGTTCATCGTTCTCATTCAACACTCGGATCTCTCATCATCTCCTGCTCCACCTCAGTAATCATCAGGTCCAGAGAGAGAGAGACACAGACAGAGACAGAGAGAGAGAGACACAGAGAGAGAGAGAGAGACAGAGAGAGAGACAGAGAGAGAGACAGAGAGAGAGATGTTCTCCTGATTCTCACCGACTCGAGTCTCTCACTCTTTTTAAACGTTAAGGTTGGTAAAGAGACGTTCAGACTGAGACGGAGTTTCAATCAGAAGAAACAGCACCAAAATTCTGTTCTGTAGATTAACTGAAATAGAAGTGTGTGTGTGTGTGTGTGTGTGTGTGTGTGTGTGTGTGTGTGTGTGTGTGGGCGGGGGGGTATTTTCACCTAGAAACCCCTGCACTCAACAAGTTAATGGAGAAAATAGGAAAAGGAGAAGAAAGATGAGATGTGGGCGTTTATTCACACAGTAGCACTGAGGAATTGTGAGCTCTTTCTTTTGGATGTTTTTAAATTTCAGCTTCTTCTCTTTCAGGAACATTAACACTATCATTAATCCTAAAGCATCAGAAACTCTGTGACTTTTCTGCAGAGACAAGAGAGAAAGTGAGACGGTGACCTCCAGAGTGCGACTCTGAGAGACAATAAAAGTCCGTGGCCGTGAGTTGGGCTGTGGGATTGATTTGACGATAACTGCGCTGGATTGTGAATGTCACGGCAGGAAGCTTTGGAATGAAATCGATAAGAGGTCACTGGCCCTCGTCTCATCCTCCGACAGCCTGCTGGAGCTTCACCGAGCTTCAAAGTCCTCTTTCAGCCCACAGACATCACGACGGAACACAGAGGTCCAGTCCAGCCATTCAGGACGCATCTGTTTCATCGACGACCGACGGATCACAGCACATTACAGTTCTGCTCACTGAAAGTAATTCTCTCTTATAGAAGTTATGATCCGTCATCTTTAACAGAAAACTTCTCCGAGTGCTCTCTGAAACTTGTTACCTCTTCTTTCTGATCCTGATTTAAAACACAGATTCTCTCCATACTTCAGGATCGAGCTGATTCAGGGGGCGGGGCTTAGTAAGAGCTCAGGGTCAGGGTTCAGGAAAAGTGGAGCAGATGGACGACACACCAGACAGACACATGTCACTTCTGTTCAGCAGAACTTCAGGGATTTTACTGGAACCAAACTAGACAGAGTTAATTACAGTCGAGCTCAACGCTGCCCTCAGTCATCAGCTGTAATTACCCCCAATAACCCCAACACATGCCCCATAACACCCCCTCGCACCCAGCCCACCCCCCAACACCTCTCCCATCAGGAAGATCACAATCTGCTTCCTCTGTGTCTCAGACAGACAGACAGACAGACAGACAGACAGAGAGAGAGAGAGAGACAGACAGACAGACAGAGAGAGAGAGAAATACACTGGAAAAGAGAGAAAAGAAAAGCAGAAAAATAAAGAAAAGATGAAAAAAGAATAAAAAGAGAGCAAAAAAAGTGGAACAAAGAAAGATAGAAATAGAGGATATAGAGGAGACAGAATGAGCATGTTGTCACGGTAACAAATACTGTGAATCCATGGAAAAATTTCCGTAGTTGTGGACCACTTTTATTGATTTTTTTTTCACTGCAGCAGTAAACTGAGAGAGAGAGAGAGAGAGAGAGAGAGAGAGAGCAACGAATATAATAAAGTTACACAAACCACATCTCGATATTTATCTTTACCGTCCTTATGTTGATGTTAACTGCAGTCGCACTATAAATCTGAAATGGGCGTGGCTAAGCTGAGGCTGGAGGACAGCAGTGAAAGGAATCCCATGATTTACTTTAACACTCTTTCTGACCTCACCAGGTTTGTTAATGCAAATCAAGTTCACTTGCCTGTTTGCACCAACAATGCTAACACACAAACTAGAAACAGTAGAAAGATGCACAAAAGTAAAATAATTCAGCCTCTTGATTAAGTTTTTATATAAAAATCCTCTTTCCTGAATACAAGTGTTGGCTCTTTGTATTTGAATATTTAAGACTAAAACTTCAGAGACCAATGCAGCCACATCACCCGTGGTATCGGTTAAAGATGTAAATTCCCAAAGTTCTAAGTGACCTATAAATAACAGTCCTCCGATTAAATGCTGGTGTTTCTGGACCTACATAATGACGACGTGCTCTACTGCCTGCAGTACAAACCTCTTACTAAGCTACTAAACTACATTCATATTCAGCTAATGTGACTTTTTAAGTAATTAAAGCAGGAGGTCTCCAAGAGTGAAAAAGATGGAAGGAAGCAGCAGGACTGATTCAGTGAGCAGGTTGTTGATCTCCCGCTGAACCTTCATTAATCTCCCACACTGATCACCATTAGAGCCTCTGATCTCTACCAGGATGAAGACGTGTCGAGGTCACACGCAACCAAATCAATAACCGTCCATTTATCATGCAGGTCACTGAGAGAACTAAAGGAACAAAAGTTCTACCACATCATTATTTCAGTCTGATCTCTCGGCACTGTGTGCACGTTTACTTTTTACTGCACTGCTGCAGTGTGTGAAAGTTACAGAGGAAAGTGTGCGAGAGCAGCTTTGGGAAGAAGATTTTCTCTCACGTCTGTCTCCTCTGAACACCGACACTGTTCCTGTGGAACGGCTGCACTTTTACATTTCTGTTTTACACACCGCTGTGAGTGAGTTGATGAATCAGTGATGTGGACTCTCACCTTAAAAGTGAAGCGCTCATTGAAAATGGGGTTCAGAGCCTTTCTGTGGATTTTAGTCTCAAATTTTTTCTTCTTGTCGGGGAGGAGACAGAGCTTCACGTATGGATCTGAAGTCCCACTCATGTCCATGGCAGCCAGATCTTCTGCCTGAATCACTCTGACAATGAGCTGAGATCAAAGATAAAAGAAAGAAAATAGAGCAGAGAAAGGAGAGAAGGAATGTTATAGAACTCTTTTCACTATGAGCAGTTTGTACCGTGCTCTCGGTGAAGTTGTAGTCGAGACTAAACTGAAGTTTTCCCAGATTCACATCGTCTTTACACTCCGGCTGTTTCTCCTGAGGTTTGGAATCATGATGTGGAATCTGAAACACATTCAGTCTGCAGTCAGAGATCACACACGACACGACATGACAGCATCTCTTTATATACGATCTGACAGGACCTGCGTGATGCCTTCATCTCTCACAGTTGACATGCCGATGCCGTCCTTTCTGCTCTTCTCTTTCACAGGTTTCTCCTTCTTCCTCTTCAACACAAACTTCCTGCAGATGCAGAAGCAGCAGCTGAGAGCGAGGAAGAGAAGGATGAAGCCCAACGCCACCAAAGCCCAGGAGGGAACTGGAGCGATATTCACACAAACAAATTAGGATCCAAATTAAAACATGTAATAGTATATCTCATGACATGGCATTTACATCCTGAATGTTTTTTTTTAATGTTATTTGAGGATTTTCTCCAGCTATAAACTTTACAGGTGCTTTTCAGATTGCTGTAAAGAGATCAAAACTCAATCCAGCCATCAGAAATAATTTTAGACTGATTTCTAACCTCCATTTTTTAATCATTAACAACAAGACAGTTTGAGTCAGATTTACAGAGATACAGCATCTGATATAAAAACACTTCATTTCTCTATATTTCTTCTTTTTACACTTTAGCTCTTTTACAGTTAGAGTTAAATAAACACCGTGTGGTGCTGTATTAATAAAATAATGAAGCTTTTGAATGAGCTGTTACTGTAGAAACGATAATGTATTCTTCTATCCAGGGTGTTGGGTCCCTTGGCAAAGTAAGTCCAGTCACTCCTCTGCTTTTGGTCATGGACAATTTAGAGTCACCAGTTAACCTACTGCATGTCTTTGGACTGTGGGGGAAACCGGAGCACCCAGAGGAAACCCACACAGACACACACACAGGGAGAACATGCAAACTCCACACAGAAAGGCCCCAATTGGCCATGAGGTTCAAACCCAGAACCTTCTTGCTGTGAGGCAACAGTGCCACACAATAACATATTGGGAGTGCATTAATATAAACCTGTGCTTTTCAGCTGCACTACTGTCAGAGCTGCTGTTATAGAGAATTAATCAACACCTGACCAATCACAATGATAGATAGATAGATAGATAGATCCCACAGTGGACTTTGTGAAGTTCATTCAGCAGTTTGGTTCTGGTTGAGATAATTAATTCTCCAGGTGGCACTTGGGGTGGAGCCTGAGTGGGTGGAGCTTCAGTAGGTGTGGGAGCCACAGAGGTATTTAGGTTCTGCACAGGTGTGTTAGAGCCAGGAAACGCAGCGAAACCAGCCTCCATATCAGCGCTGTGCATTCTGTAGGAAACCAGACAAAATAAAATTTCAGCTGTGGAGATTAAAAATGAAAACACATCTGATGAAAATCTGATAACAGAGAAAGTGCTGTTTAATTCTGCTACTTCTGAGACAACTTTACAGAAATCATTTACACTGAGGACATGTCCTTCCAATTTTTTGAAAACCTTTAATTGAACTTAATAAAGTTAAGTTGGTAAATATCATGTCATAAAGAGAAAGACATCCATCCATTATCTATAGCTGCTTATCCTGTTCTACAGGGTCGCTGGAGCCTATAGCCCAGCTGACTATGGGCGAGAAGCGGGGCCTGGACAAGTCGCCAGGTCATCACAGGGCGACACACGTTCACACCTACGGTCAATTTAGAGCCACCAATTCCACGCGGAGGAAACCCACGCGGACAGCATGCAAACTCCGCACAGAAAGGCTCTCGCCGGCCACGGGGCTCGAACCCGGACCTTCTTGCTGTGAGGCGACAGCGCTAACCACTACACCACCGTGCCGCCCGACTTACAAATCATGTGACATTAAATAAAGCTTAATGGTTATTGATTTGGCCTGCAGAGATGCTGAGTCTTTCTTTCTTTTTTTTAAATTAATGTTTAGAGTTGTTGCTGTTTTACAGGAGCCATGACTCTCTGCATCACGAACCCGATCTGGGTGACAAAAACACGCCTGGTTCTGCAGTACAGCTCCGATCCAAGCCAGAAGCTCTACAGGGGCATGGTGGACGCGCTGGTGAAGATCTACCGTCAGGAAGGAGTAGCCGGTCTCTATCGGGTAGGACGTGGTGGATATCGGGGTGGACATTTTTCACTGTATGAGCAACATGACACGCTTTTTCAAAGAGAACCAGGTTAAATACAGCAGCAGGGAAAGGGTTAAGTTATTTGGTTTCGGGTTTCCGAGTTGTGAAGCTTCACCCAACCCTCAGAAGAAATCTTGGAGGAAACGCATGCATATGTTCGCTCTCAAATTACCCTCTTGGCAGCTGTCATGAGAGAACTTCAAAATGGGGGGAAAAATGATTTGCTTCAGGAAATTCCAGATTAATGAAATTGGAAAAAAAAAATATAGATACATTTTCGACGACTTTCGAGTATTTCGACATTTCGAGTATCTTCCGTAGGGCTGGGCGATATGATGCGGTACACTTTTTAAAAGACCATGAACTGTCAGTGGTTTGACAACTCCATTGTTACTGACTGAAGATTAACACCCCCCCCCACCCCCTTTATTGATTTTTTATTTTATTATTATTTTTGTGTGTGTGTGATGACAGTTGGCTCACAATGGTCAGCTCAAAGAGTTGACTCAGAG
Organism: Netuma bilineata; assembly: GCA_027576575.1. Taxonomy (NCBI): domain Eukaryota; kingdom Metazoa; phylum Chordata; class Actinopteri; order Siluriformes; family Ariidae; genus Netuma; species Netuma bilineata. The sequence goes on along the minus strand of JAODOK010000025.1, from coordinate 418,416 downwards.
TTGACTCCTCCATGAACGACTCCTTACCATGTATTTTTAGATGTTGGTAATGCAAAAGTAACAGCATTGCTTACATATTTTATATGTGTTAAAATATTTAAAAAAAAAAAACCCTAAAATGGCTTTTTTTTTTTTTTTGAGAGTTGACTCAGTGTTCACCTAAAAGAGTCGACTCAGTGAATCAACTCATTGTCACAAATGACACATCACCAATTTTTGGTAGATCTAGGTAATACAAAAGTAACAGCATTGCTTACATCTTAATAAAAAAAACCCAAACAAACAAATAAACACCCCAAATGGCTCTTATGAAAGTCTGCTCAGTGTTCACCTAAAAGAATCGACTCGATGAATCAATTCATTGTCACAAAAGATGCATCGCTAATTTTTGGTAGATGGTGGTAATGCGAAAGTAATAGCATTTTGTTTGTTTTTAGATGGAAGCGAATGAAACACAAGTGTTGCCAGGCAAAACAAACCTCCCCCAGTAGCACTTATGATGAATATGAAGGAAGATGTATCACAAAAAAAATAGGTGCCCTATGGGTACATGTGGCTACCGCTTATAAATAAAAGTTTTCTGACCCCATGTCCATACAGTGTGTATATATTTGAGGCAGTAGCCACAAAAATGAAGCGTAATCCAAAAATGAACAATTAAAAAAATCACAGAAGTAAAATATACCAAGTGTCTGTACTTTATATTATTCTACTCTTACAGTTTTCGAAACTGAAACC
>JAODOK010000025.1:234666-246872 GCA_027576575.1 Netuma bilineata | reverse complement strand
TTAAAAACTGGTACAAGAACCAGTTTGAATCAATTTGAATTTTGGACCCCTGTGACACAAACTTTGTAAAACAACCCGTGTCCATCCCCAAATCACAACTTAATAAGGCGTGAAGTCTACCGGGCGGCGGCGTCCCCATCGAGTTCTATCTAGTTTCATATTAAATCATTTGAAAACCATGAATTAAGACAAACAGGGCAAGCAGTCCACGTAGTACAAAAGTAATGGCACCCTACAAAAGAGGAGGAGTTAGAGTGTGTGTGGTAGCCGACGTGCTGCGGTGCAGGTAAGAACTTTACCTTAAAATCTGTTCTCTGTTAAAGGACACCCTAAGATACGGAAGAGGATTTAGGGAGAAAAACAAGTGAGTTCTGACTTTTCTCTCAGAATTCTGACTTGAATCTCAGAAGTATGGGTGCCTGTAGGGAACCAATTTCGGGGGCGCACTTCGCACTAGAGTGGAGGGGAGGAGAGAGCCTCGCGCGGACCGGAAATGTTGGCCCTCAGTGAGTTTGTGCGTGCTCAAAGGGGCCCCGAGGAAGCTATTTCATTCATGGAAGAGCAGAAGGTGAGTGAAGAAGATATGTGTTGGTTTGGTGTTTGTAAAAACGAAGAAATGGCTGCAGATATGATGCTCGTTAACTCGTAGCATGTTTGTGAGCTTAAATGGTTGTGCTACTGCTACCGGACAATATCCACGAGTCCATCCCGATTGTTGTCATGTTGTTATAATAATGTAGTGACCTGCCGTTGTGAGGAACGCTGCTCACTGTCCGCTTTTGTGGGAGCAACTACCGAGTGAGAGGTGGAGAGCCACAGTTCCACCGGTCTGCACCGGGCAGTGGTAGGGATGGAACGATCATGAATGAAAAAATGAATCACGCCACAAGGCGTAAGGAGTAGGCTACGTGGGGCGGTCGGCGGTGTTTAGGCTGCGGAGCTGACATTTCCGTTCTCTCCGTCTGCTTTCTAGGCAGTTCTCTCTCTCTCTCTCTCTCTCTCTCTCTCAGTTCACTCTCTGTCTGGCTGGACGGGTGTGGTCACGTGGGTTTGTTTATGTGGACGTTGGTGCGGAGCTCCGCCCTTCGTCAGAGAGATGCACGACGATGAAGAGAATGAACTGAAATGTCTTCGCCTAAATGAGATCAATAACATCATTATTTATTGAAAGAACACGGGCCAGACTGGTTCTGTTGTGGTTTGGTGCTATATACTCTATAAATGGTCGGAGAAACACTGACACATGCTCCGAGCACTTTCAAATCAGCCGTATGGCGACATTTTGGATTCCCAGTTTACACAAATGCAAACGTGAGAAATAGACAGACAAGACTAAAACAGAAGACATTACATGACTCCATGTTTATGTAAATTCATGTGCAGCCATTGCACTCCCTCGGATCAATTAGCCTGTTGATTTATTGTTTGAACCATAAACAGCACAGTGCTTCCAAGGGTTAGATGTATTTAAAATGATTTAGCCAGCTCTATTCATCCCATTCTCTCAAGTCTGACAGATGTTTAGTAGCACTAGTTTCACTTAAGTCAACGCAAAGGCTTTTCCTACGTGCATGGAAAGGGTCCAGAATACAGTAAACTAGATGATTGCAGGCAACATCTCTCTGGAATCTGTCTCACAGCGAGAGCATGTAATATTACTTGAGCATTTTTTGCATGTGTACATTGAAAAACATCATTGTCTCTTATTTTATGTCCTCCTCTGTGCAGATCGACCATGATGTCATTGTACTCATGGATGATGCAACTCTGGCAAATTACATTCCTTCCTACGGTGACCGAATTGCTGTCTTCAATTTCTGCAGAAGTAAAAAGTCCCGCCCCAAACGAAAGCAAGGGCTTTTGGAGAAACTTCATGAGAAAATGAGAGTCAGAAAGGAAAGCACGAAGGAGAAGACATTACATGAAGACACAAAGAAGCTAAAAACTACACGAAATGTAGAGATGGTAAAGGAGCCAAACAGGTGAGGACAAAACAGGGCGGTGGCACTAGAAAGACACAGTTGCGAACTGATGCTGGATTAAAAGCTATTGTTGAAGAAGGACAGAAGCTTTTCTTTCCTGGTGGGATCTCTCCTAAAGGACCAGTGTCTGATTTTCAGTTTGAGGTGTGCGATTTCAAACAGAACAGTCTCACCGATGAAACTTGCCAGTCTATTGGCATTATGTACATGACTGCAAAGCTCAGTATGTTACGCTTTTACATTGCAACCAGGCCAAAAGAAGTTGAAGATGATGCCAGCGAGACATCTGATGTGGTTCTTGTCTCGTCACACAGCAGCAATGAAACCAGTACAGCACAACTACAAGTGGGAGATGCCACAGTTGATTTTGATGAAGTCCAGCCTGCTTTAGAGATGTCTGTTGATGCTGAAATTACCTTCCGTCCCCTTCATGATGCTGACGAAGACACAGACGACACGTTGATCTATGAGGATTTTCTCATGCCCACTAGTCCACCTAATCCAGAGGATGTAATAACAATCACCATACATCATGCTAACACTTTACATGACATGATCACCGCTTTCTCTGATGCAGAGATATTGAGCAAAGCAGTGAATGTGAAACGCATACTTCCAGACAACACTGAAGAGGCAGGAAGTGGATCCGGGGTCATGGGAGATGTTCTCAGCTGCTTCTGGCATGAATTCTACGAGCGATGCGCACTTGGTACAGCAGTTAAAGTGCCCTTCATTCGGCATGATTTTCCTGCTGAAACATGGAAGGCAATTGGTAGAATCCTTTTAAAAGGTTACCAAGACTGTCAGTATCTACCAAACAAACTCGCACTCCCCTTCCTTGAGCAAGTGCTTTTTAACTGTGTGTACACTGACCTGAAAGTGCATTTTCTACAGTTTGTAAGCAGGGAAGAACGTGACATTTTGGTGTAAGCAATGAGTTATTTCTCCATGGTTGACTGTGATGACCTTGTTGAGATTCTTGACAACTATGGATGCAGGAGGAGGATCACAGCCAAGACTCTTCCTGCAATTCTTGATGAAATAGCAGACAAAGAGCTTGTCCAAAAACCAATGTTCGTCATTGACTGCTGGAGAGAGATTACCCATCATCATCTCTTCCTCAGGCCAGAGACATTGAATGAGTTGTTAACTGACCTGCAACCAACCTCAAAAAAGGGTCTGTCAGCTGCTGAAATCTGCAAATGATTTGACTCCAAAACAAAAGGAAGTGAGAAATCATCTGAAAAGATTCATCAGAGAGCTAGATGAAATTAAACTGCAGAAATTTCTGCGGTTCTGCACCGGATCTGATCTTGTAATAACAGACAGCATCTATGTGGAATTTGAAGAAATGACAGAGTTGAGCAGAAGGCCAATTGGTCACACATGCGGAAAGATTCTGCACGTAGCTGCAAGCTATGACAACTTCCCGGATTTCCGTTCAGAATTTAATGCAGTTCTTGAAAGCAATTTCTGAGTAATGGACATTGTTTAGATTCCCACAACCCTTAGGGGCCGTTCACAATTGTCAACATTTTCATGAGTGTACAAAACGTACACTTTTTAACCACCCCCCTCCCCAAAGTGTACGAAATAAAATGTTGATTTTTCTGTGCTTCAACCGCCACCCGCCCGAATTTAATTAAATTTTTATTTTTCGCTAGTTCACCCGCCTGATCCGCGGATTATCTGCGGACTCCGCGGCTGCAACCGCCATCCGCGCATCTCTACTAGCTACGGCCTAGCTACACGCAGTAGCTTTCCACACTGACGTGGCCAGCCTTCCAAAATTACCCTCAGAAGCAAAGAAAAGTCAAACTAACCTTTTGAAATAGGTCCACAATAGTTTTCTTTGGCCGCACTTTGAGTTTTTCCATCCTTTCACGACCTTGTTGATACAATGCACATCGGCCGGCATTCAGACCATCAGTTTTCAACCTTTTCCAAAGGTTTTGTCCAGCGCTGACTGCCTCAGACCGTTTTAAATTGTGGTTGACGAAATGGAACACATTGATGAAGTGGCAGTATTCATTGTTCGGGGACCGATGTATTGTGTCTGGCCTATTTTTCACATAAATCTCCAGCTCATTGAACCACTCACACTGGGACGCCATTGTTCTGCAACGTCAGAACGTGTGTATCAGCCAGCGCCACCGTCGGACGCCCAGGGAACGTCTGTATTGTGCATTCATGCTGTGTACAAACACGGCAATTAGAGCCATTGGAGTGAGATAGGGCTGTATTGACGATCTTCTCTTGAGATAGCCACGGATCAAGAGCCGTCAATACAAGGAGGTATAGCCGTTGATACAAAGAGGGATCGACATTTTTATAACTATTTTAAAAGCGTACACGGCTGATTAACCCCCTCCCCCCAGCGTACGTTTTGTACGCTCATGAAAATGTTGATAATTGTGAACGGCCCCTTACCAGAACAATCCTCACTAATGATGCAGGATTGCAGGGACCGAATTGCAAAGAATGGAGACAATACAAATATTTTGGACCTTTAATACGTGCACTTCTGCACTGTCCCTAAAAGAGCTCCAGCTGTGGAGGAGGAAGCCCAGTCTTGGCTAGAAAACCTGTAGTTTTTGGCAGCCAAAACTTGTAGTTTTTGTAGTTTTGCCCTGTGATATGTATTGTGTTATCCATTACTTATGCATAAGCAAAATGTTCCATTGTATGCCATTGCTTAATTGAATTGAGTTCAGGTCTTTGGAAGTTTGGATACTTTCTGGTGATTGCTAATATTTCACCTACAAACTCATTGAAAGAATGTCTGGAGAGGATTTAGTGTTCTGAAGTGTTTTCAGTTAATACTGATGCTTTCTGATGTTTCTCAGATGCCATGCTGCCCTGATAACACACATCTTGTTAACCAACCAATTTAATATATCTTACAGTATCTTGTGACATCAACTTGTTGCAGACATATAGGTTGGGATTTTACCATGTTATTGGTATAAGAAATAAAAATGTTTATTTTCATGAAGTTTTATTGTGAATAAAATGTTACTACTTCTACCACAGTTGTTGTTTTTCCAGATAACAGGGCTGTGACATTATGTGGCACCCTGGATAATGCATTGGTATTATTTGTGTTATTAACTGGGCAAACAGTAAGGAAAACAGTAGGGTCCTGGCAGCTTAGCTGCCGGGCCCCTAATTAAGGGGGTGCCCTTAATTACACGGGGAGAACATGCAAACTCCGCACAGAAAGGCCCTCGCCGGCCACGGGGCTCGAACCCGGACCTTCTTGCTGTGAGGTGATAGTGATAACCACGACACCACCGTGCCGCCCGGGGTGCACATGTTTTTGGCCGTATAGCGTGTGCCACTGTTGTAGCAGTAAGAGCTGATTATGGAGAATAATATTGGGACAGAACCTTGTGTTAAAACCTGAAAGAGCTCTAACAGTCCTGTGAAATGTTTAGAAGGTGTTTAATGTCACTCTTTCAGCTTTTTACATGAGAGCAGTTGATGGAGAGGCTGAACTTGTGCTCGCTCTTCTGTTGATAAACACTGAGTTGATCACTCAGCACCTCGTACACACCGACGGACAGGAACCTTTCAGGGTGAAAACTGACTGCAGAGACAAAATATAAAGCGTGATAATAAAGTGCACTGATGAATGAATCCTCCATCTGGAGGAAGACGGGTCTGGAGAAAAAAACATGCTTTCGAGCACAAAGCTGTTTAAAGGACAAAGTGACGTATGAAGAGAAAAAGAGTTGAATATCGAACAACAAGTGCAGGTTTAAATAAAGACGAGTGATGTGTGTAACGTAAACGATTAATGGTAAAGGACTTTATAAACAGTGATGATGTTCTGACTGCAGTGGAGTTCAGATGCTGTTCAGAGAAAACTCAGACCTGTTAAATATCAGAAACAATGTGTTCTGGTCTCACTGCTTTACATTTCTGGTTAATATGAAGCTCAAAAACCTCAAACACAACTCATAAAAAAGAGATACGGTTGAAAATAGAGTTTAATCATTTAATTTGTTTTTATCATGAAAATGAGCGGCACGATTAAAAACAGGCTTTAAAAATAAAGCTCCGGTTCACTGCAGGCTGTAACTTTTAATGTTGTTAAAATAAGGATTTCGACACACAACACTTCATCATGTGCATTTCATGCACACGACTCTGAGTGCTTTTCTCCCTCCTGGCGTTTGGCTCACGTTGACCAACTCCATTTGTCACTGAGGGATTTCTGGCCAAACAGGGATAATGGAGATTAAAAGCGTTCAGAGAAAAAAAAAGAAGCGAAGCCTGGTGAGTAAAGAGCTTTTATTCTCCTCTCATCTCTGCTCTCTTCTTTTATCTCTCAGTCCATTTTGATCCATTCAACAAGAAGAACTGCTGACCAGCGTCACCAGATCAACATCACGTCTCTCGCAGTCTGTTTCACTGTAAATGATCACTGAGTTTGTGTTTATGCACCAAAGACCAAGTGAGAGAGGCTCAGGGGAGACTTTAAAACTTAAACATCCATTAGCGTTCATCTTCAATAAAACGACTCTGTGAGTCTGTTTAAAGCGAATGACGCTTCACTGAGCAGGAGATAAAGAGCATTTCTTGGTGTGAATTTTGGAGGATTTCTTGGTGTGGATCACTGTGTTATATCCAGCACGATCACTGAACACCAACAACGCTCAGGTTCTCAAACCAAACTCACACACTGACGGCTTAATAAACCTCCAATCAGCTGTTTTTATATCAACCAGCAAAATGTGTGTGTGGGGGGGTGCGAGAGATAGAGAGATAGATGGATAGAGAGAGAGAGAGAGAGAGACTTACTTTCCAAGAGCGAAACACTCGAGTCGCACTGTTGATCCTTTAGCAGCAAGGACTGTAGGAAGAAAGTGCACCTCGATTTTGGGCTCATACTCCCCCATTACACCTAGGACCAACACACACACACACACACACACACACACACACACACACACACACACACACACACACACACACACACACGGAGCACTTTGTAACTTCACTGCACCACCTCAGTGTGGATTAGTTTCCTGTACCTGCATGACCCAGGTGTGTTTTATAGGTTGGACAGTAAAGATTCCAGATTCCAAATCATTCAGTCGCTGAGTGTTAAACTCTTTATCAGGTTTTTTTATTTGAACTTTATTTGACCAGGTAAGTCACTCAGGTGAAGATTCTTATGAACAGTGGTGTCCTGTTCTGAGTTTCAGCTCCATTACAGCCGACATGTCTCTCTTCCTTGTTCCTCCTTTCCATCAGTTTATCTTACGGTTTCTGGAGCTGTAACGTGCAGGAAAAACACACGCGAAGGCTGACTGTAAATTTCTGCCTGGTCGCGTCTCACTAATGATTTCCTTCCTCTGGTCCGAGCCTGAGGCTCCTGCTTCCTTTGTTTATTAATTATTCTGTTAATGAGGCTGTAGTTACGTCCATTTCCTGTGAGAGATGACGTCAGGTGACAAGAAATTTTCACATTCAGAAAGAAAATCTGCCATAACCTAACCCTTTATTATTATTATTATTATTATTATTATTATTATTATTACATGGTTTCCTTTGTGTGTGTGTGCGTGCAAGTCACGGTTTCAGAGCTTAAAAACATGTAAAGTTATTTTATTCATTCAGGACATTGGGTTATTCCCACCGTCAGACTGATTTAGACTGAAATTGTAAAGAAATTGAATTTCTCGTGTGGCCTGTAAAGCGTGCACAAGAAAAGTGAAAACTGCTTCAGTCTTTCTTTTCTGAACTCCTTTTCAATTTCAATCTCCTGCTTGTTACACATTTACAGCTCCCGAGCAGCCCTCTGTGTATAATCCATTTTCAACATTTTACTATTTTATATTCTGCCTGTATAATATTTAATGTGGAGAGACTGACACTGAGAGGGAGAGTCTCGGCCGGCTGAACTGAAACAAGCAGGACGTCGCGATGGCTCGTTTCAAATCCCAATTTAATCCATTTATTAAGGATTACAATGAGGCTGTTTGATGCAAAGCAATTTTCCTTTTCTTTCATTGCGTCATACAGAATAATTATTTGATAAAAGTCCAGGCCTCCTTCAGCAGCTCAAAGCTTTTAACATATCGCAGAAAGTCAAAATAATAATAATAATAATAATAATAAAATATTATCAGTGTAACATTAACAGTAGGATTTCTGTTTATTTTCTGAGAGTTAAACCGATCCAGAAGACTTTCAGAAAAACAAACAAACAAAATGGAGAGGAGCGTCATTCAATTCACACAAGAAAACTACCGCATCCGTTTGCACATCACACCACAAACATTAGCGTTACTGCTGTATCTGCTGCTATCGCTCATTTGCACTACTGTTCATATTCACCTCATAAACTGCTCTTCTAGCACCTTCGCCGTGAGATATTGTACCGGATTGCACTACTGCTATTTTGTACATTGTTTGATTTAGAGTGTATTTTTTATCTATATTATCTATATGTATATATATATATATTGTTTTTCTTAATTTTTATCTATATTATCTATATTTATAAATATTTATATATATTGTTTTCTTAATTTTTTTTGTGTGTAATCTTTATCTGTTTTTTACCAGTAAGGTAAGCGAGAAACGGCATTTCGAGTCTCCTGTATGTCCTGGATAAATAGTGAATTGACAATAAAGAATCTTTGATCTTTGAATCTTGAATCTTTGATGGAAATGAAACTCGGTGAATTCGCAGAATATTGTGTAAATTTACTGAATTTATATTTCCCTTTACAGTGTGAAGGAAAAAAAAAGTGTTGCCCCCCCCCATAATCATCCGAAGAGTTTTATAACTGTGAGGATCCGAAAGCTGTTCAGTTATAAAAGTAAAATATAATTACAGAATGATTTATTTTTTAAAGAACAAAGATAGACGGATATTCATATCACATTCTAAAAAAAAAGATGCAAACTGAAACCACATTTATTTACTTATTTAAACAATTATTAATCTCTTAAATTAAATTTTTTGATAAACATCAGTGACACACTTCTGTGTTTTCACACTTGGTCTAAATCCTCAAGTTCATACTCAGGACTGATTCTGGGCTTGTTTGTGGGCGGGGCTTATGATCACAGGTTTTATTTCTAGAAGAATTAACCGTGGATCGATGGCATGCGTTTTCCAGACGTGACTTTTGTGCAAACAGGTTTGAAACTTGGTCAACAAGGAGTTCATCTATTAGCTGATGTTCTTAAAACAGCACTTTAATCCCAACAAACATGGAGCCGTTCTTGCACAAGAAGGCTTTTCACCATGCAGGCCAACACGAAGCTGAGCTAATTACACAGCTGCAGTGTGGTGAAAGTCTGGTTTTATATATCAGTAACCATAACAACCCTTACACCGAGATCACGAGTGTAGAAACAGGACATTAGTCCATGAGCAGTGCAGATCACGGAGAGCTTCCACACGCACTGCACAGCGTGCCTCAGGCATGTGGAGGTGAAACTCAGACCACGGATTTCAAGAGAACCAGCAATCGAGCTGGAAAACAGTTTTCACACTTCACTGAACTCTCAGTACAAACAGCAGCAAGTGTGGAGGAAGTAAAACACGTGAAAACGACCGACGTGTCTTGTTGATTTAAATTACATTTCTTTCTCTTCCTCACTTTGTACTGACGGTGTGCAAACTTTTTGCACTCAGCCTCTCAGTGTATTTAGGTTCCCTTTTCTGAATTTATAACATTCTGTGAATTGTGTGAAAATCAGATTGCATCATTTTAAAGACCTATTGAGAAAGTGGTCCATCTTATCATTAATATTTACAGCAAGCTGCTAACATCGTGAGGAGAGATTATAAAACCAGCAGTGAAGGAACGACGTCCTCGTATACAGAAAGTTTAGCAATTTAAAGAAAAAAAGTGATATTATTGAGGCATTTGTAAAGGGAGAAGAGGAGATCTGGGGTTTGGTGTGAAATTCAATTGCAGTAAAATGAATCCTTTTTTCATTCTCTGCAAAATAAACATCCAGATTGTGTGTTTGAGACCCTGGAGAAGAAGGTCGTCCCTGAGGGAGCGATGAATGATGAAGACCAGCAGCGTGTCTGACCTTAACTTCAGTCCTGACAGACGGAACGATCCGATAAGAATCAGAGCTGACTGGAAGAGACAGGAGGTCTCAGGACCTGCTAGTGTTTTTGGCAAACTCCTGAACTGGAGAAGTGAAGGATTCTTTAAGAATTAGTGTTGTTTTCGCAGCACTTTTCTGTAGGATGATCAATCGGTCGACGGGAGCGACGGGGCGATGAAGATCCAGCAGTGACCCTGAGCTGCAGACGTCTGATTAAGATCATCTCAGAGGTGGACGGACAGAGGTGAAGCTGCTCTGAACAGAGGTTTGTGTTGCACAAATTTACCTTCCAGCCGATGGAGAGAAGCAGGTTTAACATAAAACCGCACTGCCCTGTGTCTCCCGTGTCCCCGCACTACAAGAGTCATAACTCCGGCTCACACTAATTAATTTAAAAGTGGTCGCTGTGGCTGGATTAATTGTGAAAGGCGTCTGTGGAGGGCGATACACCTGGCCTCGCTTGTAAGCACTTCTGAAGATGAATGTTGTTGTTGATGCCCTTTTTAAGCCAAACTCTTTGCTCTGTTCCAGCAACTAATCCACAGAACAAATGATGATCACAGAATCTTTCACAAGCTGGAGATCAGCAGAAATAAATTCTCTGTTCAGAAATAAATTCTCAGTCAGCGGCACAAACAGAATACCCAGAGAGCAGTGACCGATCATCAGCTCCTGTGGTTCATGCTGAAACTCTTCGACCCCAAACTCTCTGAAACAAGGACAAAAACACACGCGATAATGCCTGTGCAGCTGCACTACTGTCCGAGCTGCTGTTACAGAAAATTAATCAACACCTTCTGACCAATCAGAGTCCAGAACTCAGAGTACAGCACCATGCTGCAATACTATTAGAACTAACACACATTTAAGATTTTTTCTTGCTTTTTCCTATTGCTGTTCTGTTGTAGACTTTGATAAGTGTTGTCTGCTATAGCGCCCCCTAGCTGCAACAACATGGAGCTGATTTTCCATCTGTGTTTGTGCACGAATGTGTGATGTCTAAGACATGAACCATCCGTCAGACTGAACATGAATAAATGTTATCTGTCGAATGTAAAGGGAAGGAGGACAGAACCCCTCCAGAAGTTTCTGGCAGCATTTAATTTCACTTTGTAATGAGCTCATTGAGGTGAACATCTGAATCCGAGAGCCAATATACAGAAAGAGGGCGGGGCTTTCTGTTTTCTAAAAATTTAGAACCCTACAACTGAGGAGTTCCCTTTCACAAAAGTTCCAAGAAGAAGCTCTTTAAGAAGGAAGAACAAGTAGCCATTTGAAGAACCCTTGAGGAACCAATGTCTGTAAGAATGTACCATCACATGATCCCAGGCCCACCAATCATCACGTTACAATCTGCCAAAAGAATAAACACACTCAGAACACCTAAAGGATTTCAGCTTGTCCCTCTGAAGAAACCCATGAAAGATAAGAACCCTTAACAATCCACAGAACCAATGAGGAACCTTTAGTTCCACCAGTGAAGTGAGGAGGAACTCTGGAATAACTCCAGCACTGTAGTGAGAGAAATACAGAGCAGTCAGGGTTTGAGTTTATTGGTGCCAAAGTCATTTTCAGCTTTGTAGGCCACTGATGTGGCGAAGGTTCCACACAGAACGGCTGCCAACAGGATAATGCATGTGCTGAGCTGCACATGGACGGATAAAGATTCCCATCAGCTATGTTTGTTTTTCTGGGTGACTAACTTTTCCTGAAGCTGCTCACAAAAAAGAAGAAAATATATGTGCTGTTCTCCGACACACAGCCTGAGAGGCTGTTTACACAAGGACATTTAACAACAGCACTTCACCAACCTGTAGCTCATACACATCCATCCGGATTCTTCTCTCTCTCTCTCTCTCTCTCTCTCTCTCTCTCTCTCTCTCTCTCCCCCCTGTCTTTTAATGAGAAGCCCAAATCAGGTTTAGCATGCTAATGTGCTTAGCATTCAGTGTGTTTCATGCAACAAGGTCATTTGAATCCTGCAGTCAGTAAGGAATTTTAGTGTGTGAGAGAGAGAGAGAGAGAGAGAGAGAGAGAGAGAGAGAGAGAGAGAGAGACGCTCCCCAGTGACCACCAGACATCAGTGATTGTCTCTATCCCTCAAGGTTCTTTGAGAGGAGCTGAACGGAGATGGAG